>CM040129.1:199770778-200177761 GCA_022559845.1 Amorphophallus konjac
ACCTCTTCTCAAGGATATCTTCCTGCAGGATCTTCCTTGCTATCCTGTCTTTGATGTTTACGTAGGAAGCATCATCGACTGCAGGGGCGTGAAGTTTGTAGATGGAAATGGACTTAAACCATCTTCCTAGAGGGAACCTTATGGATGATGCCAATGAGGCGAGGGCATCGGCGAGAATATTCTGATGACGAGGGATATGAACAAAGATCAGTTTTGTGAACAGTTTGGCAAAGGCAGCAGTGAGTTCTTGGTATGGCTTGAGTTTGGGATCGCGAGTGCGATACTTAGTGAGTACCTGGCGAAGGATGAGTTGACTATCACCTACGACTCGCAACTCAGTGATACGAAAAGAATGAGCGAGTCCTAGGCCAGCTAGAAGAGCTTCATATTCGGCTATATTGTGGTGACTGGAAATTTGAGCTGGTATGCCAATGGGAATGTGAGGCCTTCCGGCGACAGGAGGGCGATGCCGATTCCTCTCCCTTGAGAATTCAGAGCTCCATCATAATATAGGCGTCCACATTGGCTCATCTGATTGGTTGATGGACATTAGTTCCTCATCTGGAAACTCTGATTGGACGGGATCGAACTTGGGAAGAGGGTGGTGAGCGAGATGCTCGGCTATGGCATAACCTTTAATCGCCTTTTGCTGGATGTAGGTGATGTCGAACTGAGAGAGAAAACTTTGCCAGCGTGCTAGCCTATCCGTAAGGACGGCTTTCTCCAGAAGGAATTTGATAGATTCATTCGAGCAATCAAGTGGACTTCGTGAGCCAAGAAGTAGTGCTTCAATTTCTGCACTACCCAAACGAGGGCAGCACAGGTTTTCTCCATGCCGGTGTACTTCTGCTCACAGGGATTGAGAAGTTTGGACAAGTAATAGGTTGCCCGTTCCTTGCCTTCTTCATCAGCTTGTGCGAGGACGGCTCCCACGGAGTCATCCAAGACTGAGATGTAAAGGATCAGAGGTTTTTCTGGTTTAGGTGGAATGAGAACGGGTGGACTAGCCAATATTCCTTCAAACCTTCAAAAGCTTTCTGACATTTAGAATTCCAGTGGAATTCTACTCCTGGCTTGGTCAACTCGTAGAGAGGTCTACACCTTTGTGAATGTTGAGACACAAACCGACGAATAAACTGCAGCCTGTCGATTAAACCTCGGACTTCCCTCAAATTCTTGGGAGGCGGCATATCCCTGATAGCCTTGGCTTTGTCGGGATCTATCTCGATCCCTCTTTTACTCACAATGAACCCCAGCAATTTACCTGACGACACACCAAACACACACTTTTTCGGGTTCATTTTTAATTGGAATTCTCTTGACCTTTGCAAGACCTTAGCCAAAACTTCTGGATGTTCCATCCTGGTCCTTGATTTCACCAATAAGTCATCCACATACACTTCCAAATATATGTGCATCATGTCATGAAATATGGCCATCATCGCTCTTTGGTAAGTAGCTCCAGCATTCTTTAACCCAAACGGCATGACCACGTAACAATATGTTCCCCAAGGGGTAGTGAATGACGTCTTTTCCTGATCCTCTTCTGCCAAACGAATTTGATTGTATCCTGAAAATCCATCCATGAAAGAGAGGGTTTCAAAACCTGCCGTGTTATCAATCAACACATCAATGTGAGGTAAGGGAAAATCATCCTTTGGACACGCGCGGTTAAGGTCCCGGAAGTCGATGCAAATCCTGACTTTCCCATCTTTCTTCATGACCGGGACAATGTTCGCCACCCATTGAGGATAAAGAACGACTCTAATGAACCTGGCTTTGTGGAGCTTATCGACCTCTTCTTTCATTTTCAAAGCCATCTGAGGGTGGAAACGCCTTAACCTTTGTTTTACCGAGATGGACCCTGGTTTTAGGGTTAAACGGTGTTCGACCAAGGTTGAATCCAAACCCGGCATATCCTCGTAGCTCCATGCAAACGTGTCCTTATATTCCTTGAGGACCTCAATTAATGCCTCTTCTTCAGAGGGTGGTAGGTTGTCACTTATGAGGATGATCCTAGGGTCTTCCTCAGTCCCCAAGTTGACTTCTTTGGTGGATTCTTCTACGGCGGTTGACGGCTCGTCGAATCTCCTCATTCCGCTAGCGTATGCGCCCGCCGCATCCTCATATTCTTCACCCTCATCTTCAGTGGGGCATTCTTCATTCGTGATCTCGTAGACTCCATACCCTTCATCAGATGCACAGTCGCCCTCGCATTCTATTTCGGGTAGCTGGATGGGATTTTCTAACAACTGGGAGATGGCAAGAAGGGCCTGACACCTGGCGGCCAAATCCAGAAGGAATCGACGAGGGATCTGTCTACCCTTGGATTTCTTCCTAGGTACTACCATTGGCCTATCATTCCTAGATTGACTGACAATATTTACAGACGAAGAGGAAGATGAGGAGGATGGTGTAGAATGTACAGGAGAAGACCCCTCAGAGGAGGGGTAGAAAAAGGTCGCTCATCGGACCTTGGACGGGTGGTCCGCAAGGCGGTACGCACCCGTGGGAGATGTAGGAGGTTTCCTCAACGAAGATGTGTTGTTGGAGAGTTTGAAAATTGACGTTTTTTTTTTTCGTTTTCATTTTTAATGACAAAGCAGTGAAAAGAGATTGGAGGAGAGAGGAAAGTGGTTATGGCTAGAGGATTATGGGGCTCGTAGAGCAGATCATGGTTGAAGATCTGGCGCGGGTTGAAAAGCCCGCGTAGGTATGTAAGCAAAGAAGGGGACCTGGGAAGATCATCAGACAATTGTCTGGCCCAGGAAGAAGATATCAGCAAAGGCTGAGACGAGTGGATGGAGAGAATGGCGGCTAATGAACCGTCGATGGCAATGTTGAGGACGGATGAAGATCTGTCGATGACAGAGTCCTTCTGGCGAGGACGAGGATAGTTTGGAACCTTGGCAAGAGTGGTAATATTCTCTGGTATTTCGGAGATCAATGGTGGTCTTTCAAGCTGTGGAGATGAGAACATCCTTTCCAGTGCAACGGAAATGTCCCATATGTCGAACCATTTGTCCCACTCGCATTCCGGATCTTTGATCTTGCCTCTTTTGGTGATCCTCGGACATTTTTCAGCCAAATGTACAGCATGTGATTCCCATATGCTTCTCGTGGGTGATCTCCCATCTGAACAACGGGTCCTCTGTTGAAGTGGTTTGATAGAGTCCACGTGAGGGGCTTCCAATCCGCCTTGAATGGTCCTTTGAAGCCTAGGCCAAACCTGCGGTTCGGCCTAATTTCCTTTGGCGGTTTGAGCATTCCCTGTAACTGTGCGCCCAGCCCTTTTCCTTATTGATAGCCGATGTTCCTCATAATCTCCCAACCTTTGGAGTGAAAAGGGAGACACGATGTTGTGGTTGCCCTGACCGGCTCTTTTGGTGCTAGTGGCATGCGAGATGGATCACGCACGTCCAGCAGTGACAATATGGGCCGATGAGACGGCCAAACAGAGGGCAGAGAGGTGTTGATAGCATCCACTGTGTGAAGGACAGGTGTACTGACCACTTTAATAATTCTCCCGTTGTAAGGAAACTTCAGGCACTGATGGTTGGTGGAAGGCACAGCGTCCATGGCTTCAATGTAAGGACGACCCAGTATAGCCTTGAATGTGGGGTCCATGTCGAGGACATGGAATTCCGTGGGAATTGCCATGGGGCCTAGTTCTGCCTTCAGAATAATCATCCCCTGCGGCGGCCTTTTGCTATTGTCATAGGCCGTGACCGTGATCGAGGAAGGTCTTATTTGTTCCTCGTCAACCCCACACAACTGAAGAGTGCTCATGGAGATCACATTTATGGACGCACCCGTGTCGACAAGACACGGGTTTATGGATACCCCATTAATTTTTATTGAAATGCACAATGCATATTTCCGAGATTCCTTGGGAGCGAGCTCGTAGTTGTGAAACATGATTACTGGTTGTGTGTCTGTTGGGGTTAGGACGGTCGAAATCTTCTCCACGGGGAGGTCTTCATTAACCATGACCTTTTGAAGATATTCCATCAAGGCCGCCTGGTGAGATGTGGATCTTTGAAGTAGCTCTAGGATGGAGATCCGGGCAGGCGTCTTGTCCAAGTGTTTCAGTAGATCATACTGTGTTCCAGGGATAGCTCTTTCTGGTTGTTCTGCATCATCCTTCTCTGGCTGAGATTGCTCGGGATTCTGACTGTTGTGGGGGAAAACCCTGTGGAAAATCCTTCCACTCCGGAGCACCATTGCCTGCGGCTTTTGTACCTCTGTGGGGGTAGCAGTGGGTTTTAACAGGGGTTTGAGGGGTAGTAGTGGAGGAATGGTTGATGAAGCAGGGGTGATGACGGGAGCAGGGATTCTGATGAGGGGTTTGTTAGGTGGAGGCATGGCGGAGGTAGAGGGGATATCGCGCGGATTATGAAGGATAAGGGGTTTGGAAGGTGGAGGTGGAGGTAAAGTTTGAAACGGGTAAAGGTTTTGAGGCGGATGGTGGGTGATGAGTGGTTTTGAAGGCATTAGTGGTGATGTGGTGGAGAAAGACGGGGTTATGTACGGTGGGCGGATGATAAGGGGTTTAGAAGGCGTAGGGGTAAATGTGGTAGAGGTGGATGGTAAAGTGGGGGAGTGGGAGAAGGTGAGAGGGTGTGAAGGCGTAGTAGAAAGTGTCGGTTGATAGGAGGTCGGTGTGCGGATGAGAGGGCGTAATGGTAGTGGAAATGGTGAAGGCGATACCGATGCGGGTTGATGAGAGAGAGGTGCTACCCGGGCAAGGTGAGGGGGTTGCATGACGATAGGGTTGGAGGTATAAAGGATGGAGGTACTTTCCTGGTGCCACACCTGCTCTCTCCCGACTTCCGGGAAGGAGGAGATGGGGTTAACCTGATGATTGGGCTGTTGGTGCTCCGGTAGTGGATTCTGGATTATGCCCATGGCGGGCTGTTGTTGTGGGGCCTGCTGAGGCTGTTGTTGTTGTTGTGGTTGCTGCTGCTGCTGCTGTTGTAACTGCTGCTGTGGCCTCTGAGGAGGTCTCCTAGCCTTGAGAGCCGCGACGTACCGTCTCATCTCATCCCAATCTATTTGATGTTCATCATTCATATCATGGATGTAATCTTTAAAATGGAAGTAGTAATCCACTGTGTGTCCCGGCTGCCTGTGGTAGACGCAGTATTTGGAGGTATCAACATTGGGGGGCCAGGCGTGCCTTTCTCTGGGTAGGGCGAGTTGGTTTGATGCCATGAGGGCATTAAAAATATCTGCCAAGGTTTCTGGCAATGGTGGATAGTAGGCTCTCTTAGGACCGAGCGGCCTCCTTTGTTGCTGTTGGGGACCATAGTTCCCCGGGGGTGGAACTTGGTTGTACTGAAGCGGTGGTTGTTGTTGTTGAGGTTGTGGTTGTTGTTGCTGGGGTTGGCGTAATGGAGGCATATTATCCTGGGGTGGATTATTTTGGGGTGGAGGACGGAGAGGGAAAGGACCTGGTTGAAGGGGTAGTCGGGGCATTTGTTGAGGCCTTGGGTTGACTGCATAGTTGGCATTGTTGACCGCACTGACTTGCTCATTTGTCACGACCCCTTCTGTGGCTCCGCCCGGGACACCAGCGCCTGTCTTTCTGACCACTTTGGGCTTTGGCGACTCAAACATGTTCATGATGGGGGAGTCTTTTAGCTGGGTTTGGATGTATCGGGCCCTTTCATAGAGTTCCTCCATTGTAGTAAGTTTATTCATGGCGAGGACGTGTCTGAACTACGGGGTTGCATTAGACACAATCATCTTCACTTGTTCGGGCTCGGAGAGGGTATCCCTTATTCTTTCCGCCAGAGACCTCCATCTATCAGCATATCGGACGAAATCCTCGTCGGGTTTCATCTTTTCGGCCACTAGGTCGGTAATGGAGAGTGAGGGACCGACCCTATCCCTATATTTCTGCAAGAACCTTCTCTGCACTATTTCAAAATTCTCGGCCTCGCGGGGCTCCAGAGAATAGAACCACTCAAGCGCGGGACCATCCAATGATCTCCGAAAGAGGTATGCCAGGGACCTCTGATCGTTTTGCCAATAGGAGGACTCATACATGAAGTCCTTGAGGTGAATGAAGGGGTTGCCGGTACCATTGTATCTGCGGTACGTGGGCATTTCGGAGGGAGGGAGATGAATGACGGGGAGGATTGGCAAAGCAACCTCCGGGGTGGCTTTCACGTCCACCATTTTTCTCAGATTTTGAAACTGCTCGTCCATGCGATTGAACCTATTGAGGAGCGATTGGGCGAGCTCCTCTGGGGGTGAAGGTGGCACTTGCCATTGGGGGAGAAACTGTCTCCCGGAGACTTGAGGGGGAAACCCGGAATGAGAGGGAACTGTCGGACCACCGACAGTTGGCCCTGGCTGAAACGGTGTGTGAGGAACACCGGGAGTTTGAGATTGTGACGGGAATTGGAATGAGGGAGGTTGTTGGCTCGCTTGTCCTTGAAGCGAGGGAGACTGGATGGCTTGCGCCAATGAAGGAGATGGAATGGCCTGCACGGACTCGTGGAGAGGTGCGATAGCCGGAGTTGACTCCTGGGGCGTGGGGGAAACAGATTTCCCCTTTAGAATGGCCTGGAAGGCCCGGAGCTGTTCAGAGGTAAGCTCCGTGTTGGCGAGGACGCCCAGTAAGGAAGTGATATCCTGTGGCGGGGACGTGTCCCCGGCAATAACCTGCACCTCATGCGAGGGGTCATGAGAAGGACCCGAGTCCATAGCATAGACTCGCGGGTCGGCTGTCAAACCACGGCTAGGGTGGTTCTCCTCAGAAGACTCGTGAGACATGCTCACAGTTCTCCCAGAACGCAAAAACATACACTAGCAAGTAGGTAGCAGAGATTATCAAACAAGTGGATGCCTTTACGCCCTTTTTTTTGTTTTGATTTTGATGATTTTTTTTGTGTGTTTTTAGCGAGATCCGAAGTTCACACAAGATAGGGACCCTAGTTTATTTTTGTTTCACCGCCGTGTCAGCTAGGGTCTCTCGTCTCACCACGAATGAAATGACTAACTTCGGGGAACTTCAATGGTACAACCAGCCCAGTGAACGAAGAGGAGATTCTTCGATGTCGGGGACTTACGGAGGTCCCAGTGTAGGAGATTCTAGTCCGTTGAGAGGAATTCCCAAACGGAGAGTCCTTCCTTCACCGGGAAAGGGTGATCCTCAAAAAAAATGAAAAAAAGGATAGAAAAGAGGAATGGATGTATGCAATGGAATGCTGACAGATATATGGAGTGGGAAAACAACAGAAATAACAAACATGTAATAAACAAAGAACCAATCAGAACTGACGGTGCTGCCGTGAGCACAACGGGGGCGCGCGTGGGCGCCAAGGTGGAGAGGCACGGGTGGTACCGAACTTGCAAGGGTAGCCGAGAGGAAGCAGTAGACGTCCCACCGTGATTGCCAATCTGTGAGCGATGTCACGCGGTTCGGAGTTCGATGGTGCGAGGAAGAGGATGCGGAGAGCGCGCGGGCTCCTCTTTTTTTGTTTGTTTTGTTGTTTTGCTGCAACACAGAAATGATAGAGAAGAGAGAAGGGGCCACCACGGGAGATTGCTCCGGTGGGGCGAGCGGGACAAGTATAATATAGCAAGATATGGGGTTCAAACGGCCATAGCGGGAAGTGACTCGCCGCGGCCTCGGGGGGACGGGAATGGTGCAGAAATTAAATAACAAGAATTGAAACGGCCATTGGGGAAGTGACTCGCCGCGGCCTCGAGAATATGAGCAGAATATAGCAGAATATAAAAGAGAATATAAGAACAGAGATTTAAACGGCCATTGGGGAAGTGACTCGCCGCGGCCTCGATGATATGAGCAGAATATAACAGATTATAGAGAGAATATAAGAACGGAAATTTAAACGGCCATTGGGGAAGTGACTCGCCGCGGCCTCGATGATATGAGTAAAATATAATATAATATAGAAAGAATATAGGAACGAAAATTTAAACGGCCATTGGGGAAGTGACTCGCCGCGGCCTCGATGATATAAGCAGAATTTAACAAAATATAAAGAGAATATAGGAAACGGAAATTTAAACGGCCATTGGGGAAGTGACTCGCCGCGGCCTCGATAAAAAGATGTGATCGCCAGGGGCCGAAAGACCCCAAAATAAGAAAGTGATCGCGCCTACCTCAAGAGCGGGACATGGCGGGTTGCTTCTTCCTCTCCTTCCGGCCGGCCGACGGAGAGGGCTTTCCTCGGGTACCCTTGCAAAACAACGACAAATAAATGACAAGTGGATTAGAAAGATGGAGGTGTAGTATTCAAATCCTCGCGGTAAAAATAACGAAATGATGGCAAGACACACACCTGGTTGGTGTTATCTTTTAAACCCCTCTCGGACTCGAGTAGGAGGAAAATGAGATGATGGATGCAAGAAGTATAAGAGAAGAGGCGCCCTTGTGAAGGGGGATAGAGGATGCAATATGATGAATGTAAAGAACTATGGAGAAAAATGGGAAGAAAATGCTTATTGGATGAGCCGAGGGTGAAATCCGGCGGAGCTCCGGCAGCGTGGGGACGACGGGGAAGCGCGGTGGATGAAGACGATCTTCCTCTCGCGAGCGTGGGCACCCGAGAAGCCGGCAGAACCTCCACCTACAAAAGACCCCACGGGTTAGAAAAATGACTCCGTAGCCTCTGGGCTCCGGCAGCCTATCGGATCACTGCTTAGCTCTCCTAGAACTGAGGGGGTGGGCCTCTATTTATAGAGCTCCGGAAGGTGGAGGCGTCCAGGACCCTGGACACCTCCATCAGGGCCGAAATAATATTTTATTCTATTTTTATTAATTTTTTTGGAATGCTTTTGTGGAGGCGTCCAGGGTCCCGGACGTCTCAAGTAGGTCCACCGAAAACCGACGACGGCCGCACGCGGTTCGGCACAACGCGTGGTTCTGTGAGCGGCGCCTCGTGATTCAGAAATGGGCGCGTCCAGTTGACTGGACGTCTCTATATTTTGGATTTTTTCACACACGACAAACCGTCGTTCGGTAGCCGGCGCCCGTGAGGGTTTTGATGGAGGCGTCCAGGGGCCTGGACGCCTCCAAAATTATATTATTTTATTTTTTATTTGTCTTTTTATGCTAGGGCTGGCATTTTATATTTTTTATTTGTTTTTATGGAGGCGTCCAGGGGCCTGGACGCCTCCATAAATATATATATTTTTATTTGATTTTTGTTTTATTTTTTATGATTATTGATATTATTTTTATTATTTTTGCATTGATGGGGGCGTCCAGGTATGTGGACGCCTCCATGATTTTGATTTTTTTTATTTTTTTGGTCATTGATGGAGGCGTCCAGGCGCCTGGACGCTTCCATGATTTTGATTTTTTTATTATTTTTTGGTCATTGATGGAGGTGTCCAGGCGCCGGGACACTTCCATGATTTTTTACGGAATAATTCAAAAAAATGTAAAAAAATTCATAAAAATAGGAAATCACCAGAGTAATTAAAAATGTGAAGGCCGCCTTGGGGTATCATAGTGTAATATGAGATTTACTCAGGAGACGTCAGGAATGGCGTGTCTACACATAGCGCGACCTGCCTTGTCGCGCTATAGGCTCCTAGCGCGTTCTGCCTTGTCGCGCTAGGTGATCCTAGCGCGATCTGTCCAGTCGCGCTATAGGGATATAGCGCGATCTGTCGTGTCGCGCTATAGGTGCATAGCGTGTTCTGCTTGAACGCGCTATGGACCTACAGCGCGTTCTTGGAGGGACCAGCCGGGCTGCCCGGGGCGGGCGGTCTGCGGCTGATCGTGCTCCCCTTGGGCCGTGTGTGCCTTGGACACCCAGTGGAGTTCCGTGACTGTGTTTTGGTGTGTCTGGAGGTTCCGTTTACCTCATTTTGCGTGCCCGTGAGCTTAAGGGTCCGGGTGACCTTTAGCGTTCCGTTCGCATTGTGTTGGTCTCCGGTCGACCCGGTTGGGACCCAGTGGTCGACCTCCGGCCTTGTGAGTATCCCGGACACCCCATGGGTTCCGTGTCCTTTTTTTGGGGTGTCGGGAGGGACCGTGTTACCTCGATTAGCGTGCCCGTAGGTGTGGTGGGTCCGGGTGACCCCACGTGTTCCGGGCTCTTGTGTTACGCTCGATCGAGTCACCGTGTGTCGGTGTGCGTGGGGTGGGGTCTCCCCCGCATGTCGTGGGTTTCCTTTGGAAGGCGATTCCCGTGTGGGCCATGTGCTTGGCCTTGGACTGCGAGTCCAGTTATCCGGCCTGGGGCTGGAGGTTTCCCGCTTGCTTCAAGATGGGAAATCGACATGGCGGCTTGTGTGCTGCCCTGGGAATCGTGCTTCTGTGTTTTCCGTGTGGCCCGTGTGGGTGGCCTTAGTCCTTTGCGTTCCCTTCCCGAGGGAGTGGTCTTGGCAACTCGTGAGTTGTCTCGGTACTTGTGCTACCGTGGTTTTAGACCTAGAGATTGGACTAGATTGACGGCCTTGTGCTGTTGCGTGCAACGGTCTTGACCCCGAGTCTTGTGACTCAAGGACCGTTGGGTGTAGTGCGTCTAGAGGACTGCCCAGAGTCCAGTGGCTTAGTGTCACTTGAGTTTTCTCGACTCTAGTGCACGGTGCGTGCGTGGCCGTGGACTGTGAGTCCTGTTTCTTCTCCGACTGTGGTCACCGTGCGACGGGGCCGGTACGCGGGGTTGTCCCCGTACGTCGTCGGATTCGGACGTTGTTTTCTGTTGACTAGAGAGTCTACTCCTTCAGTGACCCTCCACTAGTCGTAGCCTACCAGTACGCGTGTGCTGGTCGCACCAGGGAGTGGTGTACGGGCTTACCCTTAGAGGCGGTCTGTGGACCGGTTGCCGTCGGGCCCCACGTCTTGCAGCCAGAGTCCGGCTGAGGGGAAAACCGGTCAGAGGGCCAGACCAGGGACGCGCGGTCTGTGTGTGCACACGTGGTTGGGGGCGGTTGGACCCACGTCGACGGGCGTGACCCCAGCTAGTCACTTGTTTGTGGTTACTTGTACGGTGTTCGCGCCTCGGGTAGGACCTATCACGTCAGGCGGTTCACCTGCGGTGCGGTGTAAGACGTCAGGGGACGCTACCGGCTGTGCTTCTAGTGGGTGGTACTCCTGTCAAGTACGGAGTGACAGACTGTCAGTTTCCGTGACTTTGACCTTCGGGTTTCGGTCGTGTTGACCGTTGAGTTTCGGTTGGTTCGCCGTGACGCGTGTGTTGGTTTTCGCGTCATGAGATTAGTGCTAGTGGCTTTACCGAGGTTGGGTCTTGTTGTGCGGTACCCGCGATCGGATGGTCGGGGTTGCACCTTGGACAGCGTGTCCAGGTCGGCTGTGTCTGTGGGACAGGCCTCTACAGCGTGGTTGCTGTGTGTTCTTACTTCGGTAGGTGGTACTAGCGTGGTTTGGTAGCTTCGACTTCGTGATCGAGGTGTGCCTTCTGGCAGTAGGAGTAGCTGTAGTGCCGAGTTTTTGACCGGCCACCGGTTTGATATTCCTGCTGTAGTCGTAGCTTTCCTTTCCGCTACCGCCGTGGTTTCCGGTTGGGGTTCCGCGGGATCCCTGCTGAGTCTTTGTTTTGGAGACTCATTCCCTGCTTTTCAGGTGCAGCGGTTCTTCCTCGTGGTTCGAGGGTGCGGAGCGGAGGTTCTCAGTTGCCAGCTTGCCGGGCCGAGTGTTCACTTGGCATGTGGTACGTTTTACTGCTTTAGACTGTACTTTCTGTTGGACTGGACTCTGTTGTTGCTGTCGGTGTTCTTTCTTTCAGCTTGTTGTTGTTGGTTGTCCTGTTTTATTTCCTATTTCTTTGTGCCTCCACACTCCTTTTAGCCCTTCCGAGCCCTCCCGGCTCGTGGGCGGCGGTGCGAGTCTCGGGTTATCGGGCCTTCCCGGTAATCGGATTCTCGGGTCGTTACACGGCACGTACGGGCCGTCCCGCACGAACCACACTGGGCCCGCCTCGACTCGCTCCGGTACGCGGCGGGACGCACGGGACCATGCGGTCCAGTGCGTCCCGGCCACGACCCACACCCCGTGTGACCCGGCGCCCGCCTGGGTCGGGTCGGGTCGTGCGGGTCGGTGCGGGTCGGGGCGGGACGGCAAACCTTGATAGTAGGTAATGACAATGGTACGTATGAATAATGAATGTACGATGAAATATGGTTGTTACACAGGTATCTCTGACAATATGAAGAATATAGGGGTCTAACTAGAATATATTAGATTAAATGGGATTATGGGATAATGGGATTATGGGATACGTGTAATTGTAATTACCTTTGAAATAAATCAATAATTAAGATACTTTTAGTTTTCAACCCTTGTAGTATTTATATTTATAGATTAGTACCCTATTCTAGATATTTATATATAAGTCCTCAAATGAGGGTAAACCGTATATTAGACTTTTTTTTCTTAATGTATTTAAAAAATTATGGTACACAAATAATAGGTGACGGCAAGTCATTAATGAAGCAAGATATTTTTATTTGGTTGTTGTTGAGGTGGGTTGAGGATAGGGATCTAAATGGATCGGATTTGATTTGGGCAGGATTTGTCAAATCGTTTCAGAACGGATTGAATCGTCCGTCTCGGACCGTCCCAGTCACAGACCGAGACGACCGATCCGTGAGATGCAATCGAGACGTTTTATATATTTAATATCTTATTTTAAATATGAAACATTTTATAGATAAGTTGATTAAACGTCTTTGTTTCTTTTACGGCGGTTTAGGTTTGAAACCCACCGATTGTATACGGTTTTTTTTTTAGATTTTCAATCAAAAAAACTTAAAAATTCATTGGCGTTTCACAGGATTCAATCTTGAGACATCCCGATGAAAGATAGAAGTCGCCTAACCAACTAACGGACGGACGGTACGAGCGATCCGACAAACCCTGATTGAGGAGGGGGGGGCGGGGAGGTCAATGACATAAGATAGATAAAGAAGGGGTGCATAAGAATTCGTTTATAAATTGAAATGAGATTTAAATACGAAGGTCATGTATGTAATTATTCTTTTAAAACCAAAATTACATGAAATCTTTCCACGTAACTTCAATGAGTCAATCTCAAATCTACAACTAAAACGAGACATCCCATCGAGGAGTTCCTTGCACGGACATGCAAGTTGTGGGGTTTGAAGGTCAAGATCTTTAAAAAAATAAAAAATACTGTGTAATTATCTCGAGTGTGTAATAATCTTTTCTATTCTATTTCTATTTTTGATTTCTTAAAAAATGCGTCATTTAAGGAGAAGATGATTGATTGGTTGGACTTTTAAATTTAAAATCTGAGTCGGGGAAAAGAAGGAAAGGAGAAAAGGAGGAGGAACCAAAGGAGGGAAGACAGCGACCACGGAGAAAAGAAGGAAAAGGAAAGAATAGGAAAAGACACGTGGTGCAGCTCTCTTAGAAGAAGAAAAAGGAAAAACGGCCATGGAGCGGTGAAGGTCTCACCTTCTCATTTGAAAATGGGAGAGAGGATATCAAGCAAGGTTTAAGTTTTATTTTCTTTCCAAAATAAATTTTAAGACATAAATTATTCAAAGAATGCAACCATACACCCCATTAAACTCTATTTCCTTTCCTAAATCAAGTTTAATAAGGTGTTTCAGAGTACTTTTTTTTAGAGTTACTTGTATCTAAAAAAATTATGTTGTGTTAATTTTTGATTTAAATTTTAAAATTGACGAAGACGGTTAACTACTTATTTGATAAAAATAACAAAATTTTTAAATTTATGTAGACATAATTTTTAAATTTTATGTATATTTACTTGGTATACACTTCTCTCTTTTTTTTCTATTAAAATGACAACAACATTTCAAATAAAATTTCTATGAGTGATTCCTTACAAAAGCAGAAATGCAAGAGGCTCGAGCAAAAGAGAACATGGAACAATATATTCCATTGGCAATGCAATAAATGGCGAAAGCAACAAATAGGTAGTACACATGTTTGTACATAGAATTCTATTGTCTTGTCGACTACAAATCATGGTTTGTTGACCCGATGTGTCTCGCACCGACTCGCACGACCCGACCTGACCCAGGCCGAGATCGGGTCGGCCGGACCGTGGGTCGCCACCGGATCGGTCTATTATTTTAATATTATATTATATGATATTTTATATATAATGTGTGTTTTTCTATTTTATTATATTATTTTATATATTATATATATATATATATATATATATATATATATATATATATATATATATATATATATATATATATATAAAGTGGTGTTTTAGAACGAGACGAATCGGGTCGGATCGAGACGGGACCGACCCGACCCGACCCAGGCCGAGACCGAGTCGGCCGGGTCGACCAGGCCGGCAAACCATGCTACAAATACACAAACAAAGAGTTTTAAGTGTTACAAACACGACATCACAACTTATGCCCGTCAGATTGGGGATATAGGATGATATGCTTTTTGTTCAAGTGAGCATAACTCGATTGTTCAAGTGAGGAGAACTGAGTGGTATGATGTTTGTTCAAGTGAGCAATAACTGAATCATAACCCACAGAGCTATTGCACTACCATGTTCATCCAGATGCATGAGAACCCACTAGACAAAGGAAAACCAAGAAGCCCTATGATTCCCCAACCCAAATAGCAACATTCAAGCTCAAGCTCAAACCCACTAGACAAAGGAAAACCAAGAAGCCCTATGATTCCCCAACCCAAATAGCAACATTCAAGCTCAAGAGAGAGAGAGAGAGAGAGAACCCACTAGACAAAGGAAAACCAAGAAGCCCTATGAGAGAGAGAGAGAGAGAGAGAGAGAGAGAGAGAGAGAGAGAGAGAGAGAGAGAGAGAGAGAGAGAGAGAGAGAGAGAGAGAGAGAGAGAGACCTGTTGTGCTAAGAATTTTAAAAATTACAATTCTGCCTCAAATCTCTGTGGAATTACGTAAATGCTCAAGAAAATTACAGAAAATTTCTGAAATTGCATGAAAATGTCCTTGCTGTTTAAAAATTATAGTTTTACCCTGTAACTTGACGGAATTGCAAAAAAATCTTCATTTAAGAAAAAATGAAAATAAACCCTCATTCATGGGGAAATTACAAGAATACCCTACGCTTATGGAAACTAAATACACACTCTTATTTCCAAAGGGCTAAGAATTTTAAAAATTACAATTCTGCCTCAAATCTTTGTGGAATTACGTAAATTCTCAAGAAAATTACAGAAAATTTCTGAAATTGCATGAAAATGTCCTTGCTGTTTAAAAATTATAGTTTTACCCTGTAACTCGACGGAATTGCGAAAAAACCTTCATTTAAGATAAAATGAAAATAAACCCTCATTCATGGGGAAATTACAAGAATACCCTACGCTTATGGAAACTAAATACACACTCTTATTTCCAAAGGGGAATAATAGTCATTTCAAATATACCCTGCCTTTGGCTATAAGTGTCTTTTCTGAACATAAACAAATCTGATGGTCTTATTACAATCATATGGCAATCCAACAGTCGGATTCAAATAAAATCCTCAATATCACAACAAATATCTTAGAGGTTTAAGGATATCTTTGACAATTAATCAAATATGTTCATATTTTATGTTGATGTAAATAAATATTGGCTATGACCGATAGAAAAAAGTCTAGTACACGAACTCTAAATTATCTGATAAATTAAACTTGCGAAATTAATCATGCACGTGCTAAAACAATTAGCATAAAGATGTACACAATTGTTCAACAAATGTACACTTTCACAAAATATAATATTTTATTTACTAATTCAAAGTGTGGAAACAGCCACTAGTACTAATCTGTACGCAATAAGCAAAGATGGGCTAAGAACCCAAACATCTTTAAACCATGTCAATTTCCTCTTGGTTGCCCCCATTCATTTCTTGCATATTAGATTTTCTTACTACACAGATTACATGCCAACTCATTTTCTTCTCTCTTCACCTCCATTCCTCCAAACCCTACATCCTTTTTCAGTCATTTAACATAATCTCACACAGCTCCCCATGAAACTAAAAACTTATAAACATCTAGAGACCTGCATATAGGGAGTTGAGGGTGGTAGAGAAAAATGTTTAGAGAAATGTACAAATAATACAGATATACTAATTTCAAAGCATTGATTTTGGAAGAGTAAAAAAATGAAATATGAACCCTTTGAACGTTCTGAAGCAAAGTAATGGTACAAGTCTTAAAAGTTGATCTTATGACAGCAGGATTTGAGTACTTTTGTATGAGCACCCATCAGCAGACACTGAAAGGTAGAAAGCTCCTGTTCTCTAGTAAAAGAGAAACATGAGTTCATCAGTAAACCTGCCAACATAGACGCTTACTTGTCGTGCAAGAGGAGACAAGAAGAGACTTTGCAGAAGAAAGAATGTCCACTGATATGGCCCTGAAATTGGAAGACAGTGATGCAATCACATACATTGCAACAAATTTACAGAGATTTTGAGGGTCATTTGCTTCTCTAGACTATTTACACTTTCAGAGTTGAAATCTCAGTGGAGTTTAAAGAGGGAACATCTGGAGTGCTTTATTCTCGTTCTCTCAGGTTATCATCCACTTTGTTCTGTACTATTCACACTTCATCTATGACATTCTAAGTTCTAAGTAGTAAAAGGGTAATTTCTGAATATTAGGTCAATGGAAACTATAAAAGGAAAGTCTCATCAATATTCTCATCATGTTATAAGGTGTCATCAATGATGTTAATAAGGGATTCTAAATGCAGCAAGCTAGGTAATGGACAAAGATAATGGTCATCTTTCTCTTTCAAGTAAATGATTCCTCCTGGGACTGTATCAACGATGGTTATGTCTGACGGCTTGTAGGCACGAAAAATGTGCAATACAACAACATGGAAGAAGAGGTTGGGTATAATAATCTTCCACATATCATTAGTCATCCATGTTAAAATGCAATTTTTTTTCACCAATACTCTCGTCGTCATTGCTCGAGCACTCGTCACCTTGAAACCTTACCCCACCAATCAGGGGACAGCTTAGGACATAGATGACCTCATCGGATCACAGTTGTCTGATTGACTGGCAATCTAATGCCAATCTCCCATTACACTACCTCTATCACCAAAGGTACATTTCCTCAATTCAGATGGCTGCAAAGAAGTTTGGGCTTCCAGTATTAAAAAATAGAGATGCTTAATGTACATTGACAATTACAGGAAAGACACTAGGCCTGACTTTCATTAATGTACAAAACACTGAATCTGGGGAAGAGAAGTAACATAAATTAAATCAAAAAATCAGACAAGGTCTAAAAGTTGGGAATGTCCTGGACCTCTAGAAAGACTATAACCAGGAGTTCAGTAAAATATCAACTGGTGATTGTCAGTGTAGTATCTGTCAGTAATCAGATCCCCGGAAAAAGATGGCATTTACAGTGAGAATCAGAACACAAATATGGACAGGGTTCCAGGTGTCACATTCTAGTGTTCATGATCTGACTGATTAGGCAGTTGTGCAAAGGTCCCTGTATTGGGTCTGCAGCCCCCAATCATCATCTTTTTATAGACAGCATAAGCATTGTCTGTATTCCCAGATGTGCCATACCCTCGAATGAGAGCATTGTATGTAAAGACATTGGGTTCTAGGCCCTTCAGCTGGAGTTCCTCATACACCTTTCCTGCTTCTTCCACCATTCCGACTTTACATAGATTAAAAATTAAGGAGTTGTACGTGTATAGATCTGGAGAAATTCCTTTACTCTGCATGTCATTTAGGAGACTGGTGGCCTCCTCTATCATTTGAAATCTTCCAAGACCATTGATAACAGTATTGTATGCAACTAAATCAGGTACCAATCCTTTCACCTTCAGTTCTTCAAAACAGTGAAGAGCATCAACCACCCTTCCTGCCATAAAAAGAGAATCTATAAGAATTGTATAAGATTTTAAATCAGGTCTAACTCCCTCTTTAACCATTTTGTCAAACAATTCACAAGCCTTTCCAATGTCACCAGCCTTTCCAAATCCATTGATAAGAATGTTGTAGATTGCACCATTTGGTCTGCACCCATATTCCTCCATCTCCTCAAAAAGCTGATCTGCCTTATCAAACTGTCCTGATTCCAAGAGGCCATCAAGTAAGGGCCCATAAGTGCAAGGTGTGGGAGTGAACTCTCTGCTCAGCAAATCATAATAAAAATCAAGAGCCTGATCTAGTCTTTTTGACCTTATAAGGCCAGCAATGACTGTGTTATAGGTTATGTTGTTTGCCTTACAACCCCTACAGTTCATCTCTTTGTACAATGCTAATAGTTCATCAATCATCTTAGATTTTCCCATTGCATCCAGTATCTCATTGTAGGTAACAACATTTGGAGTGCAACCAAACTTCTTCATCTCCTCAAAAAGATCCCAGGCCATTTCAAATAGATCAGATTCAATAAGACCAGCAATTATAGGATTGTATGTTTCTAGAGTTACCGAAATTCCATAACCCTTGAATTTCTCAAACATTTTATAAGCATCAACAGAATTTTTCTGCTTACACAGATGCCTAACTAGAGTGCACAAAAGATAGTCTTTTCTGAAAATGCCACTTGAGGCAACACTTTCAGCAAACATAATCGATAGACTAACTCCAGATTGACCCAAGATACCTTCCATCAGGCCCTCCCATGACAATCGATCTGTTTGAGCCCCTGGTTGAAGCACATATTTCATGGTGATAAAAGCGGCATCCTCCACCATTTTATGTTTTATTACACCAGGCAGAAGACTGCACAAAGTAATAAAGTCAGGATACAACACTTTCTTCATCTGATTAAAGAGCCATAATGCTTCGTAGACTCTGTCATCCTTGATCAAACCATGGATCATGGTGTTGTAGGATAGGACATCAGGCATGCAATCCTTTTCTGTCATCTCATACAGCATTTTCAAGCCCAAATCAAGCTTTCCATTCTTGCAAAAACTGTCTAACATAATGTTAAATGTAACAGTGTCTGGAGGGCAACCATGACGATCCATTTCCTCAAAAAAATGCATCGCTTTCATAATTCTGCCTTCCCTCCCTAACCCTGCCAACAGTGCATTGTAAGTCACAACAGTGGGAACAAGTTTCATTTCTTTCATTCTTTGGAATAATTGCCAGGCTTCAGCCTCTCTCCTTGCTTTGTAAAATGTGTCAATCAAAGAATTGATTGCAATCTCATCTAATTCACATCCACTTTCCACCATTTCGGAGAACAACTTGGCAGCTTCATCTTCTCTACCTGCCTTACAGTAGCATTTGATCATCATGCTATAGGTGATGGCATCTGGAGAAAGACCACTGCTCCCTATTTCACAGAAAATATCTTCGGCCTGGCTAAGCCTGCCTGAATTGACAAGGCCATACAGACATGCATTGCAAGCCACGGTATTTGGAACAATACCCCGTCTCTTCATCTCCTGAAACATCTCAAGAGCATTTTCAGATTCTCCAGACTTCCCATAGTAGTCAATAAATATTACGTAGGTATAGGCAGAGGGCTTTGGACCTTCAGCATCCATGGAACAGAAGAGATCATGAGCTTCGACCAATCTACCAGCTTTAAGAAGCCCCCCAATGAGAGTATTATATGTGTGAAGATTTGGCTTTACACCCTCCTTCCTCATGACATCAGACATGTTAAATGCTTCTTCAATCTTCCCTTCTTTGCATAGAGCATTTATAACTATAGTATAGACAACAACATCAGCTTGGTAGCCGTCAACTTCCATTTCTCTCCAAAATACCCACAATGAATCGAAATCACCTGCATCGCCGAATTTGTCCAGTAGGGTGACATAGGCCACCTTATCTGGTTTTTCATCGCTAGACTTCATCTTCCAAAATAACTTCTTGGCCTCATCAAGCCTACCAGCAATGCAAAGGGCTTCTATAAGCACAGTGTAAGTCACGACATCTGGTCTACAACCCTCTTCATCCATTCTCCTCAATAGCCTAAACGCATCTTCAAAGCGGCCTGCTCGCCCAAGGATCCTAATGCATATGGTGAATGTGTACACATTTGGTCTCAACCCCAGATCCTCCATCTCGCACAGAAGTTCCATAACCGTTTCAATTTGCCTTCTCCTCCCTGCTGCAACCATAAGAGCAGAATAAGTCTTCAAACTAGGCTTTATCCCTTCTGATATCATCCTCTTGTAGACTTTCAAAGCTTCTACACAGTATCCAGACTGGAGAAGGACATGTATCAGACCATTGTAGGAGAAAGCATTCAAAATAAACCCCGCTTCCTTCATCCTTGACACAGCAAGCGGGGCACTTCTAATTCCTCCATGGAGATGAAGGCTTTTAAATATTGATAAAAACGTCTCGGAGTTCCTCTTTATGATTTGTTTCTGCATTAAATCAAATACAATTGCCATCTCTTCCACTCTGCCATGCGCCCTCAAGAGTTCTAGCATGTAATTGCATGAGGCTGTGGTGTGAACAACCTCAGGCTGCTGCGCAATGGACCTGAAGAGGGAAAAGGCCTCAATCGCGTCAGAAACGGACCTGAGGACGTCCTCAACGTCGTCAGAACTCACAAAGTCGCCCCCTTTCTCCTCCACAGCTACCATATGCGGGCTACTCGCACGGGACCAACGATTATCCAGATGGGATTTCCCACAATTACGCTTGCGCACGAGAACCCTCGACGGGAAAACCTTAAAATCTCCATTCTTTCGTCTCCTTGTGGACACCAAGCAGTTTAAAGGTGGCAGCTTGGCGTCCGTTTCAAGAACCTTCACTCGACTGCTGCAGATTCCCGACGAGCAAAGCTCCATGTGGCTTGAGCTCTAGGAAGAAAAACCGGAAGACGATGGATGGGGAGGCAGAGATGGGTACCAATTGGGTCTCTTTCTGCAGGATAGCATATGAACAGCCTCGTAAGAGTTAGACTAGCATACATAGTACATACTACATGCTCGAGAAGAGGAGAAAAATGAAGGCTGGCCTTGCACTTACCTGCCTCCGCAGACGCCAACTGAGAAGAGAGTCTGGAAGCAGACGTCCGCTGATTAGAACTGATGAAATCTCAGGGGCCAAGGGGACCGGGCGGCACGGGAAGGCAGAGCCACCAGAGTGCAATCTTTTTAGAGTGCCGGTTTCTATCGGTTGCCTTTAAATATTTTTTGTCCTCTGTGGAATTTGTCATATTTATAATTTAATCCATCCCATCTTAATATTTATTTTTTATTTTTACTTATTACATATTTATTTGATAAACACTCTTTTTTATTTTTCCTAATCATTTGAAGGACTTATTACTTATTTTCTGAGACATTGTAGTGATTGTCTTGAGATTATGAGAAGTTAAAAATAAATATCAAGATTGGAGGGAGTAATCCTTGGATATATAGATCTCTTTTTTTTTAGTTTTCCATTTCTTTTCACTTGCATACACCCGAAATTTGACACTTGTGAAGATATAATCTAAAAGCAACTTAATGATCACTATATCTTGAGGCCTGCTTTGTTATCGGGTTAGAATAGGAATATCGGGTCCGACGAGAGAGATTTGTGGGGGGCCCACACTCTCTCCCTCACACACATGCTCTTTATCCGGGGTCGGGTACCATATTCAACTCTCTGAAGTCGAACATGGTATCTCACCCGAAAATCAAAGAGGACCTGAAAGTGTAATGAAAACTAAGTTTGAACATTGGATGCTTTTTCCCCGCAGCTTTTTTCCCACCGTCCAATTTGAAAATCGGACAGCAAAAAGAGGGCACTTGTTCGATTCTCCTGCGTTTGAAAATACTGAATTTAAATCATTCACCTCGGCCATCCGACTTCATGAGCAAATTACCAGAGTGACAAAAGGGATCTCACATAGAGCAGCTCTGAATCATTTCTCTAAAAACTATCTTCACATCTCCAATGGTTGCCATCCCCTGCAAGCCACTTACAAAGTTGGTGTAAACAAGAAACTCCTGTTTCATGCATACATCTTAAGAAAAAGTCCCCTCTTTCATCTCTTCTCCCTCCTTCCACACGCTCTTCTCTTGTTGCCAAAGAAATAAGTCAGCGCCGGAAACCTAATAAGGAACAATCCCCCTTCCCTTCCTCCTATCTACAAAGGTTATCACATGGTGCCACAACTCTCAATTCGATTCATAGGATTTATTGAAATCTGGAGGAATAATAACACTGACTGGGAATGTGGATGGTGGTGGAGCCGAGAATCCATGGAAGACCTCCCCCCCTCTCCTTGACCCTGCTTAGAGAAAGATCAACCGCCACTGGTTATCAAACAGGGAAAGTGAAGATGACAAACTTTGGTTCATTTCTTTGAAAGATTGTCCCTTAATCCCTTTCAATATCCAGATTGGGGCAGGGCTGACATGGCAACAATTTAAAATTGGATTCTTCAACAATAAAAGAGAGCAAGTACTCCGGGAAGCACGTAAGATTGTTGTACAAAAGAAGCGTCAAGAACATCGGTCCTTGATTTTTGGCCATCAAGGAAAAGCCCTTTCGCTAGTGGGCGTTTTTCTGACCCAATATAACCGAGACAGATGTAGAGCAGTAATATCATCCAAGATTGAGTCAAAATTAGATAAAATCCCACCATCTCATATGCTTAAAACCAGGAACACAGCACAACACCTGTGCTCCATTTGTTACTCAGCATCATCCTGCACATAAAAGAAATGTTCATGCATACAAGCTAGACTACATATGTACACCGCTTATTCAGTGAGTTCATGACACCCCCGTGCCAATAGAACTTCGTAGATCTGGACAAATAGAGGTATCCTCCTAATCAATCGTGATAATCACTTTTTACAGATGAGCTACAGCAAAGAAGCCTTGAAACGAGGAACCCGCCGCTTTCTTTTCTTTTCTAACAAAAAACTGGGGCCCCCGCTGGAATGGAAACCAGCTCAAACCACCATGCTTGATTCAGTTTGATTCGGCATCTGTTATGCTCATACATGGCTGCCCAGTTTCACTGGAATTGCTGTTGGGTTTCTTGAACTGCACCAAGATCATTGTCATGTTGTCGCAGCCTTCTCCAGTGGCTGTTGATGGTGCCAAACACCTGTCGAGCACTCTCTCACACACTGCAGAGAGAGAGGTTTCCTACATTCACAAGAACAAGTCCGGCTAAATTGTCAACAGCCCAGTAGGCATCTGAAATCATGGAAGAGCAACACTGGGAACGATAGGGGGCATTCGAGACGCATGGCATGACATGGCAGCAACCATTAACAATGGGAAAAGGGTATATTTCTATCTGTCGCGGACAAATACCAGTAGGCAAGGACACATTCACCAGACGTAAGTTAGATTCTTATGCTTGCAAACCACGATCATATATATCCAATAGGCATTGTCATCCAATTAAGAGAATCATTTTTTTCTCATTAAGTATTTTCAAATGCTGAGCTACATTTTAGCACTTCTGATGCTGTTGAAGACTATTAAGGACTTCGCAATGACATGACATAAGTTTTTTTTCCGCGAGTTGAAACTTCCATTGTATAGAAATTATGCACTAAAACTATCAAAATGTGCTGTTTACATACCGCATTTATGTGTTCATGAATGAAATCCACAAGTTGCTGGCTAGTCATGCAGTCCCTGAAGACAATGAACCAATGCTTCAGTTAATTTTCTAGTCAAAAGTGAAACACATTCAGAAAACAAACCTCGTATAATGAAAGTCAACCATCGAATCTCTCTAATAAAATCTTAAGTTGGGGAGGGGGGTGCTGTTGAGTTACCGGGGGTAATTAAGACCCTTTCTTCTCGAAGAAGGGATATCCTTCATGATGATTTTTTTTTCTTCAGCTGTTGGTTGCCACAGAGGTTTACTCCAAAAAGAATATGGACCGTGAGGACTTTATCTAATAATAACAACACCTGCTCATGTTTTACCCTAAGTAGGAATTGCCCCTTAATTTCCTTTCCACCCATGCGCTCAATCAAGCTTCCCATCAGTGTAGATAGCCAGACTCGAACTATTTCTGGCCAAAATTCGAATCAGAAACATAGGTGGCTAGGATAAGTACTTGTTAATAACTAAGGCTCATGTAAAAATTATTTTCTTCATTCTTATCTCATTTATCATTTGCTCTCATTTGCAGTAAACTGATTGCAAATATGTATGTAATCTATGCCTTTTACCTTCAACAAGAATCATAGTGTATAGCATGAATTAAATAAATTTCAAAATAGATCTTCAAAACAAGTATGGGACAATTGAGCAAAAAAGTTTATTCACATCACAGCACTAGCAAAATAGTATCACTACATTAAGCCTTTCATATGATTGACATGAAATAATTAGCTAGTCACAAACAGTGTTCCAAACTCTTAAAGTTTGAGAAAATTTGAAAATTTCAAACACAGAAATTTAGGACTCGGAAAGCCATCTAAGGTTATCTTTGTTATAGGTTAAGCAGATTAATGCTAACAAACAAAATTGTTGTAAGCAGGTAAAGTATGGGCAATGTTAGATGTTGACTGTAGTGGGTGAATTTCAAATGCTCTACCCCAGCCCCCCACCAGAAACACCAGAGTTTTAGAGTCCAAGCCTCTAGTGGGGAAAAAAAAACTTCCTGCGATAAAAAGTGACAGAGCTTACCAAATGCCATCACATGCTAGAACAATGAATTCATCATCATCACAGAGTTCCACCTAGTAGCAACCGACAGCATATAAGGAGCACAGACTAGGAAAGCATCAAGATAATAGAGAGATCGACATTCTTCTTAAACAGTTCAACAATTAAAGTCACAGAAAAGGCAGAGTACATACAATGTTTATATCTGGATTAGCTGTTACGATCTGCTTCTCTGCAGGTAAAAACTTGTTCTGCTTGAATTCCATGTCTCCTGAAAACCAAAATTTTACTTCAGTACCGTTGCTTATGATACCTTATGCAAAGTAATGAACAGCAGAACCATCTTTACCAATGGCTCTCGCTAAATTTAAACTTCCATTTACTCGTCCGGCATGGATGAAACCACCGGCTTTCAGGATCCTTTCTCTTTCAACCTCAAGTTCTGGCTTATGATCTCTTGACAAGTCATATGCCTACAACAAAGTGTTGCAACCACTCAAAAAGATCCATTTGTGTATGAACCAATTAGAAAAGGTTTCACCAGAAAGACATACCTGACCCTTTCTTGAGATAACACAACGAGAATCACCAGCATTTGCAACAATAAGCTGATTGTTTCTAATGATAGCCACACATGATGTACAACCGGATGTCGGTCCAGCAAAATCTGAATGTGGGCCCTGGTCACAAGAATAATAAAGAGATTACAAACTACAAACGTAAAAGAAAAGGTTGTAACCACATGAATGTGCACACTCCAAATTTAAAATATTATTATCTTAATCATCTGCATTTCCCTAATTTGCCCTTTCATCAGAGAAGAGCATCTTACAGATGAAACTTATATAACTAGCATTACAAAAAGTATGCATCAAAGGAATACAATATAAAGTCAAAAAAATATCATTACTCCATGTCTATGCCCAACAGATCCACCTATTCGAGGGTCACCTGATAAATTGGAAGCTTGTAATGAGTGGGAAAAAGAATTTTCCGTTCAAGATGAACAGAAAAATCTGTACGCTAAGTCATTAAGTAATCAAAATTATATTGCATGCATCTTCCCGTAACCAACTCGAAAATCAATATGCATCTCAGAACCAACTCAAAAATAAATTCCTACTGAACCAACATCAAGTTTGAAAAATCCGACTTTAAAATGGTCAGCAGCATCAATTTTGTGATGTCATTAAAGATAAACAATAAATAGATCGAATGCATTAAAGGTGTAAGCTGCAACCATGCTCCTTCCATTTCTTTTGTATAGATGCCATCTTATCAAACAGGGTGAGACAATATCTCTTCAACATGTCACATGTTGCAATCCTCCATGCAATTTTCCAAAAGAAGTTCTTGATTTTATAGGTAACCTTTTGTCCAACACTTGCTTTACCCATGGCACTTTCTGCCTCCCTCTAAGAGAATCCTTATTGCAGACCTAACACCAAAACTCCCTCCAAGCTCCTATCTCCATCTCTTATCTCTCCTTCCTGGCACCATGTTGACTTTGGATATCATGGATGTCAGTTGTAAGAATTCCCATGGGTCCTCTCAATTCAGGTTTCTCAGTATGTCAAGCTGTCAGTCTGAACCATATTCTGTGCAACCTTCGGCTTGGCAGAACACGTAACATTATACAGCCTTAGATATCTTTCTCAAGAATGGTCTTTGTTCCACCAAGGATCTTCCTAAATCAGTCGCCTGTAAGTTGGCCGAACAATTAGGAAAAAAACCTTCATAAATGTGCTTCCAAATAGATCGCATACAATTGGTGGATATTGACCAGCCATTCCACTTGAAAAAAAAACTCAAAAGTATTTATGCCTAACCATCCATCCCCAGAGAGTTTGATCTTCCATTTACAGTCTCCATAACCATTTAACCAGAAGAGCTTTATTGGACAGCAGCCCTACTCCACCTTCATACTTAGCGTGGCAGAAAGACCATTACTTAGGAAGGTAAATGTTTTAAAAGTTCATGACTTAGTAAAATATTGATCCTAAAAAGAGTATTCAAGGTCTAAAACTAATGCTCAAGGATTATAAAGTTTAACCATTTTGAAGGATCAGAGAAATTGAGAAAATCACGTTGTCTGAAAGAAAAGCTTATCTTCGAATTGTTTCCTCAAAGTTGAGACAAAAAGTTACACTGATTTCCACAGGTTGACAGTGCATGTATTATTCATTTAAAGATAACTTCATGTTCATAATCAAGAAAAGATCTGTGGTACATGAATGAAACATCATGAAAGCACACCTCCTCAAAGGCCCAATCATCAGCTAGATCATGAGAATTTCCAGCTTTTGGAGACCATATAAAGCCCTCTATCATGCCACTAAGCTTGTTTATTTTGTCCCCCAAGATAGCCAACTCTCTCCAGCCTCTCTGGCCCAGCATCATCTCATCCATTCTGCAGCAACAGAGACAGACAACAGTCACCAAATATCTTTATTTATGACCATCACCAATCACCTTCACTTATTACTATCATAATTAATAATTTACTATCCTCTTGAGAGGGAGTAAAGTATATATGTAAAAAGGCCAAACTTGACAGCAGGAGATATGCAAAATGATCATAACATGCAAGTTCAAATAGATTGTTGACTCTCCCGAACACTGCAATTGGATGATTAAGTGTTCCATTCACATTTGTTATATAGCCTTATAAAAAATTGAGAATTCAAGAACACATGTTCTGGCTTTCCTATAATGAAGTACAGAAATTACTATGGATCAAATGTTTAATTATTCCATTGGCTAGACACATGCAGATAAAGGCAGTCACCATGTTCTAAGGGGAAAGAAACAATAGACAAGAAAAAGAACCTGAAGAAAGCCTTCTGAACTGAGGTACCCAAATCACCAGCTGCATAGGCTCCATTCTTGAGAACTTCAGTGTGCAGGTATTTTGCACAGAACTTTGCAACTACTTTTCCTGCACAAGTAATCTACACATTAACCAGAAAGGATACTACTGAAGTACACAAAAATGCATGTTCCTCATGTTTTGAGAATATTTCTATCATCAAAACAAAAACCAACATCTCAGGCAGGTATGAATGAGATCAAACCACGGATCTAAAGATGACATATAAATTAGAATTCTTTATCGTGACCAACACCCAATATGATTCAGACTCCAGTTATAAGCCTTCTTCCCTCTTTTCTTTTCCCAGAGAGGGGAGTGAAGGGGTAATTCAGTAATTTTTGTAGTATTACATAATAAGTGGTTAACACAGTAAGGAAGGAAGAAATCAAACCTATAGCCTTCTGTGATCAATCGATTGAATAAAACAAATAGCCAATGGTATGGATAATGGAGAACTGGTTTTGATCCAAGTATACCAGTCACGAAACTTTCAGTATGGAAGATTTTGGTAGCACAGGTGAACCAGATTGCTGCAGTGAGGAAATCTAGGATGGAGGACACTTTCGTTTTGGTAAGGAATTCAAAAACTAGACTTGATGCAATTATATTGACCTAGCCAATGAAAAAGTGTCCTTGGAATATTGTCAGAACTAAATTCGTGTGATCAGATGCGATCCAAAGTGCATATTTTCACAAGCATAGTGCCTTTGCATTTGCTAAAAGGGTTGTCACCTTCTCCAAACCTTTTTATGCCATTATGTTGGTGAATCAGTACGAAAAACAGAAAATGTAACAGCTGAGTGGGAGAGTCATTCAATATGGTTATTGGTTTATCCTTGTTTAAAGTATGATTTTACATACGTCTCCAAGGGTCCTAACCATGTATAATTTTTTTGAAGGTCCAATGTTACTGGGTCATCTTTGTACATAGGCAAGGAGGATCATCGATACAAATTCTTGTTCCCTTTAGTACCCATATTTCTCACAGAGGATAGTGGATAGTATTTCATCACATTTCTTGTCCCTCTTTATCGCCTCCTACCCCACTTTTCTTCCTCTCTCTTTCCACCATATTTGTGAAGGCTGGATTTAAGCTTTGCCATATTATCCTTCAGTCAAAGTGTGAGCCAGCTCGCTAACAAAATAAAAAGAACCAAATAGAAATTTATACTCACCAAACAAACCTTGACAAACAAGCAATACAAAGCACAGATCATGAAGCTGAATCCAAAATACCTTGTGTGGGCATCTAAAGCCATGGGTCTCACCAACCAGCTGCATTTACCAGTCATGCTGCCAGGAGACCGAAGGACCCACATCAACCCCCAACCCCCACCCCCAAAAAAAAACAATGATGGTGATGACAAATGGATATGAGAAGGATAATGTGACTTGTGGACAACCATGAAGTGCATGAATGCTTGACCAACTTGCCAGGTTCATTGCCACATTTATACTTTTATTTTTTTTGGAAAATAGTTGGTATCACTCATGGTAGTCAAGGCGGGTGCCTAGGCATTCAGGCGTGGTTGAAGGGGCGAGGCGCCGGCCCGCCTTCCTGCTGGTTGAAAAGGCGAACCGGGCGGTCGCCTAGGTGGGCTGGTCGCCAAGGCAGCCGCCCGATCGCTCGACCCACATAACCCCGCGACCGGAGCTGAGTTTGATCCGTTTTGGCTTTTAAAAAATGCGGATCCTCCTTTTAAACCCATCGCAACCCCCCCTGCCCATTCAACTCTTCACCTTCACCCCCCTCGATCCCCCTTCCCTCCCACTTCCAACCCTAGGTCACCGCCGTGGTCCCCCTCCTCCGTCGTCGCCTCATCAGTCAGCTCCTCTGCCGGCGGATCACCGTCTCGTCCGATGCCATCGTTGTTGTCTTGCGCTGCAGAAGAGACCGTCATCCCGTTTTCCACGGTTCCACTGCCAGAGCATCATCTTCCGCAGCTACGACATCCATCGCCGGTGCCGGAGCGTTTATCATCTCCGATATGTCCCCCAACTCTGTCTCCCCCACAGTCCCCTCCTCTCTCTCTCTCTCCCCCACGTCCCCTGTCAGTCCTCTCTCTATCTCTTTCTCTTTGTCTCCCGACTCTCCCCCACAAACCCCACCTCCGTGAGATCCCCCCTCTCTCTGTCTCCCCCACAGTCCCTCCTCTCTCTCTCTCCCCCCCCACGGCCCCTCTCAGTCCTCCGCAAGGTCCCCCACTCTCTTTCTCCCCCCCAGTCCCTCCTCTCTCTCTCCCTCCCCATCACCCCTCTCAGTCCTCTCCCTCTCTCTTTCTCCTGACTCTCCCCCACAGACCCCACCTCCGCGAGGTTCCCCCTTTCTCTGTCTCCCCCATAGTCCCTCCTCTCTCTCTCCCCCCCCACAGCCCCTCTCAGTCCTCCGCGAGGTCCCCCCTCTCTCTAACTCCCCCATAATCCTTCCTCTCTCTCTCTCCCCCCCCCAGGGCCCCTCTCAGTCCCCAGCCCAAGTCGCCCATAGTCTCCCCACGGTCCCCAGTCCAACTCGCCCACAGTCTCCCATTTATTTTATGTAATTTTCTTGATGTTCTTTTGTAATTTTCTAATTTTTTGCATTTATTTCTAAATTTTTATAATTTTTAATGCAACTTAATTTTCTATAATTGTCATGCAATTTAATTGATGCAATTTCTTCATGCTTCTGAATTTTCTGCAATTTTCTGTAATTTTTTCATATATTTTATTCTTGTTTTATATATTATGAGATATATATTTTGGACTTTTTAATTAGTGGCCAAAGTTCCTAAGCGGGCGCCTTGTCGCCTAAGCACTTAGGGACCCCGTGAACGTCTCCGTTCGCCTTGTCGTCTTGACAACTATGGTACCACTGAATATATTAATAAGAAAGGAGGGGTTTATAAATATAATATGTGAAATCACACAATATCCCTACATCGCCTATACAAAAAGGTCACACCAAGAAGGTGTGATTATCCCTATCCCCCCAACATAGCCAAAGGAGAAGTAGTTCCAGTGTCTACATTACACAAAAGCTTTGCCCACTCTCTTACCCTATCCCCAATAAAATCCCCTATTCTCTCCAGAATGGTGGCTTCTCTCGTGAAAATTCTGTCATTTCTCTCCCCATGAGGCCCATAGTGTGACATGGAGGATAAGCCACCATACCCATCCATCTTCATCGCGAGACCAACGCATGTACCACTCCCTCATGAGTTGATGGACACTGTCTTTCGACTGCCAATGGCAACAAATTTTGTTTAAAATGAGGAGCCAAACCTCAATAGAGAATTGAGTATCCAATGAACAAATGGTCAATGTTTTTTTCTTCCCCTCGCAAAGACAACAACTAGTTTGAATTCCCTCCATGAAGGTGGCTAGTCTGTCATAAGTTGAGCCTTCCATGGAAGATTCTCCACATAAGCACCTTGACTTTGAGAGGACTCGTTGGTTCCCATACTTGCCTCCTTAGTGGGTGTTGCAGCCCACCATCACCAAGTACACGATATGCCGACCTAACTAATGCCCTTCTCTACCCCATCTCCACCTCCATCTCCATTCATCTGGCTTGACTGTATCTAGCACAATGTGATGCAGCATACCTAGCAATTCCCCAAGTTGGATGATGTCGTCCTCCCACAAATGTCTCCTAAAAGCTGAGCTCCAAGTGCCTTTGGATTGCTGCCCCTCGAACAACTGGTTGATCACTGCCATGGGCTCCACTGCAATTGAAACTGCAAATATACCTCACCCAACGGGTAATCAGTGCACCATATGTCTCTCCAGAACTGACGTTGTTGGCCATTTCCCAATGTCACTCTAACCCATGTCCTGGCAATGTCAATGCTCTTCAAAATACCCTTCTATGGTTGCAAGATGTTGTGTTGAGGTGGGATAGTCAAATCCCATATTCTTGTTCTGATGTAGTACTTCTGCCGGATAACTGTGCTCCATAGCCACTGTTCCTCAGTGTCGAGTCTCCAAAGCCATTTGCTCAAAGGAGCGAGGTTAAAGCCACTGATGTTCTTTAGTCCCAGTCCTTATTCCTTGTATTGTAGGCCCTTCCCCAAGTTATATCATGCCGGCCTGCGCTCCTCTCTCCACTTCCATGCCGAAAGAATCTTGATTGAATGGATTGGAGCTTCTTTGCCATAGATATAGGGATCCTGAAAGTGGATAGAAAATAGATAGGTAGGATATCTAAAACAGATTTGCATAGCACCATTCGACCCCCATATGAAAGCAACTTATCTTTCCATCTTATCAATCTAGACTCAAATCTCTGCACCACAATTTGTCATTTCCTATGCTGCAAAGTGTTGGCAGTCAAGGGAGCACCAAATAAGTGATAGGACACTGGCCAATGCGCCAACCTAGAATGGCAGCTGCTCTCGTAATAGCTCTCTGCTCCATGATGACACCAATAACCCGACTTTGTCAAACCAAACTTCCTGCAGAAGCTCCAACATCACCCTGATAGTGTACAATTGCTCCTCTCCGATGTAGGAGCAGGATCAGCATCATCAAAAAAGAGGTTTTATCGACGGACTTCGTGACGAAGACACATCGAAAGACAATAATCGAGTCATTTTATTTTATTATGTATTTTGATTTTATTTGAGTCTTGTTTTAGAGTTTTAAAAAAGTATGTTATCATTATTTTGGGACTTTTTAATTAAATTTGAAGTCTAATGGGTCACACATATTTGGGCCGAGTCATTTTGTGTTGTATGTATCTTTGCTTTATTCAAGGTTAGTTTGGTCATTGGGGGATTTAGATCTACTATATGTTGTCCTACTGTACCCTATTTTTTGAAAAACAATAGAGAAACCCTTTCGTCGGTACCTCTAAATCTCTACGAGAGAGATGTGAATCCCCGAGGTGTCCCTACAAGAGGGAGGGTGCGAAGCCTACAATCCACCTCCGTATCCCCCCGATCTCACCTTCTTCCTCTCCTTTGTCTGCCCAACCCCATCTTCCCCACCTCCTTCCTCCACTACCATCTACCGCCCTTTCCCCTCGCGAACAAGACCACATGTCGCAGCCGCCCTGCTCCACGCCCGGTATTGCCGGTTGCGCCCTAGATGTGCCATCAGCCAGTGCAGCCTCCCAAGATTGTCGGCCGCATGTCCCCCATCAATGCAACGCCCTTAGCCCGCCAACTAGTCCCCCGCCTGCTCGCAGTCGTCCATCTCCCTCGCCGCAAGCATGTGGCCCAGCAACTCGACACGGTCATCCCACCGAACCTCCCACGCCCGCCGACGAACCTACAGATGCCACCGCATGTGACCTATCCAGCCGCCCCCCTGTGCCAGTCCACACTGCCACCCCCAGCCGAGCCACCGCGACACCCCCCCCCTCCCCGTTATTCTTTCTCCTCCTTCCTGCCTCGTTCGTGACCACACCCTACCCCTACGCACCATTGTCGGCCCGTCACCCTTCTCTTCCGCTCTCTGCGCAGCCATTGTCCCCCCTCCTTCGTCATCCTCTTCCTCCGGCCGCACCCTAGCGCGACCCTATTTCCTTCCTCTTTTCCTCTCTCTCTCTCACTGGTCAAACAATAGCCAGCATTGAATGCTCTCTTTCTTTTTATTTGAATAATCCCCATGATAAGTTTTCCCACGTGAGACCTACCTTCACTAGCTTCTCTTCTCACCCCTTTATTTGAGAATCAAATGCTTAAACATAGCTCCTCTTTAGTGTCCTTTGAAACCCGTCCCACGTTGAAAATCTGGCATTAACTGCTACCATCTCCGTTCTTCACTCTACACAAGTGTTTTATTCCACTCAAAGAAGGATCTGTGACTCCCCTCTTCAAATCGGGAGCCATCACACCCTTCCCAGCCTACAGTATAGTCGCATGCCCACAGCACCAAGACAGTCCCATTCAGCCCATCAAAGTGGGATCCGTCGCCTCGTCTACAAGTGTCCCTCGCTAGACTCGAGGTCGGTGCTATTGTTCCACATCACTATCCCTCTGTCACAAATAAGATAGTGTTATCAGCATCTTGCAAATGAGTGATGGATGGTCTCTGGGGGGCAACCTGGAACCCCCACATCCTGCTTAAAATCTACGATACCAAAACAAAGAGTGGTGACATCAGGTCACCTTGCCTTAAAACTTTGCCACCATGGAAATACGGAGAAGGTTCCCCGTTTATGAGGACGACAAACCTGGTTGATTGGATGCAAGCCTTGATCCATCCCACCCACCCATCTGTCATTAAACTCCATGTTGTTAAGGACCTGAAACAAGCACTGCCAGCTAACCCAGTCATAGGCCTTCTCAAAATCAAGCTTGAGTACAACTACCTTTGGTCTTCGTAGCATGGATGCGCAACAGAGAAGTTGTCTTGAATAACACACCCCCTGATAAAAGTTCCCTGGTAGCAATTGACCATTATGTCGATAATACTCTCAAGTCTCGTAGCCAATAGTTTAGTGATTATCTTATAAGTTCCATTGAGGAGGTTAATGGGTCTATAGTCCCTCAAGCTTTCAGTAACCCACCCGCTGGTTACATATGAGGACCAACAAAGTTTTGTTGATGCCTCAAAGATGAGCTCTCCCTGAAACTCTCATATGGTTTGAAGGATGTCAGGCTTTATGATGTCCCAACAATGCTGGAAGATAACCATTAGGAACCCATATTTTTTTTAAAAAGTGGATAGTACCCATTGGGAACCCATATTGCCACATTTATTGACAAAACCATCCTGGTTCTCCTTTAGCATAAACAAAGAATGAAACTAATTTTGCTTATCATTTGATACTAAATTATCCATATGTTTGTATAGCTCTTTTTCACTTGAGAAATCATCCAAATAGACCAGAACAAGGAGAAACCATTATAGGGGTCGTTTGACGCACCGTGATGTAAAACATCAGTTTTTAAAATTACCAGTTTTAAAAGTCATGAAAAAGTTGATTTTAAAATCATCAATTTTAAAATTCCCGATTCTGGTTTCTGGTGGTTTTAAGCTGCAAACCAAAATCGATTAAAAAGGGTGTCACATGAGTCAACCAGTTTTAAAACTCAACAATTTATAGCCATGGATGACAGTTTCGACCGAAACCGATACATTTCGGCTGAAACCAACCGGGTGAAACCGGACGCCAACTCCCCTGCAAAAAAAATATAGTATTTTATTTGATTTCAGGCCGAAACCAAAACCAAAACCGATACTGTTTCGATTTCGGACCCGGCCGAAACCGAAATCGAAACTGCCATCCTTGTTTACAGCACTCCAAACATTAAGGAAAATAATGTAAATTGATTTACAGCATTCTAAACATAAGAAATATGCCGTTTTACAACATTTTACAATGTTTCACAGTATTTTACAGCACAACAAATGACCCTTAAATGAATTATTAAAAAGAAAAAGAAAAGTCAAAACTGTGAGGGGAAACCTGGATCAGGCGATTAGCTGATCCTGGTCAGACCAACTTGGATCAGGAATCAGATAGCAATCAACTTTAGTTGATTCCCAAATATGATGCTGATTCTAAGTTTCCTTGACTATTAATTTCTATCAATCAGTTAGATCTTTCCAAGCTTCTTCAAACGGAAAAAACATCTTATACATTGACCAAAACGTTTGATTTATTTCACATTCATCTCAGATCTATAGCAGCCAGACTGCTAGTGGACATTTTATTTGTGTGTAACAAGAGAGATAGTGCTAGGATACAATCATAGCAGACTGTACGGCCTAGCCATATCCTAACATTTCTCCATCGGATATTGATCCAACGTGCTGAAGGAAAAAAAAAGGAAGAAGAAGTTGTCGTGCACCTTCGGCGAGACAAATTTCACAGAGGTAAAGAGTGGGAAGAAATAAAGAAGCATGAGGATTCTCCATCGGATCTTCATCCAACGTGCTGAAGGGAAAAAAAGGAAGAAGGAAAAGTTGTCGTGCGCCTTCGGCAAGCTAAAATCACAGAGGTAAAGAATGGGGAGAAGAAGCATGAGGAAGAAGGAAAGCCATCCGATCACTTGATCGGATGGCACAGAATGCAACGTGCCCAGCATAGCCGCTTCTTGCGCAGAAACCGCCCACTAGTTTTTTTTTGTCATACCAACAACCCTGGCCATCTCTCTCTCTCTCTCTCTCTCTCTCTCTCTCTAGGAAGAAAGAAAGCTATTCGATCACTTGATTGGACGGCACGGAATGCACTGCACCCAGCATAGTCGCTTCTTGCGCAGAAACCGCCTGCTAGTTTTTTTCCCGTACTAACAATCCTCCCTCCCTCCCTTCCTATACTCAAAGTCAAGAGAAGCACGCGCATACACAAAAGGAAAAAGTAATAAAGTCCCTAAGACTTGGATCTTTCCTTGTATTTTTCAAAAGTAGTACAATCAAAAGGGGAGAGGCGAGGTTCCCCTTCCACAACACTACAAACATACCAACAGACACCGACCTCCTCCAAATATCAGCAGAAATCTGAAAATATACATAATCCACTTGCAAAGAAAAGTCAATCTCTATGGTTCTCAATGTAAGCTAAAACTAAGAGAAGCACATGCATACACAAAAGAAAAGTCCCTAAGACTTGGATCTTTCCTTTTTATTTTTCAGAAGTCTATTCTGTGTCTGTGAGGTGCAGTGTTAGTGGGCCACCAGACATGATTCACATGAACAATGTCCAAGCCCACTAGGAAATGTCAGGACCAAGCCCAGGACAAGCCCCAGTTCTCTAGAGCCCATTCCAAGCAAAACCCAGTTACAAATTTCATTCTGGCATTTAGGTTCAACTTTGAACTAATAATGACTTTGTCCTTTCATTTAGGGTTCACTTATCTTTTTTTCTCTGAGAGCACCAAATTTATTAGAAATAAATAATAGTAGTACAATCAACAGGGGAGAGGAGAGGTTGCTCTTCCACAACACTACAAACATACCAATAGACACCAACCTCCTCCAAATATCAGCAGAAATCTGAAAATATACATAATCCACTTGCAAAGAAAAGTCAATCTCTGATGTTCTCAATGTAAGATCTGCTTCCCCAGAAGAATGTCATTGTGATCCTTCCAAAAATCCAGTCAATAGCATGTGGGATCGTGAGCAAGATTTGACGTGTGCATTTCCCAAGGTTGACCTCTGTGTCTGAAATAAGTCCACATCTCCTTCGCAGACGTAAGTCCACTGGATCTTGATGTAATGTTCACATTCTGATAGAGCTTGACTTGTTAAGTATATACAAATTTAAAACATTTTGGTGTATTCAGTAGTATTCATATATAAACGTGAGAAACATTTGAAGGGCATCCCCCTTCATGCCTCCAAAGCTTTAGCCCAAACCCAAAAATAATATGCCCTCATTTCTAATACCCAAGGTCCCAGCTCACACGGAGACTTTGTGTACATGTTGACTGCCCCGTCTCTAAGCCGGTGAACTCAATGAATCCCATTTACATACATGTGCAGATTCCATGAATGCCCAAAACTAATATATGTTGTACAATTACAGGACATGTAAAGCTGATCCATATTAACTATTAAGCACATGGACTTCGTTGTTGGATGATACATGTCATCTAATGGAGATTGGGTGCTAAAACTTAGTTTTCAACATGCACATACACATGCCAAGAATTTATAAAGAGATAGAAGTAGATGGTCGGTGGACAGTGATTAATTTTGTTAAGTTAAACATTTAGGGCAGATCCAAAAATGTAAAAGAATGAAGGAAATATTTTTTAAAAAGCAATAAGAAAAATATGAAAGTCTGAGCTTACCCCCATGCCCGTCATAAACACCAAAGAATGATGTACAATCGTCTAGATATGGCAAAGCAGCATGCTAGAAAATAGAGAAGGAAAACTAATAAGTATCTCAGACAACAATTCAATACGCAGGAAAATTAGCAGACATACGATAAACAGTGACATCATTAATTAACTATCACTTCACATTTGCTTGGTGCACAGAATGCTAACAGCGCTGGTACACTAGCCTGACAATAATGCTGTTCATGCAATAACGAGTCTCCATGGTGGCCAACCTGATAATTTTATCTCTCATCTCTTTTTTAACTGATGGATGTTCCTCAAATTCCTCAGAAAAGGGTACACCCATGCCACAGGACAGAGGTTCCCTCCTCAGGGAAGTTACGAAAGATGCACATGGTTCACCATGCCGCCAGGTCAGGTCAACCGGTTCCCTAACGGCACGGTACAGTACGGATTGTGCCGTGGCCAACTTGGCGAGACCTGCCCTTTTTTTTTCTTGCACGAGGAATGAACAGTTTCTCTCTCAAATGAATATTATAATGAGTGATTAACAGTGTCCAATAGTGCTTTCTCGGATGAATAGTAAAAATGAGGAATGAATAGTGTCCAACAGTACTTTCTCGTATGAATAACAAAAATGAGGAAAGTCACTGCCGCAACTTCCCCTCGGCCCCTCCTCCCTCCCCCTCCGCCAACCTCCTCCCTCTCCGCAGCAGCCTCCTTGACCTACCTCCCACTCCTCCGCCACCACCACAGCACCCCTCCTCCCTCCGCCACCTCTGCCATAACCTCCCCTTTGTCCCTTCACCACCACCTCCATTGCCTCCACCACAACCCGTGCCCATACCCATGGTTTGCCATCTCTTACGAGATGTCCAAGATCTCTCCGAGATCTCTGTCTCTTCAAGATTTGCAAGAAACGAAGTCCCCGAGACCGAGATCTTCTCCCCCTCCCTTCCCCGTCTGTCTCCCTCCCTCTCTCTGTCACAGGTGTGTGACTCTGTGTGTGTGTGTGTGAGAGAGAGAGAGAGGGGGGAGGGAGGGAGATCATTCCTCTCCCCCTCTCTCTCTCTGTCCCGCCCCCCTTGAGCTCTCTCTCTATCTATCCCTCTCCCCCGGACTCTCTCCGTCTCTCCCTATATGACACTCTCCCTCAGACACACTCTCTCTCTCCCCCCGACATGTGAAAAGATTGTTATTGTTATCATTAGTCTTTGTTTTGTAAAATTGAGTTGTCAATTAGAAAAATATTTCTAGAATTGAGTGGCTAGTAGAAAAAAATTAGAATTTGCTTAGGAAATAGGCTATATATATTGAAAAAAAAATACGAAATCATCGAAACCAATCTCCCGAGATTTTTCGATATCTCTTCGAGATCTCCTCTTCCACCTTTCTAAGACAGAACCCATATTCGAGACGGAAAACCTTGCCCATGCCAACAACCCGTTAGCCCAACGTTCGCTAGCTATGATCATGCACATCCGACTCGCATGGTACAATACGAGTCGGTAAACCATGATACCTATTACTGTAAGGACCCAAAAGGAATTACTTCCCTCTGCCCCATACTAAAAATCAAGGTTTGCCATATCAAATCTCGGCTTCACGTTGGGGGGGGGGGTCGTAGAGAAGAGATCTCGATTAAATCTCAAGAGATGAGGCAATGCAAAAATGTACACGTACATGTATGATAAGAATCAAGAAATGTTGTATTGGATCAAGATATTTTCTCAAAAGGTTGTAGAGAAGAGATCTCTCTAGTATTGGATCAAGATATTTTCTCAAAAAGTTGTAGAGAAGAGATCTAAGAGAGATGGAGAATGGTGGCCAAAAAAATGGAATGATTTTATACTTGTTAGAAAATGTCATTTAACCATTCCATATGATTAAATTAACACAATCTTGTAAGAACAACATAGAAATGTATTTGCACAAACAAGAATTACTTTTTCGGATTTTAATACCATCTCAACATGTTAGAAAGTTCCACCTCTATCACCTTCGTATCTTCATCCTCCTCTTCTTCCTCTTCTTTTTTTATCCTCCTTTGTCCTACTCCTCTATCTCCCTCTTGTTATTGATCTCAGTAGAGATTCTTCTCAAAACCCTTGGAGAGGCAGAGATCTCATAAGATATGACAAATCATGTTGGAAAATTAGCTGTTTTAGAAGGGATCATGAGATTGTTGGCAGTGTTACCAGATTGTGACATAGTTGTCAAGACGACAAGGCGACCCAAGGTGTTCACGGGGTCCCTAAGCGTTTAGGCGACAAGGCGTCCGCTTAGGCGTCGCCTAGGCGACACTTCGGCCACTAATTAAAAAATCTAAAATATATACCCTCCAATATATAAATCAAGAATAAAAAATATAAAAAATAAATCACATGAAGAAATTGCTGTAATTAAATTATGTGACAATTATAGAAAACTAAATTGTATCAAAAAATATAAAAATTTCAGAAGAAAATGCAAAAGATACAAAAGTAAATGTAAAAAAATCAGAAAAATTACAAAAGAATATAATAACATCAAGAAAATTATAAAAACATCAAGTAAATGTAAAAGAGTTAAACGTACATAACCGGGTTGGATCCGGTTCGGACGGGTCACGGTTGGCCCGCCTTGACGCCTAGCCCGCCTTAGCGACCGCCTAGCTCGCCTTTTCTAGTGTCAACAAAGCGCTGCACCGCCTAACCTTTCAAGAGCGCATGGGCGCCTGGGCGACGCCTAGACGCCCACCTTGACAACTATGGATTGTGTGCAAGGCCCATAAGCCAAGAACTACTTTCAGGTATAAACTGATAAAGGAAGCATGCTTTTTTTTACGTGAGTGATACCACTATTGTATTAAATGAAAAATCATGATTTACAAGTATAGACAAAAAATACCCAAAATGGGATTTACAAATATAGACAAAAAAACTCTATACAAAGGGTCACACAAAGCAAGTGTGAAACACTCTAATCCCCCAACAAAACAAAAAGAAAAAAGTCGAAGGAATTCACAAAGGAGCTCAACCCATTCCCTCACTCTGTCACAAATAAAAGAGACAACCGACTCCACAGCTCTCAACTCCCTCTGAAAGATCCGGTAGTTGCGTTCGCCCCAAATCGTCCATTAGAGTGGAATGAAGGATGAGCCACCACACCGTCCTATCGCCTCCAAGGGAGCAAGACTTGTCCCAATGCTCCATCAGGTGGTGCACCTGGTGGTATCAACCGAAACCACTGAGTCCTCCTGGCAAGCTCTTCTCACACCCCCTGTGAATAGGTACAACCTACAAATAGGTGGTCTAGGGTCACAATGTCCACACCGCACAAACAACAAGTCGATTGGACGCCCGGGAAGAACTGGCTCACTCTATCCCGAGTAGGTAGTCTCCCATGAGAGATCATCCAAGTGAAGAGCTTCAACTTCAGCGGGCTCTTCAGTCTCCAAACTTAAGAGAAAAGACTATGTCAAACACCACCGTCGGAGATAATGGCGTAGGTTGAGCTGACCGAAAAGGTTTTTCCACCTACAAGACCATTCATCCTCTCTATCAGGCAGAGGATGAAATGGGAGAAGGAATGAAATAAGATCCTAGAGCTGCTCCAACTCATCATCTCCGAGGTCCCTCCTAAAGGTCGAAGCCCAGGTACCCCTACAAGGTGGAAGTCAAACGCCTGAGAAACCGACCACAAAGGGGCATCTGATACAACAAAAAGACTGGAGAAGGAGACTTTCAAGGTGAAGTCTGCGCACCATCTGTCCTTCCAGAAGAGAGTCTAGTCACCTCTACCAAGACGGACACGGACACTGAAGTAGATGAAGTCCCTGCAAGTCAAGATGTCGCGTCAAAAAGGGGAGGTCCTATGTTGAGGGATAGGACCCAGGTCCCCAAGTCTCCTCCTGCCATAGTATCTATGCTGTATCACCTGCGTCCACAGCCCATCCTCCCCTATCCCCAGCCTCCATAACCACTTACACAAGAGGGCGAGATTGAAATTCCTCACATCTCCTTACCTGTCGCCACCCTCCCCCAAGCAATGTCATGCCACTCCCTACATCCTTCACCACTGCCATGCCAAAAGAACCTCCCTTGAATAGAGTCAACACCACTGCCATGCCAAAAGAACCTCCCTTGAATAGAGTCAATCTTCTTGGCCACCATCTTCGAGATCCGGAACATAGAGAGAAAATAGATCGGAAGACTATCTAGCACAGCTCTGCACAAGACAAGTCTGCCCCCATAAGGTAACAACATTGCCTTCCATCCAACTAGTCTCAAACTATACCTCTGAACAATAGAAACCCAATCTGCACAATGAAGAACAGAGTGGTAGGCCCATGTATGAGATAGGAAAATCCCCTATCTTACACCCAATAATACAGGCCGCCCTGCGAAGGGGCCACTCGTCCATACTCAACCCCACTAGCAAGCTCTTATTGAACTTGACTTTAAAACCATTCACCTCCTCCAGTAACTCCAACCAGAGTCTAACCATGTAAATTTGCTGCTCTCCCTCAACTAAGTACAGGATGATGTCGTCTGCATACTGCAAGTGAGAAATAGAAAGGCCCTCTCTGTCAACCTGGAACCCCCTGATAAGGCCAGCTGCCTCTATCCTATGTCACACCCTACTTAACACATTAGTCACTGACACGAAGAGAAGAAGAGACATAGGGTCTCCTTGACGAAGCCCCCTCCCACCGTAGAAAAGAGAGGATGGCTTCCCATTGACAAGGATCGCAAAGGAGGCTGAAGAAATGCAGGCTCTAGTCCAATCAATCTAAGTATCCCCGAAATCCATCTTCTCCAACATATCAAACAGGCACTGCCAATTAACCTTATCATAAACTTTCTCAAAATCTAGCTTCAAGGCCGCCCTTCTCTTCCAATGCATCTTCATAGCAAACAAACACTCATGGGCCACCAAGAAGTTGTCATGGATGTGTCTACCCCCGATGAAAGCTCCCTAAAAACTACTGATCAAACTGCCCATCACCCCAACTATCCTCCCTGCCAACACCTTAGTGATAAATTGATAATCTTGTAAGAACCACTCAGTAGACTAATGGGTCTAAAATCGTGAAACTCCTATGCACCTGGCTTCTTAGAAATAAGTACCAAAAGAATTTTAGTGATGCCCCCCAAGTGAGCCCTCCCCTCCTGGAACTCCCTCAGCGTGACCAATAGAACATGTTTGATAACATCCCAACACTTCTAGATGAAAGCTAAAGGGAAACCATCCGGACCCGGAGCTCTGTCCCATGCAAGTGAAAAAACTATATAATGAACCTCCTCCTCTGAGAAACTCTAGAAGATAACAATCCTCTCCTTAGTAGAGAGGCAAAGAAGCAAGTCATCTGTAATCTACGGCCTGTAATTCTCTGTGAACAGCCTGAAATAAAAAACTCTGGCATGCCTCCTGGTATCCTCCTCATCAGAGAAAGAGTGGTCATCCACCCTAATGCAAGTGATAGTGTTGACCCTCCTCCTCCCTAAAGCAATACGTTGGAAATAAACAATGTTCCTACCACCTTCTTTAATCCACTTATCTCTCGATCTTTGTCTCCAGTAGATATCCTCCCTAGAGAGGATCTCATCAAATTGTGCCCTCAAGGAGTCCCTAAGACCCCTATCCCCCTCATCCATAAGACATGCCTCCTCTAGAACATCCAACCCCTCAATCTGTTGAAGAATCTTGTCCTTAGCCACCCTCCCAGAGAGTGTTTCCTCTGCCCCCCATACCATGAGCATATGTGCAGTACGCTGCAACTTCTTCATAAGAGTGGCCATAACATAGGTGGTGCTAACCTGAACACTCCAAGCACTAGAGATTGTCTCCATAAAATCGGCCTCTCTGAACCAATGCTTCTCAAGCCTGAAGTTGTGGCGCCTGTCAAACACACGGCTGGTCTTCAGAAGGATAGGTTTATGATCCAAACTAGACCTCGCCAGTGGAAGCACCTACACATGTGGGAAGTGGTCCTCCCAAACAACAGACACCAAGAGCATATCCAACCAAGAGCAAGAAACATTTGCTCGTAGATTGGACCAAGAGAACCGTCCATGCACCATACCAAGATCCACCAAGGTTGCCTCCTGGATGAAGTCAGAGAAGTCCTCCATCTCTCCTGAGTATAAATTGTCTCTCGTCCTCTCCCAAGGAGCTGCCATAGCATTGAAGTCCCCACCAATACACCATTGCCGAGCAAAGGAGAAGTGATTGCGGAGCAAAGCATCCCACATAAGCCGCTTCCCCTCCCTGGACTAAGGGTCATATACCCGCTGAAGTCCCAGGAGAAGCCATCTGTCAACTGCATGAGGTGTAAAGAGATAGCCCACCTATTCACCTGCCCATCCAACTCCACCTCCTCCACTTCATAAGGGTTCCATAGTATAATAATCCCCCCTAGACCTGCCCACTGCCGAAGAAGCAACTCCCATAGACAACCTACCGCCTCCAATCTTCCCCATAAGAGCGACATCATCACCCTCACACTTGGTCTCTTGGATACAAAGGATGTCAATTTTGCATCTCCTGGTTAGCTCCCTCACCACCCTCTTCTTCTCCACCATCTTCTTCTCCCCTCACATTCCATAAGATTATCCTCATTAAAAACTTGAGACGTCCCTCTCCTCCCCAACCTACCCTCCTTCCATGCCCGCCTTAGCCTAGGCTCTAATACTCGCATCACATCTCTTTCTGATGTTGGAAAAGGCCCCACTCACATTTTTCTCTGCATCCACATACGAGATGCCCACCAAATTCGCCACCTCCCTCAACTGTTCCCCTATCATCTTTTCCACATTTCCCAACATCTCCCTCACTTCCTCCATCCCCATAGCACCCCAGCACCACCGCTCCTCCCCTACAGGCTGTGCCCCTCCTCCCCCCCTCCTCCACCAGCAACACCTCCAGCCCAGACATGGAGCAATCCGAGACAACAACATGAACATTCCAGCTAGACTGATGAGCCGGCATTAGGCGGAGGTCCAGTAGAAACAGCACAGGGGTCTGACAAACCCCCCCTCCACCTCTAGAGGGAAGAGCCTGTTAAGAAGCAAATCCTGGACAGGACTCGCAGCCCAGAGTTTCCCACCAGTACACAAGGAGGACAGCAATGCCTCTACCTGCCGGCAGCTCTGACTATAGACGACCGTTGGCTCTGTTCCAGCGCACTCCACACCCTCCAGACTGAAGGCAACAGCCGCCTCCTCCATATCACGACAGCCAGTAGCCGAGACAAGCAAACCGCACCCCGTCGGCCGAGGCAGCCCTGGAATGATCGGCCCCTCACCCGCCACCGCAGCGGAGGAGAACCCCCCACTGTAGGCTCCCATAGTGAGAGAACAGGACACCGCTCCTCCGTGGCCGAGCTTCGCCGGAAGCGTAGTCAGGCCACCTTGCCAAACACAAAGCCCCCCCCCAACTCGCGAAAGCTGACTCGTCGCCGTCTTGGTCTCGCCGGCAACACCCTCCCGGCACAACTCCACCAAAGATGCGCTGTCGATAACCTTCTCTGGAGCCCGCAGACGGGGACTAGAGGGCCACCCTAACGGGTTGGGAAGACAATGCTTAACGGAACAATCGGGGCCGAATAACCCCATGACTCCCCGTAACGGGTAAGTCACGGGTCTGGGCTGATCCGAGGCTCCACCCGCCACCACCCCAATGCACATGGGCTTCTTCCCCCGGTCGACATCTGATTGGGCCACGACCCTGAAAGAAGGCCCACCTTCTACCGGCCCGGCCACCTGCACCACCCTGCCCACTTGCCCACCAATGACCACACTCGGCTCACCCCTCAAACCGCTATAGTCCCCGCCCAGGCCCGCCCATTCAATATTTGAATGAGGGGCTAGGTGATCGCCACGTACCCCAGAGCCTTCACCTACCTCTCGCCTCCCACCAGGTGGATGCCCTAACCCAGCAACAGGGCCGCCACGAGATGGCGGAGCCGTCTGCACGCATCGCTGCTCCAACAAGATGCAAACTCGGACAGGAAAAAGCACTCTGACAGTCTCCGACGTGATAATAGCAGGGACCTTCTCCGGCCCAGACATCCACACGACCGCCTCCAGAGTCATAAGGTCTCCTCCTCCGGAGAATCCAACGGAGCCCTGCTCCAAGTGCCCAAACCTCCTGACCAAAGCCTCGACGCTCACCTCATCACAGAGGATGAGGAGTATCCCTAGGAAATGAAGCTTGAGCCAGCATCCTCTAGAATTAGGGTAGCTACTGGTGAAGAGCGACCGGGCATGCAACTTGAGTAGGGTACCCTCCGCCGCCGCCGCCAACGTCTTGGCCCAGGCTGTCGCATCCTCATCATTGTTGGCCACTACAAAGAACGCCCGGCCGCCCGTCAGCACCACCTCCCAACCTTGACCGATAGGCCCCCCACCGTTCAGCATCAACTGCACCCGGTCAGCTTCTACTACCCCTTCGACCACCTCAACCTTAAGGCAATGCCTCAACCAGCACAACCGCCCCAACATCATCTCCGAGCAAAGAGCCTCTGCTACCAGACAACTATTCCCCCTTGGCTAGAGTCTAATGGCAAGAAGTGCACCGCAGGGGATCCTTGAAGGACCTGCCAGGTTGAACGAGCACCCGCTTGCTCAGCACCGGCAAGGCACAGGAGCGTTGGAGATGGCGCTTGCCTCCACATCGGTAGCAGACCAAAAGACCCAGATTCCTGACAGCCCCGGAAGAGTTGCCCGGCAAGAACCGGCCAAGTTGTTCCCAGAGAGAACTCCAGTGAACACCGGAAACCCCCCCCCCCCCATGACACAGAGTCGAAGCAGGAGCACTTGCACGAGCAAATGTCGATAAAGGAAGCATGTTGAAGAATCCAATTCCTGCAAACTAAACAAGTAGTGGTCAAAGTCTCCATCCCCGGTCATTTTTCTTTTTTTGTTGAAAATATATGGTCATCACTATTGAGCTAATTATTTTTCTTGAGTTAATCAAGATAAATATAAATTAAATCAATTTGGTACTAGTCGATAAATAGCATAAAGCTAGCAACGTCGCTCTGACAGATCGTTTACGAACTCCAGTAGCCCCGTCGGATGTCTCGTCATTTTCTCGAATTAATCGAGATATTTAAAATTAATTCAGTCCAATAACGATCGATAAATGACACAAAACCTAGCGTCGTCATAATTTCAAACAAATTCCAAATCCCGAGAACTCTCGTCGAATACCCGGCATTAAAGGAAAATCCCTCGTAGCAAGGAAGCGATCATACATGAATCTTCGTCTCACATGCGGGGTGTCCGGCACATGTCGGCAAGACGGTCCAATACAATGGAAGCTTCCTCCCCCGACAAATAGTGCGAACAAAGCAAGAAAAAAACAAACACAAAGTACCAAGGAGGAGTCATTTTCTCCTCTCCACGTGGCCAAGCACCAAAACCAAGGCAAAGAATAAAAAAGGATGCCCTTTTATAGGGGCGCACCCCCTCTCTCCACCTCATGGCCTTATTGGACTAGGTAGGTCACATGGGAGACCTACCCGGTCCGCATAGGTCCCTTTGAGGCCTATCCAAAATACCCAAAAAAAGGGGGGGCATTTGGTCTCGGATAGGCCCCCGAAGGGACCTATCCGGTCCCAAGTGAGTCCTAAACTCCATAAATACCCCCCGTGAATCCCATTTGAGGCAGATCAAGAGAAACACACTCGGAGACATCTAAAGGAACACTTGGAGCATTTGTTCTTTATGCTGGTGTAAAGACCCACATCAGGGTATGATTTATAAATACTCTTGGGTTTTGTACTTATGCCCCTAGGGGCTCCGTAATGTAATTTTCTATGTATTTTGACAATAAAAGTATTGTAATTTTCTAAATTAATCAGAAGTTACAAAAATACCTCCCAAAACTACAAAGAAAACCCCTCAATGTCCTGTAATTTCAGAAACACACTACAGATTTTAAAAATTGAAGACATACCCCGCATTTCCGTGAAGTCTTGTAAAATTTGCACTTTGTTGACTAAATCTTGTATCTTATTTGCATGCAAATATCCCTTGTTCTTTTCAAGAATTGCAAATACCTTGACTTTCGTTCAATTGTGTGGATCCCTTTTCTCATATTGAGATTTTTTCTTCTGGGAGACTCTGGCCCCCGAAACCCCCCTGCAAGGGGTGCTGTCCCCTTGACCTCGCAACCTGACTGCACAGGGGGATCTGCGACGTTGCGCTGATGGACGCATGGTGACAAAACACAGAGAGAACCAAGAGAAAATCCCTAGAGTGCAGATTGCCGCCTTATGCTTTGTGTGTCTCCACCAAGGGAGGATTTGTGCCTAGTGTTATTTTTGAAACCCAACAAGGACATGTATCATATATGTCCTTTGTGTTTCATATATACCCCTCCTAAGGTTCAAATTGCCTTCATACCCATAGTCGGCACCAAATTCTCTACATACCCCCGATCGATATCAAATAAACCCCCGGGAGGTATCAAATTGCGAGCATACCCTTGCTACTAAGTTTTATTTAAATCCCCAAACAAGGTTAAATTGTGGCGTAGTCCTTGGTCCATGCCTAAATCCTGAAGTAAATTCCCAACCTATCCCTAATCCTATAAGTTTATAGGCCAGCCATGTCTTGAACCTAATTACATTTCTATCGCCATAACGATATATGAAGCCACATCTCTTTTTAAAATAGTTTATTGTTGTTGTCACGACTTTGCCCTCAGCATCATAATCAATATTGTGAAGGACAACAGCTTTTCTTTGGTAGTTAAACAAAAATGTTCGAATTTTATGCCGATGTAAATCAACACTGACCGAAGTCAGTGGGGAAAGGTCCAACACTCGAACCCCAAATCGTCTGATAAACTAAATCCACGGAATCAATAATGCACATACTATTTAAATAGCTAACAAATGTGCATTTAAACTCAACGAATGAATACAATAAACAAATGAATTCTTTCCGTGATCAACAACTACTTAGCAGCTTCTTAAAATGTAGTCTTCTTCTTTTCAACTGTATTTCCAATGCTGCAATATTTCTCACTTAAATTCAAGAACTCAGCAACATTGCAAACTAGTGGTCATCTCCTGGATAAAGCAAAACCCCAAAAAAGGCCCACGATATGGAAAATAAACATGCCACTTAAAGTACCCAAGAGGAGCACAATAATTTCCTTATGCAGTTCTGCCACACCAATAATTATGTTCCTTTAGCTTGTCCGCAGGGTATCATGCCAAACACTACAGCTATGGGTTGATTCAAGAAAAACAGGGAGAAGGACCAAACAAACCGCCAAGTGCCAACTGGTTCTGATGAGGTCAACTTGTATTTTTTTCCTTTTTCGTCTCATTGTTCACATTTATTATCAACACATAATCATCCATCATTGAAGGAATCTGTGCAGTCAACTTTTTTTTTAACGTGGAGAGTACCACTGGTTATACAAAAGGGAAAAAAGGATACAAGTAATAGAGAGGGGGCGGAGTGCTCCCACGTGACTCTCAAATACAAAAGGCGGCAAACAACTCTCTGCTTCAGGAGCGAAAGGAAAGAAGCAAACAAACACCTATCCTCTAAGCTCAAACCCCAACCAAGAACAAAAGGACCCAAAAGGCCCAGCAACAACAACGCCCACCCACCCAGACGGCACCCAAATAACAAAGCAATATAAGTGCAAGTTCCCCAAAATAAACAAAAACACCCACGACCCTTCCTCCCCCTACTCTCCTCAGCCTACTTCGTCCCTCCATTCCTACTAGTAGTCTCAGCCTTCGCCTTCCTAACTATATCCGCCAGCCATCTACGTTTAATCAAGCATAAAGTGGACTTCAAGCCTTTATCCACGCCCACATCAGAAACACCAATCAACCTCGCAGTCTCACTCACCTGAGTCTCCATATAGTTCTCCACCCTTTCGAAAATATCTTTGACCTCCTCCTTGCTGAGACTTCCGTTGTCGACCTTTGCTACATCAATCTTCTAAGACAAACTTCAACCTTTCTCCATGTTCATTATTCTTTTTTCTTCCCAAGTTAGTCCTCAATCCTAAGTTTGTGAAGACGGTTACTTAGATATGATGCAGTTTATACATACTATCAATTTGTAGTAATGGCGAAAATGGATTTATATAATGACAACAAACAGGGATAGAGATCAGTTATTAAAATCAGCGAAAGACTACAATTCGGACTAAATTTTTGTCCTTTAGGATGTAATATGCAGTTCTATTTAGGGATTTTAGTTTTTAGCCCCTATAATCTTTCATACTTACGGATTAGCCCCTCCAATCGAGATATTTATTTATAAGCATTCACTTACACATTTATTAGTTAAATACCCTTTGCATGGGCTTTTTCATAAATATATGAGGGCTTTTTCGAATGATATGGAGCATTTTAATAAAAAACTTGAGATTTTAAAGAGTTATAAAGAAATATCTGCATTGGATGGGCTAATCCGTAAATATAAAGATTATTAAAACTAAAAAATAAAAAATCCCATCTATTTATTTACATTTGGTGTATGTCATATTTTGGCCAGATGGTGATTCAAGATTACATTCAACTCCTGAAGTTTGTCATTTTTAAGTTATTAGGAAACAGAAAGTAAGGAAATTAGTTGCATATCTATAATCCCAAAATGCAGAATTATTGATTAAAACACTAGAAAGAAGAGGAATTTACGCTTGAGCAGGTGGTCTCCCAAATGCTGTATCAAAAAGTACTTTAAAACAAGGTTGACCAACCCAATATCAGAAGATTCATAACCTGAGCTGGGTCTTTGAAAAATTAACTTGACCGGAACTGATTCATGCCAATAGGATCAAATTGGAAAATTCTTTTTAAAAGTGAACAGAATTCAGAATCTGACCTGTGTTTTTGAAAAAACAACTAGACTCGTACTGATTCATGCAAGTTGGCAACCAGTTATTGGGCCCAGTTCAGCCTCTATCAGGCCTATGGTGTGTTAGGTATCCCATTTCAATCCAGTATAGTCACTGAGATTCTTGCTTTTTTCTCAAATATTTGCCTAGCAGAATTTCAAAATGAAACAGAACAGAAAAGACTGAATGGGAAACTTCAACTAGAACTCACTGCATCTTCCATGGTTGCACGCCAGCCTTGCATGGATGACAAACCAAACCTCAGTCTTCCATTTTCACCATCATCTGAAAACTTTTCAGTTTTGGGAGCACTAAGATAGATACCCATCTGTTTGAAAACAAATGAAAATATCAACATAAAAAGGTCAAAAAACCTTTTTTAGCAAAATATTAAAAAGACCCAAATTAATACGTAATGTAAACCCATGAGTACTCTACCTTTGAAATCTAGGGATACACCCAACAGATGACAGCCAAATCTCACAGATTGGATTTTATATCAAGCTGATCAACAAACTTTGCAGAGTCAAATGAAATCCCTGTCATAATCAATTATGGATGGGAATCACAATGACTAAGTGGCTCTTTAAGATGTGTCAAAAATAGAAACATGAAATAGGACATCAATTTTCAAAAGCACTATAGTTTTTTTAGTTAGGACTCCAATCAAAATCATGAATATACAGTAGATTTGACCAGAAATATCTCAGCACATCACATCATTATGCATGCCTTATGCCAATGAAACAGTCTCTTATAGTTTTGATGTCCTCCTCATGAAAAAGATATGAGCAAGTTTTCCGGTGATCACAACAACCAACAGATATGTATGTATGCCCTTGATACACCAAATTGTACAACATCGCATGATGTACATGTTAAGGTTGCAGATGAAGCTGTTGTTCTTATGTCAGCGACATAATTCCAGATGCAAATAGTTGTTTCCAGTCACCATAGTTGTGAAGGTGATGCACAAATACTGCCTAAATTGAGGCAACTGCTAAAAAGGCAGGATCTGGAGCACCTTGCCCAAGTGAGCAGCCCCCCCCCAAAAAAAAAGAAGGCCTCCTAAGTAGTCATCTGGGGGCTGAGCGGTCCAGAGTGCTCACCTAGGTGCCTTGGATCCTTACAGCCAAGTCAACATAATCCATTGCAAAATGGATTCTCTTAAGCCAAAAGCCCACCACCACAACCCCCACCCACCCGTCTCCACCGTCTTTCCCATTTGCATCCCTCACCCCTAGGTTTCCTAGAGCGGTGAAGCCCCACCCCCCTCCCAAAGAAAAGGCAACCTAGGCAGTCACCTAGGGGGGCCAAGCAATCCAAAGTGCTCACCTGGGTGCCTTGGATCCTTTACAGCCAAGTTAACATGATCCATTTCAAAATGGATTCCCTTAGGCCAAAGGCCACCACCCACCCCATCCCTGCCTCCAACCTCTTTCCCATTTGCATCAGTTGCCCCTAGGTTTTCTCCTCCTCCTCCCAGGTTGCCACTTGCTGACCATCTTCCCCCACATGCCTGCCACTGGCTGCAGTGCCATCTCCTGCCAATCACTGACTACATGTGACTTTTCTCTTCCCTCTCATCCCCCGCTTCTCCCTTCTTCATTCTCTCTGAAATGCTAGAGAGCACATGCTATATCACGAAAATAACGGTAACTACTCGTGCTGATCTATGAATAACGGCAAGATAAACTAGAGATATACTCGTGGTCCACGAATAAGAAAAAAATCTGGAAACTACTTGTTGTGGTCCATCAATAAGGGCAGAAACAACTCCAGATAACTGCCCATTGTGGTCCATGAATAATGACACGAGAAGCTGGATTCTATATTAGGACTTCCAGAAATGTAATTAGAAAACCTCAGAGTCCCAAATGAATTCATCAGTAGGCGGCAATCAAAGACGATTTCAGTAAATTCCAATTCTCAGAGCAGCACGTCCAATTTACGCCATCCAAAGTTCCACACCCACTACAAAATCCAAATTTCTGGCAAAACAAAGCACGTAACCGTACACAAACCGCAAGACAACCCACCAGACCACCAAATGGAATAAAAATAAAAAATCTAGCTTTTGCCAGGTGAAATACAATGCATGATCAACAGCGAGGTGGCCGCCACCAACCAAACCCGGACAGAGTTTGATCGAGCAGGGTAAATCCCACGTGTCAAAACCCCACCTGGCCTCATGAAATTCTCATCACACAAAAGGTTCCCTTCTGCAATCGAGTTGTGTTCTCTTATCAGAACGTCCGCATACAGAAAAAAGAGGACGGAATCCTTCCCATGTAGATGGAACTCCGCCAAAACTCCCAGCGGGAGGATCCGAGAAACAGGATTAGAAGAAGCCACCCGCATCGAACGCATCGAAAACCAACAACGACAGGGCAAAAAGATCAAGACGGGACCAAGATGGCAAATGACCGAGCAGAAGCGAGGACCGTGAGAAAAAACCGAAATGAGAAGCGAAAAGGTCGACGGCTTACTAACATGGCGGAGAAGACACCGAGACGGCCACGGCCGCTGGGAGACGAGCGGCGAGGGAGAGGGAGCGAGCGATCGAGAGAGAGAGAGAGAGAGAGAAGCAGCAGAAAAGAGGAGAAAGATAAAACTTAGAAGCGCGTATTCGAGGCCGGGGGGAAGGGGGGATGGGGAGAGGGTGGGGTGGGGTGGTGGGGTGGGGTGGGAAAAGTGGATGGCCGGATGCGGCCCTCAGAATCCTGGAAGCGGTTTTTTATTTTTTTCTGAACGCCAAACAGAAATGTTTCATGCACACTCGGGAGTTATTACAAATTTTTTGTGTGCAGTGTGCATTAAATTTATTTTAAAATACATATATTAGACGTGATATTTAAGTCAACTTAATTTGAGATACAAATCACATTTACATTAAATGATTAAAAGAATAAAATCTAATGAATAATGTTAAACTTTTTATTTTTTTCGACCATTGTACGCTAACGTGACTTACATCACAAATTAAGATAATTTAAGTCCTACGTCATAAAATTATAAAAAATTAATTAAATCTAATATACACTCGGAGTGTATAATAATCTAAGGTGTGTATTAATCATTACTCAACGAGAAACTTTCAAATTCTCATATCAAAATCAGTCTGCATCTTAGGGGGATCACTTGTCAAGGGGTCAACTCGGCGATGTGTGTGTCCCGTGACACAATGCACTTGTACAATATACGAACGTCACCTTTTGGTCTACGAGTGATGCTTAGTGCACACTCGAGTCAATTACACATTTGGGGTGTGCACCAAGTATTTTTTAAAAAAAATTTTATAACGTGAGGCTCATGTCCTCCTAAATTACTGTACAAGACACACTTCAATTCGACGGGTCAAAAAAATCTAGAACAAAAATGGACGATTCAAAAAAAATTGGGCCCCACATTATTCATTGAGTCTATTTTTTAAATATTTTTGAGCCATCAAATGGGAGTGTGTCTTATGCGACAAGTTAGGGAGGCATGAGCCTCACGTCACCCAAAAAAAAGTTTGCTTGGTGCACACTCTCTGTGTGCAATTGGCCCATCATGTGCACTACTCATTTTTATTAGTCTCCTATTCATGTAGTTAACGACGGCCCATCATCGATGTGTTTTGACAGGAGACGTGGTGTCAAGATTTTTTTGGGATTCTGTAACAACCCAGGTTTTTCAGATTTAGTTTTCGCGTATCTACGGATTTCGGAGCGTTTCTGCGGATCTCGAATCGTGTTTTCTAATTAAAATAAAATTGTTTGAATATCGGATCTTTGGATCCTCAAACATGAAATAACAATTTGTTTTTGGGTGCCGTAACGTGGCAGACGAGTTGCGTATTTTTTCGAGCATCATGGGGTTAATTTTTGATATATTTTTTTTATTTTTCAACCCCGAAATTAAATTCTATAAATAATTCTTAACCCTCCCTCCCCCTTCTCATTCTCTCAAACTCTCTCTCTCTCTCCTCCGTTTCTTCCCCTCTCTCACTCTCCCACCTCTGACGATCGATGGTGGGCGTGAAGGACTGAGGTGGTGAGGTGGTGAGGCGACGGCGGAGACGAACGGTGAGAATGAGGAAGAGATCGAGGGCGGCGAGTGCAACGTGTTCATGAAGGAAATGAGGAACAACCACAGGGTTTTAGCGGTTTTCGACGTGGATCGGCATCCCCTTTGCGTGGAATCTTCGTGAGAGGTAGGAGGACGGATCCCGCACCCTTATGCGTTGATTTCCCGTGGTTTCATGCCAATTCGGGCGAGTTAGAGTGAGTTTTTTTCTTGACGGGGAAAAATATATGTTTTGGGGCGAGCGGTGATTCCCGCCAATCTGAGCGGTATTTCTTAGCCAATCTTGGGGCATTGATGGAATGGATGTTGGGGAACGATTCCCTCTTGCTTTTTCCGCATTTCCGTTTTGTTTTGGGCCGTGGTGAGGCCGAGAGCGGGTTTATGTTTTATTTTGAGAAGGTTTGAGCATGATTTGGGGTGAGCGACAGATTCGTCCGATCGTCAAGAGTTTTATGGTTTAAATGAGTCCTCCCGGTGGGTTAGAGATTGGGGAAGGATTTCACCTTGTTTTGGGCCGTTCTGGGAGTTTTGGTTGACCGACCCAGATAGGATCGGTCAACCGATCTGCCCTGTTGGTCGACCGACCCAAGCCCCTTTTGGCCCGTTTGACCCCCCGTAACTCAATTTTCACCCCGGAACACCCAAAATAATATTATAATCATAAAAACCATTAAAAAGTGGGCCATCTTGGCCTTGTTTGGGCGGCAGTCGCCCCAAGATTCGGTTCGCCTTGAGCGAAGCTTTAGAGTTATTATGGAGGGTTTACTCGCATGGTTGGGTGTTCTTATAAGCACCACGTGTATCTATGTGAGTCACCTAGAGTTAGTGTCCCTTGGTCCTTAGCCGGCCTTGCGTGCCGACTTGAGGGACGCGTTGGTGCGAGTTGTTCGGGCCGATTTTGGTTGGTTTATGTTCGACCTTGTGTCACGGCTTGAGGCCGTATTTTACTTGGGTTTTGAGTATATGCGTGGGCACTCCGATGGTTTCCGTGAGCCTACAAGTTTTTGCCGTAGCACTATCTTGAGGGCATTTTATGAACGCATCAAGTAAGGACAACCTAGTGTGGGCAATGCTCATTCAGCAGAGGTGATGACAGCCTATAGAGTAGGGCGCCTTAGTTAGGACAAGTGTACATCGCTAGTGGATGCAGGGACGCGTACCCAGTGTCAGGTTGCAGGACATGGCCATGCTGTTGGGTGCAGAGGCACGGATCCTAACCAGTCCCAGGGAGAAGGTGTGCGTGTGTGTCTCTCTGCCCCACTCGAGAACATGGTGTAACGACCCAATATCCGAATACTGGGAAGAACCCGATACCATTCGAATCCTAGCCCACCGCCCACGAGCCGGAGGACTCGGAAGGGCTAAAAGGAGTGTGGAGGCACAAAGAAATAGAAGATAGAGCGGGACAATTCAACAATTAATCGAAATAAATAAATAACTACAACAGAATCCAGTCCAACAAAAGTACAGTATAAGGTAGAAGAACGTACCCAACGTAAAGTGAACACTCGGCCCGACAAGCTGAAGACTAAGAACCTCCGCACAGCACCCTCAAACCTCGAGGAAGAACTTTCGCACCTGAAAAGCAGGGGTGAGCCTCCTGTCACTGGCTCAGTAGGGGTCCCGCGAAACCCCAACCGTAAACAACGACGGTAGCGGAAAGCAACAACAACAGTAGGAACGACACTCGGTGGCCGGGAAAACCTCGGCTCTACAACTACTCCTACTGTACACGGAAACACTCCCCGATCTCACAGTCAGGGGACCACCGAACTAACGGGGAAACCTCCGGCTATGCTACCAGAAGAGGCATCACGACAACGCTGTCGTGAACCTAACACTGTTTATGGAAAACCCTCGGTGACGCTCACCGAAACCCTAGACCTCTACCTCAGGAACACACCCGAAAACTATGAGTAAAACCACGTCTTGCAGGCGGGAAACGGAACTCGAGTCACAAGAAACTCACGTCGCGTGACGGGAGCACTGCCCACCAAAAGCAAAGTCGGATGCGTCCACTGACGACTTAGTCCGTGCCTCAAGTGTCTAGCTGTGACACCCCAGGCGGAGACTGAGACACACAGTAACCAGTACCACAAACAAGGACTAGTTGGGGTCGTCCTCGTCAGCGCGAGTCTGACAGCCCCTAACTAAGTGTGCACACACAGACCATGAGCCCTAGGTCAAATCCTCTAGCTGGTTCTTCCCCCGAAGCCCGGACTCAGGCTGCACGTGGGGGCCCTACGGTAACCAGCATAAAAATCGTTTCTCCGAGTAAGTCGCTCCACCACTCCCGGGTGGGTAAGCACACGCGTGCCGTAAGAAGGCTACGACCAGTGGAAGGTCACTAAACGTGAACACGGAAAGCCACTCACGCACCCATTGAGAGTAACATGGAGTAACATGTGGCACGATGCCACCAGACTCTGGACAGCCCACTAGACCTACTAAATCCAACGATTTCTGAGTCACAAGACTCGGGGTCGAGATCGTCGTACAGAGACAGTTCCACGCCGTCAATCTGCCCTAACCCTAGGGTCAGAAACCTCGACACGATGACTCACGAGGTAGTTCACAACTGTTGAGACCATTCCCTCAAAAAGGGAACTTAAGAGACCTCCAGCCCCAGGCTGGGTGACTGGACTCACAGTCCAAGGCTATACACATGACCCACTCAGAAACCACTTCCTGGAAAAACACACGTCGTGCGGGGACAACCCTCCGCACTCGTACCGATACACGGTGACTCGATCTAGCAAGAACACGAAAGCCCGGAGCACAACTAGCACGAAAAATAGGGTGACGGTCCTCCTTGGACCGTCACACCACTTGGCGGTCCACCCTGGACCGCAAGCCACCAAGTAGCGGTCCACTATGGGTCGCTAGCAACCCATAGCGATCACGCCAAGACCGCTACCTGCCAGGAACAACTGGCAATAAAAAGGTCACACCCCTGACCGCAACACCCAAGTGGCGGCCCTGGCCTGGTCACAAGCATCGGCTAGCGGTCAACCACTAGGCCGCTACCACGGGAACCCAAACGACGGAGTAGCGGCCAGCTCCCTGGCCACTAGCGCGAGGAAGGCAGTCATGCCTAGACCGCTACCACTAAGTAGCGGTCTATCGCGAGACCGCAAAGTCGAACCGACACAACAGAGCAAGTGGCGGCCCCCAGAGGACCGCCAGGGCTAGTGGCGGTCTTTGGTACGACTGCTACTTTGCTCCAAACTTGAAAACGGTGAACTCGGTGGACAACTCCATTCCATGCCCCGTTCACACCCATGTGAACGGGAAAACAAGGGGAATCCATTACCCAAAATGCTCAAATAAGCCCACTCGACTCACCATGACCTACCAAAATCACGGGATTGGAAGTACAAGGGTTAAGGATCCGTCCCTCTACCTCCACCGAAGATTCCGCGTACCGAGGACGCAGATCCGCCAAGAAAACGGCGTGAAACCCCCGTCGGTTCACGAACACGCGTCCGAGCTCGCCGTGCCTCCACCGCCTCGATCCTTGCCCCATCCTCGCACTCCTCGCCGTCACGCCGTCCCTACCTCGCCCACCATCGCCCCCGTCCGCCGCCCAGAGGAGAGGGGGAGAGAAAGAGAAGAGAGATAGTGAGAATGAGAGAAAGAGAAGGAGTGAGGGGTTATTAATAGAAAACCCAAAAAATTCTAAAAATTCAAAAAAAAATACGAAAAAATTACCTCCACGATCCTCGAGAAGAGCACAACACGTCGGTACTATCCTGGAGTCGGAGAACGCAACGGTTCACCCCGCACAGAGTTCCAAAGGCACATCAGGAAAAACACGCATAAAGCATAAAACACACTCTGGGACCCACGAAAGCGATCTGAAACCCATGGATCCCGATCCGGTAAATAATCCACAAAATCTGGGGCGTTACAGAAGGTGTGGGCCGCATCTGTGAGACTTGAGAGATGACTGGTCGAGGTAGAGTTACCGACAGTGTTTTCGCGGCCCTCCCGACAATTGAGGTAGAGCTTACACGACAGTGAGGTCATGGCTCTCTTCTTGGTTCCAGACCGAGATTTATCTAGTATTGAGGCCGTAGTCCTCCCGAGAGTGGAGTTTGTGCCCTTGACTGCGTAGTCTTAGTTATGACTTCCATCAGTAAGGACGGCCTTTACAACAAAGGTGCCGTGGGTTTACTTGGTAGCGTAGCCGTGGTTTGCCATTAGTTCGGTAGTCCCAACCGTGAGGTTGAGGTTTTTCCCCGTTTTCCCCGTTGAGAGTAGGAGTGCAGAGAGCCGTGATTTCCCCCGACTATTATCGTTACTGCTCCCGTTATTGTTGTTACTCATGTTGTTATTGCTATTGTTGCTTTCTCTGCTGCCGCCACCTCTACTATTCTTGTTGTTCTTTACCGTAGTTATTGTGGTGGGGATCCGTGGGACCCCTACTGAGCCAACGAAATGAGGTTCACCCTTCCTTTTCAGGTGCGGCGTTTCCACCTGGAGTTCGGTGATCCGGTGCAGCGTCCGGAGTGCTTAGTGGCCAGCGTGCTTGAGCCGTGGTATGCCCCAAGGCTGTGTACTTTTCCTTTCTTTTAGACTATATTTTTTGGACATTATACTCTGTATTGTAAACTATTTAAAATGTATTAAATGTAATTTAATTTCAGCACTTTAAATTCTATATTTATTTTAGATTTTGATGCATCTCCACAGCGTTAACTTAACCATTTTGAGCCATGACTCATGGGTAGTGGGCCAGGATTCAGGTTGTACTTGTTCTTTTCTGGTGTTCGGATCCTGGGTCGTGACAGGTTCGGTCAGTTAAGAAGTTATCCCACTACCTAGAAAGAAACTCAAAATGGCAATGATTTTACGACTAATTTCATATATATCATTCTTATATGAAAGCATCAAAATTATTGTCTTTAGTAGAGAGAGATCTACCCCCTTCCCAGATTTGTCCCCACCCCCCAATTCTCCATGCCCCCTCTCCCCCTCCAGCTCTGACACTATGCTGCTACTACCTCTCCCTCTTCCTCTACTCTGCCACACCGATGCTTGAGAAGGCCAGCGTCTACCGCTGCTACCTCTCTCTCTCGATTACTCTCCGCTACACAGGACCCCCCCTTTCCATGCTCACCCATCGGAACCCACCCCCTTCCCTACTCACCTCTGGCGAGCCCTACCCGCCCCCTGGGGAGCACACCTGACCCCCTCCCCCTCTGGCTCTCTCCTAGAACCCCCCTCCTCCTCCCTGAGCACCCCCACCCATGTCGGCGACCCCAGTCCTCCCTTCTCGACGAGCACCCCCACCCACTCCCCTCCCATAGGAGCCCCCCCGCCCTCATCCCTTATGCCCCCCTCCCCTCCTCCCCCTCCATTGCCCTGGGCCATGTAGGACCCCCCTGGGCCCCCTCTCATCGCTACATAGGAAACCCATTTCCATGCTCAATCATCGGAACCCACCCCTTCCTTGCTCAAATATATCGAGCCCTACCTCCCCCCTAGCAAGCACCCCCCTCCCCCTCCCCCTCTGGCTCTCTCACTGAACCCCCCCTCCTCCTCCCTGAGCACCCCCACCCCTGTCGGCAACGCCCGTCCCCCCCTCCTAATGAACACCCGCAGCCCCCTCCCCTCTGGTGCCCTAGGCCACGTAGGACTCCCCACCACAGGGCCCCCTCTTCCAACTCACATGAAACCCCCCACGCCTTCCTAGCCCCTCTCCCTGCAAACAGGAACCCCCTCCTTCCTTGCCCCTCACAAGAAACCCCCCCTTCCCGACCCTTCTCCCCGATCACAAGAACCCCCCTCCCTTCCAAGGTCGACGTCTGTCGTTGTTACCTCCCTCTCCCGCTCACTCTCCGCTACACAATATTTCCAGAGGTGAGAGATGATGGCTCTGCTCTCCCTCCTTCATCATGATGCCCGGGGTAGTATGCCACCGGCGACCACCCTCCCTATCTCTGCTCTGTCTCGATGCTCGGGACCCCGCAACGGCTATCGGTGGTTGCGAAGGGGTACATGTTGGTGAGACGCTAGCACTGTCCTCCCTCCAACTCCGACCGCACCCCCCATTATTCCCTATGCCCTCTCCCCCTCCAACTCTGGAGTGCAGGGGCCGCCCCCCTCCCCCCCACCCAAACCTGCCCTCTCTTCCCCTCCGACGATCTGGGCACCCCCACCCCTCCGTGCTCCTCTTCTGGCAAACTGCAGCCTCCCTCTCATGCAATCCCCCTCTCCCCCTCCCTCCATCCACTAGAGAGAGAGAGAGAGTTAACTCGAGGGTAACTTAGTCTTTTCCTCTCTTAACTAGTAGGGGAACTGGATTAAAAATTAAAATAACACAGGTTTCGACGAGGGTATAGATGTAACAATATCAAATATATTAGGGATATCTTTGATAATATACCAAAAGTAGGGGGATATTTGTAACTACAATATATATATATATATATATATATATATATATATATATATATATATATATATATATATATATATATATATATATAAATCCCATGAGATTATATATATTAGAGCAAAAGGTCTCTTATTTCAGACTTTCCGGTATAATAGATTAGGCTACATATAGCTAGTCCAGCATAAACTGTTCAGTTACCAAATAAGAAGACTTAATAGGTGGACCACACTTTGACAAAATTTAGTAAACGTTGGACTACAACTTTTATTATGTGGATGTTTTAACCCCCCCCCCCCCGGAGAAAAAAGAAAGAAAGAAAAAGCTCCTGTGCTTCTTGTTTCACGTAAAAAATAAGATTACAGAACACTCCTCCAGCATGTAGAGTCATGATTGAAAATTTGGTTGAATATTGAGCAAGTTTGCCAAACTTATCACAAATGATATATTTCGACGTCAACTCTTGTCGAGTTGATCTAATAAAACAATATGAGAGTGACAACCAACTCCTCGAACAGGTTGGGATGACCTCACGATTGTCTCTCCAGCATATCGTGGTTGTTTAAGTAATCAAATGACTGTCCTCACAGCCTCTCTCCATTGAGCTGTGGTGGTTGGATATTAAATTAATGGTCGGTTGGCTTTATTTTTCTCTTGGTCCAGATATTATTGTTTCAACTCAACAATTATTTTTTAAAAAATTGTTGATGCGATTAATTATGAATTGAATAAATATTGTGTAGGAATTTTTACACATATATATATCCTTACAAAATATCGCATTTATATTCATATATCTATTTTTAACATATTCTCAAGAATATTCTTGATATACGTCGTATTATTACGGTTATACTCTCGTAGCTCTCGAGCCGTCAACGCCGTTGAATATTCCAAGAATATGTCGACAAAAATCGTTTGAAAATACAAAATCTCTAAAATATCTTCGTATTTTCGATTGAGAGAGAAAGAGAAAGAGAAGGGCACTCGGGCTCCAATGGGCAGAACCCCCACCCCTCCCGCTCGGCGACCTTGTGCGTGAAGGAGGACCACTAGTCGCCAAGGCCGATGTTGAAGTCGATCAAGTGGACCGAGCGGTCGAGACCCGTCCAGGGCCTCGAGGATTGTCTGGTTGGTCGTGAAGCTGGGGAATCGGGGAGATGCTTGAGAGGTCCCTATAGGCGATGATCTTGTGGACGATGTCCAGAGGGAGAGAGGAGGGGCTCATGGCGTTGGTGATGCTATTGGCCGTGGGCACTGAGGAGACCTAGAGGGACTCCCAAAATTAGCAAGTGGCCCGCTGGATGGGGGCGGTCAGTGGGGGTCGCGAGAGGCTGATTGAGCAGCACCAATATCACGTTGGCATGGGACAGGTCATTGGCCTCCACGGCTCGGGTGGCTAGGGTCAATTGTATCAAGTGGACGCAGTCGAAGGTGGAGCCGTCAAATGGCAATGGGGAGGGTAGGATGGGAGCTACGGGGTTGAAGCAGGGACCCTTATCGAGAGCCAAGGGTACTTGCGAGAATGCATCAGAGAGGGGAAAAGGAGGGAGAGTTGGGGCCTGCTTGACGTGGTTGCTATCCAAGAACCAATGGAAGGGCTTGTGGGGGGGGGAGGGCAGGGTCATCCCTATCGATGTCGTCGCTTGCGTCAATGCCTCCAAGGAATCACGTCACAGGGTCCCAATCATCAGAGGACGTAGAGGAGGAGAGTGGGGGGTCACCCCAGCATGAGAGGGGGAGTACGGGGACGTCCAGGAGGAGGAGGGGGTCCGACGTGGTAGGGTTGATACAACAGACCCATTCTCCCCCTTCACCCACCCCTCTCGCTTGCAGTCCCCCTCTCTCCCCCCCACCCCTTTAGACCCCTCTGCCCCTCTATTGGCACCTCCCTCCGTCGAGACCCCTATCTCTATGTCTCTCTCTCTCACACACACACACCCACCCCCGACCCCTCTCCTTCCCCTCACTCCAACACCCCTTTCTCCGTGGATCTCCATGGAGGTGGTCATGGCGGTGGTCAACTGCCTCTAATATTGTCGGCACGATGGCACCCTCCATGGAGAGAGAGAGAGAGAGAGAGAGAGAGAGAGAGAGAGAGAGAGACTCAAGGTCATGTTAATTTTTTGCTTTCTTAACCCGTGCAACAATCGAGTTAAAGTAATGCGAGTTACGATGATAATACATATGTAATAATACTAGAGACATTCTTGATAATATGTAACAAAAATGAGATAAATATACATATAATATTTTTAGGGAGTACATTTATAAAAAACCCAATTACGTCTAACAAGGTTTGGGTGCCAATGAGATTGTATCATTGATTTTTCATTCAACTATGGCAAGATAGTTTAACACAAATTATTCAATATTTTAAGTATCCAAACTGTCTAATATTGCGTATGACTGGGTTTGGGTCTCGCTCAAAACAAATAGTGGAGGAGTGCAATTGAGTTGAATAATAAAGACGTCTTATTATCATAGAGAGATGTCGAGTTTGACTTTTAAAATAGAATTACCTAACTCACGTTTAATATTAAAATGACGTGAGTCAATATTTATTGCTCTTGGAAAAAAAAGGTGTATTATCGGACGTATGAGCTCGCCCACAACTATGCTATATCCTCCGTAAACCTAAAGATGTATTGTTGGATGTATGAGGTTGCCCACAAATTTGTTACGTCCTCCGTCAACCTAACTATTATTGCACTGAATCATGTGTCATGGTGCGGTGGTTCATCTCTTTCTCTCTCGAGGAAGTCCGAATTGACCCGTGATTCTATTGCGAGATGTGAATTTTTCCGCTAATCTCCTAAAAAAAATATAACTTATATAAAAAAACTACCACTTCATTAGTATCAGCGTCATAAAAAAATAAGGATTTTTTACATGAAAATCATTGTTAAAAGTGAATTTGTAAAAAAATCATTCTTAAAAATACATTAACAGGTATATCAATGAGTTAATTCAAATAGTACATAAATGTCATTTAAACGTGATTTTCTTACAAGTTGTTGGTAAAAAAAAGTGATATGCATGCAAATAAATATGACATTTTTGCACAATTCAGATTACACAGTGATATACTTATTAATGTATTTTTAAGAATGACTTTTTTACAAATTCAATTTTAATAATAATTTTCATATAAAAAACTTAAAAAATAAATAGTCGCAGGACGCACAATAATGTTGACCTCTTGTCACTTTTTTTAAATGATTTCTGCTCTTCCAATTCTAAAATATATTTTCAATCTACCAAAATTTAAAGGTCACTCCATGAATACGCAAAGAATTGCGAATAACTTGTTCGTGACTCTTTTAAAAAAGCATCGTAAAATGTAACTAAAAAATAGTATCTAAATATAATAAAATATAAGGATTCTTAATAGATATTTTTGAAAACATACTCTCTCGCATACATAATCGCACAAGTATCACTCTTAAATATATATTGATTAATATAACCTCCAAATATATGCGCAAACATACAGCCCTATTGTTTCGCACACGAGCTTGCCAAGTTACCTTTTTGATAGATGTAAATTACAAGTAACTCGAATTATTAGTGCCAAATGAAGCCTACCGTTTACGTATAGGTGCGGAAATAGCTATATATAAATATACGTGTGAACGTATCTCTCAGTCTACGTCATTTCATTTTTTTTATGACGGTTAATGTTTCTGTACTTATATTTATGTCATAAAAATATTTTAAAAATAGGTATAATAATATTATAATTATTCACATAACATGATTGTTTTTGGTCAAAAAAATCCCTATCTATAAAATACCCATTTATAAACGTCCTTTTTGTTGCCGTGACTTTCGTTAGCATCGATCGTCCCATTCGTCCGGTGCCGATGCGTACTCTTGGCCGAGTACGTCAGAAGTTCAAACCCAGATATGGATTCGGGGGATCTTGTCAGATCTAGAATAATACGGCTGTCCTTTCGGGACCAGCGGTGTCGGCAGGTTGACGAAGACGGGGAATCACCGAACACGCAAAGGGACGCCATATATGACGCCACCACCGGCGTCATCGTCCAAAGGGACCTATCAGATCCACCGAAGTGGCATTCTTATCATCATATATAGAGACGTCAATAATAGGTCGGGTAGACTTGATAAATAGTCTGATTCAATTTCGAGTAAGATCGTACGATCTTTTTTAATCTATAGATTTTAAATTAGGTCTAAAAATTCAACTCGATTAATTTTACGATCAAACTCGAGTTTTAAATTTGACTCGCGAATATGATCGATCCATTCACTTTTTTATTCTTATTTTAAAATTTTAAAATTATATTATTTTATTTAATTAAAAATAAAATTATTTTTTCACACAAATTATATAATTATTATCAAATTTTAATTAATTTAATAAGATTATAAATTTTATATTATTAAATATATTATTTTTATTTTTTATTTAAACTATCAAGTCAGACCAGACCTTAGTCAGACTTTATACTTTTTAAATAGTGTCATACTCGACCCGACATAAGTTAGACCCGAGTCAAACTCATATTTTAAAAATGATAAATCGGACCCGTACCGAATTGACCTAAGTTCGATTTGAGTCCGATCTATTGACATCCCACGTCACATCCTTACCAACAAATTGGACCCGATTTGCACCAAAAACAACTCTACATGCGCGTTAAGAAACTAATGCTCCACACGGACTCCGAGTCTGTGGCTCGACCTTAAATGATAGTGCATTCGAGTCTACCACTCTCGGCACCCGTTTCTTAGGGAGTTGTTCTAGAGTTAAACTTAAATTTAACCCGGAGTTTACTATGAGAGTCATTTGATAGTCAGACTATATATATTGTTTTGGATGAGGTTAATCTTGAGTTTCGAAACTCAACTCATGAGATCTGTCAAGTCATATTTGATTTGGAGATAAATTTTGAGAAAATTAAATATAAATTATTTCAAATTAATTTATCTTTATATTTAATCTCATCTCATCTATGATTAGTGTTCGAGAGATAAATACAGTGATATCTTTATTACTCGTTTGGTAAAAAATATAGATACAAATGAGAATAATCACTAACAAAATATTATTTCACCTTTTTATTGATTACGATTAGTGCTAATATTCCTATTTAATGATCACAATTAACACTCATATTGTTAATTCTATTTAATATATTTATTTTTAATGATCATGATTAGCATAAATATTGTTAATTATACTGTGATTAATTCTTCATTTGTAATAACGAGGTGGGTACAAGTATTTTTTAATGATAATTATATAATATATTTATTAATTGAGGTAAATAATATTAATTTGTAAGATTTTTTTACATATTAATTCTTACAAACTTAACACATTATCGATTAATCTCTCAATATGGCTATTAACTTAAAAGTCCCTATAATTTTCATTGTTATACATATAAGTCCCTTCCGTTCATTCCATGCAATCAAAGTTAACCAAACTATCGTTAACTTACACTCAAGATGAGTAAATGACTAAATTAACCCCAATTTGTCGAGTGTGTGTGTGAGAGAGAGAACTCTGGTGCTCTCTCTTCCCCATGTCCATCCCGTTGACCAAGCTCTCCATCCCCTCACACTCTGGTAGCCGGCGGCCATTCAACTTACTGTTGGGCCACCACACATACAGAGGGGGTTGGGGGTTCTGGGCCACAGAGGGGGAGGGGGTTTCACTGGGGTGGGACGTCGGCGAGAGACGAAGAGAGGGGACAAGATGAGAGAGAGAGTGTGTGCAGGGAGGGCCTCCAGCGTGCCCCCTCCAACGGTCACAGAGAGAGGGTGTAATGCCCCGGATTTTTCGGATCATTTTCGTGGGTCTCGGAGTTTATTTTATACTTTACACGTGTTTTTTCCTGATGTGTCTTCGGAACTATGTGCAGAGCGAACCGTAGTGTTCTCCAACTCCGGGATAGTACCGACGCGTTGTGCTCCTCTCGAGGATCGCGAAGGTAATTTTTCATATTTTTCTGAATTTCTAGACTTTCTAGATTTTTCTATATATATTAACCTCCTTTTTTTCTCTCTCTCTCACTCTCATTTCTCTCTCTCTCCCCCTTCGTTTCTCTCTTCCTCTCCCTCTCTTCTCCGCAGGCGATCGACCGTGGCAGGTAGGGGCAAGGCGGCGACGGCGCGAGGGCGAGGCACGGGAGAGGATGGGTGAGGATCGAGGCGGTGGAGGCGCGATGAAGCTCGGCCGCGAGTTCGTGTCCCGACGAGGCTTCAACAGCATTTTCTTCGTGGATCGGCGTCCACGGCACGTCGAATCTTCGGTGGAGGTAGGGAGATGGATCCCCAACTCGTGCACTTCCTTTCCCGCGATTTTGGTAGGCCGTGGTGAGCCGAGCGGACTTATTTTAGCTTTTTGGGAAAAAACCATGTTTTTGGGGAGCGAGCCGGATCCATCGTTTTAACGTGTTGTTTTGTGGTTTGATGGCGTCATTGGATGCCTAGGGGCATGGGGAAGGGTTTCCCCTTTGTTTCCCCTTCACCCGGGGATGAATGGGGCGTGGAATGGCATTTTGGGGTGTTTCCCGCCGTTCTCGATTATTCGGCTTAAAAACGGTCTTAACAGAAGCCGCTTATAGGTGAAGCGGTCCCCAGTCAGGCCGTCTGTCCATTTCACCGTGTTTCCTTGTGCGGTCTCGCGATAGACCGTTCCATTGGTTTAAGCGGTCCAAGCCAGATCGTTTCTTGTGGCTGGGCGGCCAGGGGCTGACCGCCTAGGGTTCAGGCGGCCACCTGGGGACCGCCATTGGTCACTGTATTGTCGGCAGGTTTTGCGGTCCGTGGGAGACTGCCGGGCGTCCTAAGCGGCCTCGCGACTGACCGCTACTGTTGGTAAGCGGTCAGGCCATGACCGCCTAGGGTACCTACGGTTGTGTGTCTGTGGCGGTTTGGAGGAGACCGCCCTGTTTCGTGCGCTGCCTCGCGACGGGCCGCTACTCAGTGAATAGCGGCCAGGGCACGACCATTTTATGTTTTGGGTTCAAGCTAGGCCAGGAGGGGTAGCAGCCATGCAACTAACCGCTAGGTGACCCCAAGCGGTCAGGCAATGGACCGTCACTCCCCTGGACGGTCTGAGGGTGACCGCCTGGGTCCTGATAGCGTCTGGGGCTAAGCGGTCCTAGCTGGACCGCTAAGCCAGGCTAAGCGGTCCCAGCCAGACCGCTTAGTCTGTGATGGTCCAGGGAGAACCGCCACTTGGTTTTTGTGCCTGTCGAACCCGTTTAGTGTTGTGTTGGTCTCCGGTCGACCCGGTTTTGACCTAGTGGTCGACCTTCGGCCTCGTGACTGTCCCGGACACCCCGTGAGTTCCGTGTCCGTGTTCCTAGGGTGTCTGGAGGTACCATGTTACCTTGATTAGCGTGCCCGTAGATTAAGAGGGTCACGGTGACCCTGTGTGTATGTTCCGGGTTTCGTGCTACACTCGATTGAGTCACCGTGTATCGATGTGTGTGCGGTGGGGTTCCCCCGCATGTCGCGGGTTTCTGCGGAAGATGATTCCCGACTGGGCCGTGTGTGTGGCCTTGGACTACGAGTACAGTCATTCAGCATGGGGCTGGAGATTTCCCGCTTTTCCCTAGGATGGAGAATCGGCGTGGTGGCTTGTGAGCTGCCTTGGGAATCGTGCTTTATGCTTTTTCGCGTGGGTCGTGTGTGTGGCCCATGGACTGTGAGTCCAATTACCCAGCCTGGGGCTGGAGGGTTTCTTAGTTCTCTTTTCGAGGGAATGGTCTCAGCAGTTGTGAATTGCCTCGTGAGTCATCGTGCCGAGATTTCTGACCCTAAGATTAGGGAAGAATGGCGGCGTGGAGCTATTTGGTGCAACAGCCTTGACCCCGAGTCTTGTGACTCAAGGACCGTTGGATTTAGTGAGTCTAGAGGACTGTCCAGAGTCCAGTGGCTCGGCGCCACTTGGTTCTTCTCGACTTTCGCGCAGGGTGCGTGTGTGGTTCTCGGAGCTTCTCCTCGGAGAGTGGTCACACCAGTGACTCCCCACTAATCGTAGCCTTCCAACACGTGAGTGGTCCCACCAGGGAGTGGTGGCGAGGCTTTCCCGAGAGACGGTTTTTTAGACTGGTTATTGTCGGGTCCCACGTCTTGACGCCAGAGTTCGGCTGTGGGCAAAATCAGTCAGAGGGCCAGACTTAGGATGCGTGGTCTGTGTGTGCACACGTGGTTGGGGACAGTTGGACCCGTGCTGACGAGTGCGACCCCAGCTAGTTCTTGTTCCGTGGTTACTAGTACGGTGTCCCCATTCCACCATAGGTCGAGGGGCACACCTGAGGTGTGGTCTAAGACGTCAGTGGACGCATCCAGCCTTGCTTCTAGTGGGTAGGTACTCCTGTCACGTGAGACGTGACTCTCCTGTTCTAGTTTCGTTTCCCGTCTGCGAGACGTGATTTTCTGGACCGTCTGGCGTTTCCGAGGTAGTGGCCAGAGTGCTAGTGGCTTCACCGAGGTTGTGTCTTATTAGAGTTGTGTTCACGATAGCGTGGTCGTGACCCTACCTTGGACAGCGTGGTCCAGGTTGGCCTTCTTTGGGAGGACAGGCCTTCACGGTAGAGCTGCCGTGAGTGTTTCCTCGGTAGGCCTGGTGTTAGAGTGGTCCGGTTCCCGATTTTGAGATCGGGGTTTCTCTTTCTGCTTGACCGGTACAGTTGGAGTAGCTATAGTGCCGAGTTTTGACCGGCCACCGGTTCGCTGTTCCTACTGTCATTGTAGCTGTTTTTCCTTTCCGTTACCGCCATTGTTCTCGGTTGGGGTTCCGCGGGGTCCCTACTGAGCCAGTGACAGGAGGCTTACCCCTACTTTTTAGGTGCGACGGTTCTTCATCGAGGTTCGAGAGTACTGTTCGGAGATTCTTAGTTGTCAGCTCGCTGGGCCGAGTGTTCACTTGGCATGTGGTACGTTTTACTGCTTTAGACTGTACTTTCTGTTAAACTGGACTCTGTTGTAGTAGTCGTTTATTTATTTCTGTTAATTGTTGAATTGTCATGTCTTATTTCCTATTTCTTTGTACCTCCACACTCCTTTTAGCCGTTCCGAGCCCTCCCGGCTCGTGGGCGGCGGGCCAGAATTCGAATGGTATCGGGCTCTCCCCGGTATCCGGATCTTGGGTCGTCACAGAGGGAGAGAGGGAGAGGGAGGGAGGGGAGAAGATGAGAGATAGAGAGCAGTGAGGGCCTTCGGCGTCCCCTCCAAAGGTCACAAAGAGAGGGAGAGGAAGGGAGGGGATGCGATTAGAGAGAGGGAGAGGGAAGGAGGGGGCGCTGGAGGCATCTCCCCCTTCCGACATCCCCCCTCCGACGGTGACAAAGAGAAGGAGAGAGAGAGAGGACAAGATGAGAGAGGGGGAGAGGGAGGGAGGGGGACGCCAGTGGCATCTCCCCTCCGACAATGACATGGAGACAGAGAGGGAGGGAGGGAGGGAGGGAGGGAGAGAGAGAGAGAGAGAGAGAGAGGGAGGGAGGGGATGATATGAGAGAGGGGGAGAGGGAGGGAGAGAGGGGTGTAAGGTTTCGACTAGAAGCACAGTGGAAAACATCGAAATCCTAAATTACATATTGTTGTCGATTTTTCAAAATCGAACAAGAACGATAAATCTCATGGTGTTAAGAATGATTTTTTACCTTTGCGGGGTCGAGAATCTCCCAAACGCTTGAAGACAATCGAGAGGAGGAACCCGGAGTTGTGAGCTGTCCAAGCGTCCGGCCTCTAGATGTATCCACACGAGTAGTGGAAGCAGATAAGATCTCCTCCACGATCTTCACACGTCAACCCGATCTCAACACAACCATCCACCTGGGAGGAAGGAGAGAGAAGGAGGGGGCACCCCTTGGAGAGAGAGAGAGGAGAGAGGGCGGCTAGGGCTTTCTTGGAGCTTGGACCAAGGTTTCTCCCCTCAGCATTTATTTATAGACCTCTTGACATTTTTCATAAAAACTTAGTAATTGTCTATGAAGCCCACCCATCCTGGTCTGTCCAATACTTTATTGCGTGTGACCCTCTAGGCCCAATAGTCTATTTGGTTTTCCAGCCTATTAAGTTAAGAACTCTTCTTAACTTAATGAATCCTTGTCCATTAACTCTTAATGGAATCAACGGGCTTTCCGATTACGAAAGGCACCAATCAACACCTCGTGATCTCAAATGACAATGGGGATAAGTAACACACACTAGAACCTTTTTGTCTACATATTCTACACAGATATAGATCCTCATTCATCCAATATCCCCACCAGGACTAGGGTATGGTCCAACTGTCAAACTCTATTGTGCCCTCGCTCAACTGAACCATGTACTCTAAACTGGTTCATTAGAAAAACTCATTTTTCATAATGAACTCCCGTACCCTGGCCATGGGTTTTTCTGAGTACATATCCGTGAGATATTATCTCTCATATATCATACTAAGAGTGAATGATCCCATGTTGTCAAACTAATTACCTTCGCACGAGTTCCACTGAGTCTGAATAACTAACTGTACAAAACCACTTAACAGGAGTCCATAAGTCAGTAATCAAACACTCAGCATCCCTCATGTAAGACATCTTTAATGACTCAGGTCTAAGATCCAACTGTGCTACTGAGATGATAGAATACCACGATTGATAGTTAGTATGATTAGTTGATTACCATTCAAGGATTCTGGATCGGGTCAGTTCAGTGTACTCATTCCACTAATGAGCATCCACACACGTACTTCAATGCCTCCACACTGATGACTTGAGAACAATCACACCCATCATATGAGTAAGTATCATGTGTGCCAGTATATCCGGATCTTCAATATCCCTTCTTGAAGATTCTACGACTGGAAACATTTAGAACATATGTCTCTAGATGACTGATCTCATTATTATAATCTCATTATGATCCAGTCATCATCGCATAGGTTCATTGACTTCGTTACATTCATATTATTAATACAAATTAAATGCAATGAATAAATGCCATTAATATAAGTATGAATGAGATCAGGGATGTCAATGAGAACCGATAATCCGATAACCGTATGTTTCGATAGCTTAACGAACAACAAATGGATAGTATTTTTCTTTCCGATAAATTAACGGATACGAATACAGATATATCTGGTTTCTTAGCGGATACGGATACGGATAGGGATGCATCTCATTCTGAATCCGTATCTGTCCGTTACCGTTAAACAAGTTTGTATTTGACTCAAATAATTTAGTGTCTTGAAGAAAATGATATTGAAGATGAGATATGTGTATAATTTAAGTCATTTCTATTTTTATGATGGTGAAATATTTCTAAATTACAAGATATTTTTATAATTTTTTAACTTATCAACTTAATATATTCGTTATTTTCATGAAAGATATGTAAAGAATGTGAATACGATGGAGATTAAAGTCCAAAAGAGTTAGTTTATTTTATTATTTAAACTTTATATGTTTCATATTATCTATGAGGATATTGTAATATTATATGTTTGTATACTTTTAATTGCATTATATGTTGTGAATAATGATGATATGAGAACTAAATTGAAATATGTTTGTTCATCATATGGATTGTTCTTTTCAATTTAAAATTTTTTCTAATTGAGTTAATTCACATCTTAAATTTTAATCTTATATGTACTTTTATGTTCGGTAACTATCCGCTAACCGTATTTTTCGGATACTCGATAACGGTTTCTGATACATCACTTTCCGAATACTTAACGAACAGCAAACAGATACAGTTCTTCCTTATCGGATACGGATATGGATAGTCCAGTATCCGCACCGTATCCGACCCGTTGACATCCCTAAATGAGATATTACAAGAAATGTCACCATCACATCTCATGTGATTAGCTTATAGGGCATACATTTCTATCAAGGGGGACGCCGGAGGCATCTCCCCCTCCGGTGTCCCCCCTCTGATGGTGACAGAGGGAGGGAGAGGGAGGGAGGGAGAGAGAGAGGGACATGGAGGGGACATGATGAAAGAGAGGGAGAGGGAGGACACCAAATCTCTTATGGTGACAGAGAGAGGGAAGGAGAGGGAGGGAGGGAGAGAGAGCGAAAGTCGCTCTATGGGGGAGAGTGAGAGAGGGGGAGGGAGAGAGGAGGGAGAGAGAGAGAGATAAATGAAACTCGCTCTGTAGCAACTCAAAAATTTTTATATGCATTTATATATAAAAAAAGAAATAATGAAAGATGAAAATAAAATAAATTATGAATATTTTTCTATTATGCAAACATGAGCCCTATTCCACGTGTTAACACAAACGGCGAGATTCACGATACGATTTCTAAAAGACAAAGACGTTGGCATCCGATTTTTATTAGCTTTAATCTAATCCTAATTAATGGATGAGGTCATTCTTACATCATTGAATAAATGAGGTCATAAATTATGTCATCCACATAGTGGAACAAAGTTGGTGTAATGGGGTTGGTGTAATAGTGGAACAAAGTTGGTGTAATGGGGTTGGTGTAATAGTGGAACAAAGTTGGTGTAATGGAATGAGGTTGGTGGAATAGTGAAAGTAGGTGGGAGATTTTGGCCTATAAGTAGGGCTATGCTCTTCCATACTCAAATCACAACTCTCTTGGGAGGAATTGCTGGCTGGAGAGAGAGAGAAAGCTCGAATTTGGAGGAGTGTCGAAAGCATTATTCGTTCTTAAATTTCTTATTCTTGATCTTCAAAAAGGTAGGTGTTCTCTCAGGCTAAACTCAAATTAATGCATGCATTAGATGCAGATGTATGGTTACTTTGATTCTATATCATTTTCCCCAAATTTTATCGAGTATTGATCATGCTATCCATACAATTAGACATAATATTTTAACTAAGATTTTTAACCGCTTGAAGATCCATCTCGGATCACGGTGTCTTTCTAAGACCGTGTTCCGGATGCGCGATCTGTACCCCGATTGTGATAGTTCCAGGTTATATATCATCTAGCATTTTAGATATGTCATGTTAAGTTGCATATCATTTAAATTCACATACGATTAAGTTAAGGTTATGAAAGATAATAATTCTATTCCATGAGCTTATATTTCCCTCCTAGTTATTGTTACCTTCATGATATCTTTGATCTCCATGACTATATTACATCTCTGACAAGTTAAATGGAGTAGATATTATCTGTTAAAATTACATGGACTTAGTTGCATAATCGTGAGTTTTGACGATTTTCATGATATCGCGTTACCGTATTTTCAACAAGTCGTGTAAATAACTAGATTTCTAAGGAAAAATGGTGTCTAAGGAAAGAGGTCCACGGGCAAACGCTTTAAGTGGATAAGTGGTTTATTAATTAGGACCTCGCGGATGCGAGGGGAGCCTCCCACTGTCCCACCTCTTACCTGGCCATAATTCCTCGATTTTCTAATTAAGCACCCGACTGTGAAAAACTTTATCTAAGCCTATTTAACAAGATTTTTCCAGAGAACCATTCAAGCCATGTCCATCAATCCAATTGTTTTATCAACTTAATGACGTTAAACATGATGCTTTCTTATTATCTTAATGTCTTTAAACATTATGTCTTAAAATCATCCTTGGACTTCTCTTACCTCTACTTGAAATCTTGTACTACTGGTCCCTTGAATGATAATTTTGCTAGATATGTACTTTATTTTATAAGCTCTACCTTGAAATTCTTTGGCCATACATATTATGTGGATGTCTAAATACACTTCGGATCTATGATCTATAACCCAATGCCTGGCGTTAATGGGGCCCGGTCTGGTCCTGGGGGGAGCACTCGAAAGTACTTGTGCCCATGGGAGTTGAATGACCTGGTGTGACATTGCACCGAAGTGCTTGACTTGCTAGATTAATTTATGACATTCCACAGTTTATGAATTTCCTGACTTGCTTGAATACATGAAGTACTTGACTTGTACATACTTGCGTAAAATAGCCTATTCCATAATATTACTTGCTACATGATCATTCTCTACTTGAACTTTACTCTTGATATCTTGTCTACTTGTGATTCTAATTACTGCATTACTTTACTCTCTCTCCTATGCTTGTTCCATATTTTATTTACGTTTCTCGGCATAGCACATACCTTTATCCAAACTGCTAATTACTTTAAGTTGCCTGGTATAGAGATATAAGTCCTACTGAGCATTTCACTCACCCTACGTTTTCCGCTTAACATTTCAGGTAATTCCGATGATGAACCCCAAACTCATGGGAATGAGCTAGAGTGATCAAGGAATCAAGATTATCTTAGTTACCTAGGTTAATGAACGGTTGTTCTTACTAGAATTATGTTTTTATTTGAAGTTGTATCTTGTCTTGTCTCGTAAGGCTTAAGAATGTTGTAAAACTTTATTTTGATGAAATAAGAGTATCCATTTCTTCTTATCTACTCTTGTGGTTTGGACCCCAATCTTCGTGCTCTGAATGTCTTGAGTGTTTCGACTCGTCGCGCCTCAATATTCCGCGTCGGGGCGTGACACGCTCAATGTGGGAGCAACTTCAGATGGGAGTCGTTCCCACACGGAGTGACTTTTCCTTTAAAAATGAAAAAAAGCTCACTCACTCCCCCTCCGACGGACCCCGCTCTCCCTCCAGTCCCCTTCCCCCCTCTGGTGGACCCCCTCTGTAATGCCCTGGATCCTTGGTAGGTCTTGCTGGATCTTCATTGGGTCTTTCAGATTGGTTTCGTTGAGTTTCGGTTCGCTTTTGTGACTTCCGAGTTGAGTTTGACGAGCCGTGTAGGTTTTTCTCACGTACTAGTTACGGAACCCTACGGTGAGTTTGTTTGTCAATTCTTGAACTCGTGGATGCTACAACGACGATGTACTCTTCGAGCCGGTCGTTTCGACTATTTTTACGTATTTTTCTAAATTTGTGCATTTTCGGCGCATTTTCGGAATTTTCAGAAATTAGGAAAATTTCCCAATTTCTTATCTTTTTATTTCCTTTTCCTCTCTCCTCCCTTCTCATTCGTCGCCGCCGTGTCTCTTTCTTCCATTCTCTCCTGTTTCGCCTCCTCGGCTCCGGCTGCAGACGGGGTGCCTAGAGGCGCGTGTTGGGGACGTGATGGAGCTGGCTAGGTGCGCGATGGGGCGAGGATCGGATCGATTCTGGCGCGATCCTGAATGGTGGATTCAAAGCCGGTGAAATCGGTTCGCGAGTGATTTTCGGCGTGGTTTAGTCCCTTCGGGGCACGGTTTCTTCGGTGGAGGTAGGGTGACAGTTCCTCACTTCTTCCTCTCCGTTTTCCCTGCCATTGCACGTCGTTGGGCAAGGAAACTGTCGAGTTTGCGCTTGTTTTGCCTAAACGTTGATTTTCAGGGTTTCTAGGGTTTGCCGGAAAACGGCGATCGTTTGCGGTGTAGTTAGTTTTAAACTAACCACTGGGATGTTAGGATCTCGTCCACGTTAATTTCGTGTTGATTGGTGTTCATTCGAGGCCGGTAGAAGCCCGGGAACCTCGGTGACCCATTTTGGGTCGATTTGATGAAATCATCCAGATCTTATGTTTTTGAGCTTGCATGTGGGGTTTTTAGCACCCTAGTGTTGTTTTCCAGCGTTTGGGTTTGTTTCCCCTGCGCTTCGGCGTGTATGGGGCGTGGAACGGGCCGATTTGGCCATTCCTATGTTTTCCCGCCGTGACCGATGTAGTGGTCGTTTCAGAGGCCGTTACTTGGCTCTGACGGCCCTATGATAGACCGCCACTTCGTTTGGTGTTCTTGAGAGTTTTGGCTTCTGGGTATGTGACGGCCCTGGAGTGGCGCGTCACGCCCATGTAACGCGCCTGGGTCTGTGCGTTACATGCCTTTTGTCATTTTGTGTGCCGAGTATGGCGGTTCCTCTGATGGCCTTGAGGAGGTGCGTCAGAGGTGTGTAACACGCCCATGGTTGGCCGTTACATGTCCTGTGTTCGTGCTTTGACTGGGCATTGACCGTGTATGGCAGTTGATGCGGCAGTCATGTTCCCGTACGTCACAGCGTTGTAACGCGCCTAGTGTAGGCCGTTACATGCTGTTTGGCTAAGGGCTGGCTGTTGTGCTGTTCTATGGTGTAACGGCCATGCCCATGTGCGTCTTTTGTGTGTAACGCGTCCGGTGTGGACCGTTACATGCCCCTGGCCGTTGTTTTGAACATGTTGGTTCGTTCGTGGTATGTTGGCTCTGACGGCCCAGATGGGGTGCGTCAGGTGTGTGTAACTCACCCGGTGCTAGCCGTTACATGTTATTTTCTATGTTTTAGAGTTGATAGGGCGGTGTGAGTGACGGCTCTTCCCCGACCATCGCTTGGAGTGTAACGGCCTAGGTCTAGACCGTCATATGCTTGTAACGGTCTAGGGGTGGCGTGTTACATGCCTTGTGCTCCGATTTCCGTTCCTTCAGTTTCTTCTTGTCTTGGCTTGGCCTTGTAGTCTGCCCGTTGTCCCGTGGATGTCTCCTGACGTCCTATGAGGGCTAGGACTACGTTGTAAGGTAGCCAGGAGTCTTCTTACTTGAGGCAGGATTTTCTATCCTACCTTTGCTTGTGTTTTGGTCTGGTTCCGGTCAACCCGGGGTGACCCAGTGGTTGACAGGTGACCTTGTGTGTGGGTGTCTTGGCGGTTCTGTCCAATCCGAGACACTGGTTCTGGATGCCTCGAGGTGTCGCTTTACCTCGGTTGGTGTGTCCAGTTGTGTCTGAGGGCTTTTAGTGTTCCCTCAGGTCTCCGTGTGTTGTTTTATGCGGAGCGTGGTTTTTCTGGCTTAGGATTAGACCGATTGGTAGCTTGTTCCACTGTCTGTGATGATCTTGCCTTTGAGTCGTTCGACTCGGGATCGTTACGTGGTAGGTCTAGTTGCCTGGTCCTGAGTCTGTTGGCAGCGGTGGTACTGCCAGTGGTGCTTGGTGGTACGTGCGACAGGGCTTTCCTTAGACTGTCTGTACTCTAGCACTTGTGTTTTGGAGTCTGTGCCTTGTGAACCTCCACTAGTCGTAGCATGTGACGTAGGCTTCTCTTAGTACGTCACCCACCGGGAGTGGTGGACGGGCAGTTTCCCGTTACACGGTTTTTAAGCTAGTTTCGTGGGCCCTGGCCAACGGTAGCGTCCTACCGAGGGGAATACTAGCTAGAGGCCTAGCCTAGGTACGGGTCAGTGTGTGCATACGTGGTCAGGGACTGGGGACTTGCGTGGACGGGCGTAGCCCTGACTAGTTACTTGCAGTTGTGGTGTTGCGGTCTTGTGTCCGTGAGGTGCCATTTTTCCTTGGAACGTCGTTGTTCCTTGGACATGGTTCTTGGTGTGTCTAGTCTCCCCCGTGCTACACACGGTCAGGTAGACATGACACTTGTGGCGCAGTGTAAGACGTTAGTGGACGTATCTGGCTGTTCTTCTGGTGTGAGGGTACTCCTATCACTTGACCAGCGACTCTTGCGTTTCTCGGAGCCGGTGTTCTCCTTTTCGTGTCGGCTAGTCTTGGCCTTGTCCAAGATTTGCTACCCTGGCTGTGTGGTCTGTTCTTGGCTGTGTTCAAGATGAGCCCGGGGTTGCGTGCACGATGTTCCAATCGTGTAGGCCGTCGTGATTGTTTTAGCCGTCTTTGCAGGTCTCCGTCTTAGACCTGGTGTCGGGTTGGCAGATCGGTAACTCTTGACTTTGTTGGATCAGAGTCGCCCTTCTGCTGTTGTTTGGAGTAGCTTGGGGTGCCGAGGTTAGTTCGGCCGCCACTTCTCTGGCGCGGGTTCTTCCCCTTTCTTGCTTGTTCCCTACTCCTACATCCCGTCTGTTTACTACTGCCTGTAGCGTAGTTTTACAGCTTTTTAGTGTAGCCTTTCCTGCTCTGCTGCACTTACTGTTTCTGTTGTTGCTTCCGTTGCACTGTGCGTTTTCCAGTGGGGATCAGTGTGACCCCTACTAAGTTTCTGTTTTGAGACTCACCCCTGCTTTTTAGGTGGGTTTCGCCTTCTTCCTCTGCTGTTCCTGGAGGAGCGCGTTTGCTGTAGCTGCCAGCTGTACCTGCGTCGGGCTTCCCCCGACTTCAGTGTACGTTTCTTTTCTGTCAGACTGTACTTGTTGTATTTCCTTTGGACTAGACTCTGGTGTATAATTGTAAAATTTGAATTATTAATAAAAAAGTAATTTTATTTCTGCTACTTTGGCAAACCGTTCTAATGAAATTTAATTACTTGCTGTTATATCTGTCAGTTCAATGTACTACACGACAGTCCTTTTTCTCTTCGGCGCTTTCCCGCGCTTGGGAGGCCTCGCGGGTCCCATGCGGTACCACGTGTGTCCGGTAGTCCTACCGGGTATATCTGGTATCCGGAATCCGGGTCGCCACAGTTAGTATCAGAGCATTGTTGTGTAAAGTACATGGCAATCTCAGATATACAGTTTCCAGAGTCGTGAAGGTCCAGTACAGTCTCTTACTGGCTTAGGTGTTGCGATGGTTTATCGCGTTGTTTTCTATGTGTGGTCTTGTGCGTGCTCGGTTGGCACTGTGCGAGATGGTTTTGCTCTCGTCTGGATGTGACGAGGTGCTTCGTTTGGTTTGAGTGTTGATCTCGATCGTGTTGCACTTGGCAGTGTTTGTCGGATGGCATGAACCTGCAGTGCATTGTTCGAGATGTTTCTGTGTTTTGCTCAGATTGCTGTGGACCTTTAGCCTTGGTTTGATGACCGTACACGTTCTTACGTTGTCTTGGTCGTCCCGACTTTAGTCTGTTCAGCTCCTGATGTGTTTCGCTTCTGTTGAAGTATTCGATTAGATTCCGTGTTGGAGAAGTTGCTCGAGCGAACCTAGGATTCTCTTCTCCTGGTAAGCTTCTGTTGTTGAGCTCGTTGCTTCTCATCCTTCTTTGGTGAAGTTTTTTCGAGGTGAGCCTTGGAATTGCTGTCTTGGTGATGCCTTTGTCCTGTGTCTGCTTAAGTGTGGACAGTCTTGTTTTGAGCCGGATCTATCACTTGTCGTACGATTGCTTAGCTTTGGACTCCATGATGGTGTTAAGAGCTACTGTGTACCGTAATTGTCGTGCTGTGTTTAACGGCCGATGTATTGTGAAGGCTCATTTACTGTTTCGGGACGTGAAGGTAAGCTGAGATTGATGCTTTCCTTGTGCTTTGTGCTGAAGCTGGTGCTCTTCTCTTGTTGCACTTAGGCTCCTTGTGATCGGTTGTTCACGGGATCGGTACTCGTGGCGTGTTAATTGCGATTTTTGTTGATTGCGATGGCGCCTGGGTATTGTAGACACGCCATTCCTGACGTCTCCTGAGAAAGTCTCATATTACTATAGAACGCCCCGCAACGACTTACGCATTTTGAATCACTCGAGTGCTTCCTTTTCTCGGGTCTTCTTCTGCCTTTTTCGACATTCGGAATCGTCTCGTCACGGCATTCGGACGGCATCAACACCAGTCAGACGTATCAAGAGGTTCCGGAACCAAGATGTTGACTGCCGGGCGGCCGACGATTGAGGACCCGGGTGGGTCTTAATGGGGGCGTCCAGGCCTCTGGACGCCCCCATATTTCTAATTTATTTTATTTCTTTTCTCAGGGCCCAAAACTAATTAAATATATATATATATATATTAATGGAGGCGTCCAGGCCCCTGGACGCCTCCATAAAAATAATAATAAAAAAATATTTGTAAAATGCCAGTTGGCATAAAAAAATAAATAAATAAATAAATATATATATTAATGGAGGCGTCCAGACCCCTGGACGCCTCCATAAAAACAAATAAAAAAATCAAAATGCCAGCCCTGGTATAAAAGATAAAAGAAAAATAAAAAAATAATATAATTTTGGAGGCGTCCAGGCCCCTGGACGCCTCCATCAAAACCCTCACGGGCGCCGGCCACCGAACGACGGTTTGTCGTGTGTGAAAAAATCCAAAATATGGAGACGTCCAGCCAGCTGGACGCGCCCATTTCTGAATCACGGGGCGCCGCTCACAAAACCACGCGTTGTGCCAAACCGCGTGCGGCCGTCGTTGGTTTTCGGTGGACCTGTTTGAGGCGTCCGGGACCCTGGACGCCTCTGTAGACACGCCATTCTTGACGTCTCATAGAAAGTCTCATATTACTATACGACGCCCCGCGATGGCCTACGCATTTCGAATCGCTCGAGTGCTTCCTTTTCCTGAGTCTTCTTCCGCCCTTTTCGGCATCCGGAACCGTCCCGTCACGGCATTCGGACGGCATCAACACCAGTCGAACGCATCAAGAGGTTCCGGAATCAAGAAGGGGGTCTGCCAGGCGGCCGCCGACGCCTGATCCAAGGACCCGGGTGGGTCTTAATGGGGGCGTCCAGGCCTCTGGACGCCCCCATGATTTTGATTTATTTTATTTTTTCTTCAGGGCCCAAAATTAAATAAAAAAAAATAAAAAAAATAATAAAAAATAATAAATTAATGGAGGCGTCCAGGCATTTGGACGCCTCCATAAAAAGAAAATATAAAAAAATATATATATTGCCAGTTGGCATATAAAAATAAAAAAATTAAAAAAAATGTATATATTAATGGAGGCGTCCAGGCCCCTGGACGCCTCCATAAAAACATGTAAAAAAAAATATAAAATGCCAGCCTTGGCATAAAAGACAAAAATAATAAAAAATAATAAACTTTTGGAGGCGTCCAGGCCCCTGGACGCCTCCATTAACTCACTCACGGGCGCCGGCCACCGAACGACGGTTTGTCGTGTGTGAAAAAAGCCAAATTTAGAGACGTCCAGCTGACTGGACGCGCCCATTTCTGAATCACGAGGCGCCGCTCACAAAACCACGCGTTGTGCCAAACCGCGTGCGGCCGTCGTCGGTTTTCGGTGGACCTGTTAGAGGCGTCCGGGACCCTGGACGCCCCCATAAAAGTATTCTAAAAAAATCAATAAAAATAGAATAAAATATTATTTCGGCCCTGATGGAGGTGTCCAGGGTCCTGGACGCCTCCACCTTCCGGAACTCTATAAATAGAGGCCCACCCCCTCAGTTCTAGGGGAGCTAAGCAGTGATCCGATAGGCTGCCGCAGCCCAGAGGCTACGGAGTCATTTTTCTAACCCGTGGGTTCTTTTGTAGGTGGAGGTTCTGCCGGCTTCTCGGGTGCTCACGCTCGCGAGAGGAAGGTCGTCTTCATCCACCGCGCTTCCACGTCGTCCCCACGCTGCCGGAGCTCCGCCGGATTTCACCCTCGGCTCATCCAATAAGCCTTTTCTTCCCCTTTTTCTCCATAGTCCTTTACATTCATCATATTGCATCATCTATCCCCCTTCACAAGGGGGCCTCTTCTCTTATACTTCTTACATCCATCATCTCATTTTCCTCCTACTCGAGTCCGAGAGGGGTTTAAAAGATAACACCAACCAGGTGTGTGTCTTGCCATCATTTCGTTATTTTTATCGCAAGGATTCGAATACTACACCTCCATCTTTCTAATCCACTTGTCATTTATTTGTCGTTGTCTTGCAAGGGTACCCGAGGAAAGCCCTCTCCGTCGGCCGGCCGGAAGGAGAGGAAGAAGCAACCCGCCATCTCCCGCTCTTGAGGTAGGCGCGATCACCTTCTTATTTTGGGGTCTTTTGGCCCCTGGCGATCACATCTTATCATCGAGGCCGCGGCGAGTCACTTCCCCAATGGCCGTTTAAATTTCTGTTTCCTATATTCTCTTTATATTTTGTTATATATTCTGCTTATATCATCGAGGCCGCGGCGAGTCACTTCCCCAATGGCCGTTTAATTTTCTATTCCTATAATCTCTTTATGCTTTGTTATATTCTGCTTATATCATCGAGGCCGCGGCGAGTCACATCCCCAATGGCCGTTTAAATTTCCGTTCTTATATTCTCTTTATATTCTGTTATATTCTGCTCATATCATCGAGGCCGCGGCGAGTCACTTCCCCAATGGCCGTTTAAATTTCTGTTCTCATATTTTCTCTATATTCTGTTATATTCTGTTCATATTCTCGAGGCCGCGGCGAGTAACTTCCCCAATGGCCGTTTCAATTCTTGTTATTTAATTTTTGCATCATTCCCGTCCCCCCGAGGTCGCGGCGAGTCACTTCCCGCTATGGCCGTTTAATCCCCATATTTTGCTATATCATACTTGTCCCGCTCGCCCCGCCGGAGCAATCTCCCGTGGTGGCCCCTTCTCTCTTTCCTCTCATTTCTGTGTTGCAGCAAACAAAACAAACAAAAAAGAAGGAGCCCGCGCGCTCTCCGCCTCTTCCTCTTCCCCGCATCCAGCTCTTCTCCGAACCGCGTGACGTCGCTCACAGATTGGCGATCACGGTGGGACTTCTACTGCTTCCTCTCGGCTACCCTTGCAAGTTCGGCACCCTCCGTGCCCCTCCATCTTGGCGCCCGCGCGCGCCCCCGTTGTGCTCACGGCAGCACTGTCAGTTGTTTGGTTGTTTGTTATTATACGTCTGTTATTTTTGTTGTTTTCCCACTCCATATATCTGTCAGCATTCCATTGCATACATCTATTCCTCCTTTCTATCTTTTTTTCATTTTTTGAGGATCACCCTTTCCCGGTGAAGGAAGGACTCTCCGTTTGGGAATTCCTCTCAACGGACTAGAATCTCCTACACTGGGACCTCCGTAAGTCCCCGACATCGAAGAATCTCCTCTTCGTTCACTGGGCTGGTTGTACCATTGAAGTTCCCCGGAGTTAGTCATTTCGTTCGTGGTGAGACGAGAGACCCTAGCTGACACGGCGGTGAAACAAAAACAAACTAGGGTCCCCATTTTGTGTGAACTTCGGATCTCGCTAAAAATACAAAAAAAATCATCAAAATCAAAACACAAAAAAAGGACGTAAAAGCATCCACTTGTTTGATAATCTCTGCTACCTACTTGCTAGTGTATGTTTTTGCGTTCTGGGAAAACTGTGAGCATGTCTCACGAGTCTTCTGAGGAGAACCACCCTAGTCGTGGTTTGACAGCCGACCCGCGAGTCTATGCTATGGACTCGGGTCCTTCTCATGACCCCTCGCATGAGGTGCATGTTACTGCCGGGGACACGTCCCCGCCACAGGATATCACTTCCTTACTGGGCGTCCTCGCCAACACGGAGCTTACCTCTGAACAGCTCCGGGCCTTCCAGGCCATTCTAAAGGGGAAATCTGTTTCCCCCACGCCCCAGGAGTCAACTCCGGCTATCGCACCTCTCCACGAGTCCGTGCAGGCCATTCCATCTCCTTCATTGGCGCAAGCCACCCAGTCTCCCTCGCTTCAAGGACAAGCGAGCCAACAACCTCCCTCATTCCAATTCCCGTCACAATCTCAAACTCCCGGTGTTCCTCACACACCGTTTCAGCCAGGACCAACTGTCGGTGGTCCGACAGTTCCCTCTCATTCCGGGTTTCCCCCTCAAGTCTCCGGGAGACAGTTTCTCCCCCAATGGCAAGTGCCACCTTCACCCCCAGAGGAGCTCGCCCAATCGCTCCTCAATAGGTTCAATCGCATGGATGAGCAGTTTCAAAATCTGAGAAAGATGGTGGACGTGAAAGCCACCCCGGAGGTTGCTTTGCCAATCCTCCCTGTCATTCATCTTCCTCCTTCCGAAATGCCCACGTACCGCAGATACAACGGTACCGGCAACCCCTTCATTCACCTCAAGGACTTCATGTATGAGTCCTCCTACTGGCAAAATGATCAGAGGTCCCTGGCGTACCTCTTTCGGAGATCATTGGATGGTCCCGCGCTTGAGTGGTTCTATTCTCTGGAGCCCCGCGAGGCCGAGAATTTTGAAGTAGTTCAGAGAAGGTTCTTGCAGAAATATAGGGATAGGGTCGGTCCCTCACTCTCCATTACCGACCTAGTGGCCGAAAAGATGAAACCCGACGAGGATTTTGTCCGATATGCTGATAGATGGAGGTCTCTGGCGGAGAGAATAAGGGATACCCTCTCCGAGCCCGAACAAGTGAAAATGATTGTGTCTAATGCAACCCCACAGTTCAGACATGTCCTGGCCATGAATAAACTGACTACAATGGAGGAACTCTACGAAAGGGCCCGGTACATCCAAACCCAACTAAAAGACTCCCCCATCATGAATATGTTTGAGTCGCCGAAGCCCAAAGTGGTCAGAAAGACAGGCGCTGGTGTCCCGGGCGGAGCCACAGAAGGGGTCGTGACAAATGAGCAAGTCAGTGCGGTCAACAATGCCAACTATGCAGTCAACCCAAGGCCTCCACAAATGCCCCGACTACCCCTTCAACCAGGTCCTTTCCCTCTCCGTCCTCCACCCCAAAATAATCCACCCCAGGATAATATGCCTCCATTACGCCAACCCCAGCAACAACAACCACAACCTCAGCAACAACAACCACCGCTTCAGTACAACCAAGTTCCACCTCCAGGGAACTATGGTCCCCAACAGCAACAAAGGAGGCCGCTCGGTCCCAAGAGAGCCTACTATCCACCATTGCCAGAAACTTTAACAGACATTTTTAATGCCCTCATGGCATCAAACCAACTCGCCTTACCCAGAGAAAGGCTCATGTGGCCTCCCAATGTTGATACCTCCAAATACTGTGTTTACCACAGGCAGCCGGGACACACAGTAGATTACTGCTTCCATTTCAAAGATTACATACATGATATGAACGATGAACATCAAATAGATTGGGATGAGATGAGACGGTACGTCGCAGCTCTCAAGGCTAGGAGACCTCCTCAGAGGCCACAGCAGCAGTTACAACAGCAGCAGCAGCAGCAACCACAACAACAACAGCAGCCTCAGCAGGCCCCACAACAACAGCCCGACATGGGCATAATCCAGAATCCACTACCGGAGCACCAACAGCCCAATCATCAGGTTAACCCCATCTCCTCCTTCCCGGAAGTCGGGAGAGAGCAGGTGTGGCACCAGGAAAGTACCTCCATTCTTTATACCTCCAACCCTATCGTCATGCAACCCCCTCACCTTGCCCGGGTAGCACCTCTCTCTCATCAACCCGCATCGGTATCGCCTTCGCCATTTCCACTACCATTACGCCCTCTCATCCGCACCCCAACCTCCTATCAACCGACACTTTCTACTACGCCTTCACACCCTCTCACCTTCCCCCACTCCCCCACTTTACCATCCACCTCTACCACATTTACCCCTACGCCTTCTAAACCCCTTATCATCCGTACACCATACATAACCCCGTCTTTCTCCACCACATCACCACTAATGCCTTCAAAACCACTCATCACCCACCGTCCGCCTCAAAACCTTTACCCGTTTCAAACCTTACCTCCACCTCCACCTTCCAAACCCCTTATCCTTCATAATCCGCGTGATATCCCCTCTACCTCCACCATGCCTCCACCTAACAAACCCCTCATCAGAATCCCTGCTCCCGTCATCACCCCTGCTTCATCAACCATTCCTCCACTACTACCCCTCAAACCCCTGTTAAAACCCACTGCTACCCCCACAGAGGTACAAAAGCCACAGGCAATGGTGCTCCGGAGTGGAAGGATTTTCCACAGGGTTTTCCCCCACAACAGTCAGAATCCCGAGCAATCTCAGCCAGAGAAGGATGATGGAGAACAACCAGAAAAAGCTATCCCTGGAACACAGTATGATCTATTGAAACACCTGGACAAGACGCCTGCTCGGATCTCCATCCTGGAGCTTCTTCAGAGATCCACATCCCACCAGGCGGCCTTGATGGAATATCTTCAAAAAGTCATGGTTAATGAAGACCTCCCCGTGGAGAAGATTTCAACCGTCCTGACCCCAACAGACACACAACCGGCCATCATGTTCCACAACTACGAGCTCGCTCCCAAGGAGGCTCGGAAATATGCACTGTGCATTTCAATAAAAATTAATGGGGTATCCATAAACCCGTGTCTTGTGGACACGGGTGCGTCCATAAATGTGATCTCCATGAGCACTCTTCAGTTATGTGGGATCGACGAGGAACAAATAAGACCTTCCTCGATCACGGTCACGGCCTATGACAATAGCAAAAGGCCGCCGCAGGGGATGATTATTCTGAAGGCAGAATTAGGCCCCATGTCAATTCCCACGGAATTCCATGTCCTCGACATGGACCCCACATTCAAGGCTATACTGGGTCGACCTTACATCGAAGCCATGGACGCTGTGCCTTCCACCAACCATCAATGCCTGAAGTTTCCTTACAATGGGAGAATTATTAAAGTGGTCAGTACACCTGTCCTTCACACAGTGGATGCTATCAACACCTCTCTGCCATCTGTTTGGCCGTCTCATCGGCCCATATTGTCACTGCTGGATGTACGTGATCCATCTCGCATTCCACTAGCACCAAAGGAGCCGGTCAGGGCAACCACAACATCATGTCTCCCTCTTCACTCCAAAGGTTGGGAGATTATGAGGAACATCGGCTACCAACAGGGAAAAGGTCTGGGCGCACAGTTACAGGGTATGCTCAAGCCGCCAAAAGAAATTAGGCCGAACCGTAGGTTTGGCCTAGGCTTCAAAGGACCGTTCAAGGCAGATTGGAAGCCCCTCACATGGACTCTATCAAACCACTTCAACAGAGGGCCCGTTGTTCAGATAGGAGATCACCCACGAGAAGCATATGGGGAATCACATGCTGTATATTTGCTGAAAAATGTCCGAGGATCACCAAAAGAGGCAAGATCAAAGATCCGGAATGCGAGTGGGATAAATGGTTCGACATACGGGACATTTCTGTTGCACTGGAAAGGATGTTCTCGTCCCCACAGCTTGAAGGACCACCATTGATCTCCGAGATACCAGAGAATATTACCACTCTTGCCAAGGTTCCAAACTATCCTCGTCCTCGCCAGAAGGACTCTGTCATCGACGGATCTTCATCCGTCCTCAACATTGCCATCGACGGCTCATTAGCCGCCATCCTCTCCATCCACTCGTCTCAGCCTTTGCTGATATCTTCTTCCTGGGCCAGACAATTGTCTGATGATCTTCCCAGGTCCCCTTCTTTGCTTACATACCTGCGCGGGCTTTTCAACCCGCGCCAGGTCTTCAACCATGATCTGCTCTACGAGCCCCACAATCCTCTAGCCATAACCACTTTCCTCTCTCCTCCAATCTCTTTTCACTGCTTTGTCATTAAAAATGAAAACGAAAAAAAAACGTCAATTTTCAAACTCTCCAACAACACATCTTCGTTGAGGAAACCTCCTACATCTCCCACGGGTGCGTACCGCCTTGCGGACCACCCGTCCAAGGTCCGATGAGCGACCTTTTCTACCCCTCCTCTGAGGGGTCTTCTCCTGTACATTCTACACCATCCTCTTCGTCTTCCTCCTCTTCTGTAAATATTGTCAGTCAATCTAGGAATGACAGGCCAAGGGTAGTACCTAGGAAGAAATCCAAGGGTAGGCAGATCCCTCGTCGATTCCTTCTGGATTTGGCCGCCAGGTGTCAGGCCCTTCTTGCCATCCCCCAGTTGTTAGAAAATCCCATCCAGCTACCCGAAATAGAATGCGAGGGCGACTGTGCATCTGATGAAGGGTATGGAGTCTACGAGATCACGAATGAAGAATGCCCCACTGAAGATGAGGGTGAAGAATATGAGGATGTGGCGGGCGCATACGCTAGTGGAATGAGGAGATTCGACGAGCCGTCAACCGCCGTAGAAGAATCCACCAAGGAAGTCAACTTGGGAACTGAGGAAGACCCTAGGATCATCCTCATAAGTGACAACCTACCACCCTCTGAAGAAGAGGCATTAATTGAGGTTCTCAAGGAATATAAGGACACGTTTGCATGGAGCTACGAGGATATGCCGGGTTTGGATTCAACCTTGGTCGAACACCGTTTAACCCTAAAACCAGGGTCCATCTCGGTAAAACAAAGGTTAAGGCGTTTCCACCCTCAGATGGCTTTGAAAATGAAAGAAGAGGTCGATAAGCTCCACAAAGCCAGGTTCATTAGAGTCGTTCTTTATCCTCAATGGGTGGCGAACATTGTCCCGGTCATGAAGAAAGATGGGAAAGTCAGGATTTGCATTGACTTCCGGGACCTTAACCGCGCGTGTCCAAAGGATGATTTTCCCTTACCTCACATTGATGTGTTGATTGATAACACGGCAGGTTTTGAAACCCTCTCCTTCATGGATGGATTTTCAGGATACAATCAAATTCGTTTGGCAGAAGAGGATCAGGAAAAGACGTCATTCACTACCCCTTGGGGAACATATTGTTACGTGGTCATGCCGTTTGGGTTAAAGAATGCTGGAGCTACTTACCAAAGAGCGATGATGGCCATATTTCATGACATGATGCACATATATCTGGAAGTGTATGTGGATGACTTATTGGTAAAATCAAGGACCAGGATGGAACATCCAGAAGTTTTGGCTAAGGTCTTGCAAAGGTCCAGAGAGTTCCAATTGAAAATGAACCCGAAAAAGTGTGTGTTTGGTGTGTCATCAGGTAAATTGTTGGGGTTCATTGTGAGTAAAAGAGGGATCGAGATTGATCCCGACAAAGCCAAGGCTATCAGGGATATGCCGCCTCCCAAGAATTTGAGGGAAGTCCGAGGTTTAATCGGGAGGTTACAGTTTATTCGTCGGTTTGTGTCTCAACATTCACAAAGGTGTAGACCTCTCTACGAGTTGACCAAGCCAGGAGTAGAATTCCACTGGAATTCTAAATGTCAGAAAGCTTTTGAAGGGTTGAAGGAATATCTGGCTAGTCCACCCGTTCTCATTCCACCCAAACCAGAAAAACCTCTGATCCTTTACGTCTCAGTCTTGGATGACTCCGTGGGAGCCGTCCTCGCACAAGCTGATGAAGAAGGCAAGGAACGGGCAACCTATTACTTGTCCAAACTTCTCAATCCCTGTGAGCAGAAGTACACCGGCATGGAGAAAACTTGTGCTGCCCTCGTTTGGGTAGTGCAGAAATTGAAGCACTACTTCTTGGCTCACGAAGTCCACTTGATTGCTCGGATGAATCCTATCAAATTCCTTCTGGAGAAAGCCGTCCTTACGGATAGGCTAGCACGCTGGCAAAGTTTTCTCTCTCAGTTCGACATCACCTACATCCAGCAAAAGGCGATTAAAGGCTATGCCATAGCCGAGCATCTCGCTCACCATCCTCTTCCCAAGTTCGACCCCGTCCAATCAGAGTTTCCAGATGAGGAACTAATGTCCATCAACCAATCAGATGAGCCAATGTGGACACTATATTTTGATGGAGCTCTGAATTCTCAAGGGAAAGGAATCGGCGTCGCCCTCCTGTCACCGGAAGGCCTCACATTCCCATTGGCGTACCAGCTCAAATTTCCAGTTACCAACAATATAGCCGAATATGAAGCCCTTCTAGCTGGCCTGGGACTCGCTCATTCTTTACGTATCACTGAGTTGCGAGTTGTAGGTGACAGTCAGCTCATCCTTCGCCAGGTACTCACTAAGTATCGCACTCGCGATCCCAAACTCAAGCCATACCAAGAACTCACTGCTGCCTTTGCCAAACTGTTCACAAAACTGATCTTTGTTCATATCCCTCGTCATCAGAATATTCTCGCCGATGCCCTCGCCTCATTGGCATCATCCATAAGGTTCCCTCTAGGAAGATGGTTTAAGTCCATTTCCATCTACAAACTTCACGCCCCTGCAGTCGATGATGCTTCCTACGTAAACATCAAAGACAGGATAGCAAGGAAGATCCTGCAGGAAGATATCCTTGAGAAGAGGGAAATCATGTTGGCAGAGGCCGAAGAAGAACTGGCTGATGAAGAGAAACCATGGTTCTATGAAATTGTCAAATATTGCCAAAATCAGTCTTATCCTGAAGGGGCCACCACAGAGGACAAGAAAGCCATAAGAAGGGTGGCTCAGAAATACACATTGATCGGAGGTCTACTCTATAGGAGGAGCCTTACTGGTATTCTGTTAAGATGTCTTGGTGACGATGAGGTTTGGAAATGTGTAGAAGAGACGCACTCGGGTGTGTGCGGTGGCCACGTGAATAGTCAGATGCTCGCCAAGAAGATCATTCGTCAAGGCTTTTATTGGCCCACTATGGAAGAGGATTGTGCTGTCTATGTCCGTAGGTGTGTCAAGTGTCAACTTCACGCCGATAAAATCCATTCACCATCTTCCTCACTTCATCCAATATCCTCCCCATGGCCTTTCTCCATGTGGGCATTCGACATCATTGGTCCCCTAGGTGATCCCAATTCCCTCACCAAACAGAAATCTTTCATCCTTACTGCGACGGAATACTTCACCAAATGGGCCGAAGCCGAAGCTTACGCGGAAATCAAGGCGTCAACAGTCTGCAAGTTCATCATGAAGAACATTCTCGCCAGATTCGGCGTCCCAAGCACGATCGTCACCGACAATGGGCCACAATTCATTTCTCAGGACCTACAGGACCTCTGCAAAAGGTACGCAATTGCATTGCATCATTCATCGCCTTATTACCCACAAGGTAACGGTCAAGCGGAGGCCACCAATAAAACATTGCTCAAAATCATCAAAAAAACCTGCGAGTCTAGTAAGTTTTCAGACTGGCCAGAAAAGCTTATCGAAGCCCTATGGGCCTATCGTACTTCAATCCGTACCCCCACCGGGCAGACTCCATTTGCCCTCACTTATGGTATGGAAGCGGTAGTCCCGTACGAGACTCTGATCCCTTCTCTCAGGGTACAATTGGATGAGGAATTTCCCCTCGACGATCGTCGTAATTCACTCCTCGCCCAGTTGGAACTCTTGGATGAGAAGCGGCTGGCCGCCGCCGAACACGCGCGTGTGTATCAAAATAGACTCGCTCGCTTTTACCAAAAGAAAGTCGTTGAGAGAAAATTCAAAGTCGGTGAGATGGTCGTAAAAAGAATTTTTGTCAAACCTGGAGGGCCGCGTTCTAAGCTCCAACCCAATTGGGAAGGACCATTTGTAATTCAAGCCGTGTACCCTGGCAACGCCTACAAGCTAGTCAACGCCGAAGGGACCGAGTTATCCCACCCTTGGAATGGGCTTTATCTTAAGAAATACTACCCTTAGCACAAAACAAAAAAAATGAAAAGATAAAAAACATCAAAAACAAGGAAATATTGAAAACCACTAAAAATATGAAAAATTCAAAATGCCGATGCCTGGCAGGCACCATGTAGTTAAGTCCCTGCATCTAACCTTCATGTTAGGATAGGGCCCATTAAGGCTTGGTAGGCACCGGGTCTTGGTTTGCCAGAACCGTGGAGATCCCTGTCCGGCCACGTCGGCCTATGCTCGCTCGAAGGAAGCTAACATGTGTTCACTTATGTATTTTATTCAAAAAAAGTTGGTAGCATCACCTACGGTAGGGCCACACCTAGAAGATCTCCGGAAGCTGTAATCTTTATTCTTTTCTCTTCGACCAAATGAGACAGTCGGCGCCCTTAAAACGCTGAGCATGAGAAACCGAAACTCAAACCCCAAGGGCAAGAGTAGGATCCATTTCCTCGAGCACCGATCAGAGCACGAGAAGAGGGCAGTGTCCCCGCAGGCATACGAAAAGGGAGCCCACAAACGTCAAACATCTCCCTCACAGAAAGAAATACAAAATCAAAATCAAGAGAAAAGCCTGGTCGTGACCGTGCCTGGTACGATAAACGGAACCCCTCAAAGCAAAAGTCTGAATCCACAAAGGGGGGCCGTGGAATGTAAATGCTCGAGATTTGGTCCGAAGTTGTCCGAAAGGAAAGAGTTAATGGGCCCTTATTCGCTCGCCGGGTTAACGGCTTTGCCGGTCCTCTCAGGAGGTTTATCCCCTACGCTCTTCCTTCTCCCTCTAAAGATGAAGGTTCGATGGAGTTTCTGAAAGGTGAAAACTGCCCAGGGTCTGCGACCTTATTTTAATATACACATTTTGGTTGCCTACTTTGAAAAGCAAAAGCTATCGCTGCGAAGGAGTCTCTGTGTTTCTGGCTGGTCAAGACCCCTGTTTACCACCTTGATGTCTTCTTGTTTAACCTCGGGCTTAGGCCAATGCAAGCGCGTCACCTATGGGTACGACGGCGTCTGATTCCGGGTCAGCGTCGCGCGGTTGGTCGTTAGGGTTCCAGGGTGTTCCATCTTATACCATCTAGAGTTGTGAGGAAACAGACCCGGGTCGGGCAAATCATCTACCTCAAACACCTTTTGGGTGAATCCCTGTGGTCGGAAGCAACTGGGAGCCTAAGCATGGCATGACGGTATTGTCATCAGGGTAAGTCTTAGCCGGCGGGATCGTCATTCGAGGGGTCTAGAGGCCCAAATCAACCTAGATGTGCACTTAGGATACCTGGGAGGTTAGTAAGAAACCCCTGTCTCACGTAGGTTAGGTGCCATTTGGGTGCTTGCCGGGCGTTAGCAATAAAAAAATTGAAATGATAAAAGCAAAAAAAATAGAAAAGAGAAATGTACATTTGCAAACAAAAAAATCTTTTTATGATAAAACAAAAAAAATGTCAAATATAAAAAAGAAAACAAATCAATTTTGCATGATTGCATTTACGTGCATCATCTCATTTTTAATATCGCTTGCATTCGTGTGCTTGCCTGTCGCATTTATCATCACCGCATCTTTCCCTTGCCTTCGTTAAATAAAGGCTTGGCCCCTTGACCAGTTATCAAGGACAGTCACAGTGACCATTTGCTTATTGAGCAAGGGGCCAAGTCAGAACAGAAATTCTGATTTGTTTGTTTCAGTGATATGTGCAGGGATTCAGGTAATTGAAGCAAAGGTGAAAAACAAACAAACCGAACCTTGTTTTTATTCCAAAAAAAAAAAAAAAAAAATTTACATCAAGTTCCGCCCTCTCTCTCTGCATTACTCGTCCCACTACTCTCCGGGCAAAACACTCTCAAAGGTGCTACCCAACTACGAAAAGCGGTACTCCTGCCGCTCTGTACTCCTCTTCCTATTCCCACATCCCGGCGTTGATCCGCGGAAGCAGCAGAGAAGCTACCAACACGAAAGCCACGCTCTCGTGCTCTTCGGTAGCGCTCCTCACCTTCTCTCAGCCACTGTTCAGCAAGACCAAGGCTGATTCGGAGTTCGAATAGTTGGGCCTCCATGGCCCTTCGTTCCTCCCTTTCAGTCAATCTGTTGGCTCTTTCTCTCTCTGCGTCTCTTTCTCTCTCTGTCCGTTCTCTCTCACGGTCTTCCCTCTCCAACTGGAGAGTGATCCTCAGTTCCATAGCATCCCTGGATGAGTCGTCATCAGGATGACGCCGCAGTTTCCTCTCCAGTTCTGCTATCCTAGCCTCCTTATGCACAGCTTGGGCAAGCGCTTCTTCCGTCTCCTTTTCCTGCCGAGTGTACCATCTCAGATACGCGATAAGGCGTAAACAAAGAGAACTCAACGCTGAAACTTTTACCTGTATACGAGCATTCCTTCTGCCTCCGCAGCACGCTGCGTGGCGTGAGCAAGTTGCTCATGAAGCGAGTCAAGTTCTGAGGTGGGAATCCACAAGCTGGAAGAGGAACCACCTACTCCCATCGCTGGGGAGGCTGCGCCAATCTGGGCATGCTGCGACCATGTGAATTAGCAGCCAACATCTGGAATCTGAGGTTTTAACTAGGAACGTACTGTACACCTACCAAGGCGCTCGTAGCTCCGCGGGTATCGCCCAACTGTTGTTCCATCTCTGCCAAGCGAGTTCGTAAATTCGCGATCATGGCATCCCGGACATCCTGCGGCCTTACAAGTCAGCATTTTCACCAGAAAACCAAGGAAAAGAGAAAGAAGAGAAGAGAAAAGGGGAAACCTACCTCCACAAGTCCCCTGGGTTGGAACCGTTCTGCGTACTTTGTCCTATATAGACGCAAATAGTCTTCGCTGTCCCGCGCCTGTGATTCTACAATCGTGCCACCCCGTTGCCAGTCTTCGTACTGTTCAGGGAACCGCACGCGCCAGTCAATGCAGGTCGCCGGTCCTCGCGTCTTTCTCCCGACACGAGGTGGCGCAGCCGTATCCACCCATTCCTGAGCCAGTCCTAAGGTTCTCATAACCAATCGTAGCCGGAGCGGCTCGATTTCATTCAGGCAGTGCATCCACAGTTCACGTCCGAACCGGGCACGACTTGCTAGAACCCACGGCTGGTCGGCATCGACCATGTCTGAGTAGGGTCTCCAGTTTACCATCGCTGCAGGGAACTCCTGTAGCTCTCGCCTCAGCACCATCAGTTGGTAGGTTAGGGGTGCCGCACTCATGATGGGTTCCCACCGCCTGGCTAGCGGCACCATCGCAGGTCGCCAATGTCGAGCTCTCCCCATGGGGAGGTAATAATAGCTCCATAACTGCTCGGCGCAGGTCATCAGTACCAAAAAAAAAAAAAAAAAAAACACAAAAAATACAAAACGAGCAAAACCACAAAAATACCTGGATAATGGTGTGAAGCCACTCACAGTCATCTCACGATCCGTTTCTTGGAATAGGCCTGCAAACAAGTGTGCCAGCATGGCGGCTCCCCAGGCATAATACCCTACTCTTTCAAGGTCTGACAGCAGCTCCAGGAAGCAACATTGGATACCATCCCCTTTCGAGCTCAGTACCAATCTCCCCAAAAGGAAGAGGAGAAATCTCCTCAAATCTATGTTACATCTTTCCCAGTTGCCGAAATCTGTGCAATACACGGCGCGGCATCCTATTTCTATCCTTTCCATGAACTCTTCTGAGGATTCATCATCCCGCCGACGAGTGTCGGTGAGCCCTAATGCATCCATGAGGGACGCCCTAGCTACCGACCTATTTTTCCGACCATCCAGGTCCAGACCCAGTAACTTCTGGGCACCTTCTCTGTAGTCCGCGTAAGTGACTCCGGTCACTGCCTCGCCCTCTACCTTCAGGCTTGTGATCCGGACCACATCCTCCAAGCTGGGCACCATGTGCCCCCAGGGCATCAGGAATGCCCGGCTCACTGGGTCCCATCTCTCACACAAAGCTTGGATCAGAACCAGGTCGGGCTTGATCGGCTCGATCCGAAGAAAGGTACCAAATCCCATCACGTCTAGCCTCGCCTTCTGAAAATCTGGGAGGCCCCTGTACGCCGCTACTACCAACTCCCATAAGATTTGTGATTTCATCACAACCTACACATACAAGGAATGGGGGTGAGGTTTGGTCAGAAGAAAGGAAGAAAAAATGAGAAAAGGGCAAGAAAACTTGGCTTACGAGTTGTGATTGGGCCCTTTCGCTGAAGTGCCCTTCAAGGTCTGAAAGCCTCTGGAACTACTACCACTGGACCTGCTTCTCTTCGAGGAATGGGAAGATTCGCCCTCCATCCAACTCTCGGAATTTTGAACTCCTCTCTCCCGTAAGAACTTGTGCTCCTCGAGTTAGCTCTCGATATACCTGGGAAGATAAAAGGGACAAGAATTTATAGAAATGGAAGGAGTGCGGGCCAAGATTGCCTCCATCACCTGTCGATGATAGCCCTCGCAATAAGACACCGGCCAAGCGGCCCCATGTGTCGCTTCACCGCTCGCACAGGGTGATTGACTGGACGAAGAATAGGACGAATAGCCCCTATGTTGTCTAGGGATACCCTATCATGTTTTGGAGGACGCCCGCAAAATTTGGCACAACATCCGGGAAAAGGAACTAGGGCCGTCAGTATTGACTTCGACGGCAGATTCCCGTGGAAAATGGTCACAATAAGACGTGATTCTCCGCTCGAGGCGGAGTCTCGACAGATCCGTCACATGGGAACAGTGCAAAGGAGAAGAAGTGTAGGGAAGAAGGAACGCACAAGAGGACAAACAAGCATCAGAAAATCAAATCACTCCATTCATAATTCTACATAAGCTGTCACAAACACTAAACATAAAGAGGTGACGGGTCCACTAGCCCGCCAATCCTCACCATCACTCATCTCTCCGGGCACTCTCCTCCTCTCCCCCAAGGTGAGGGTCCCTCAGAAGCCTCCGGGATCCCCGTGCAGTAGCACCTGCCTCGCCTCTGGGCGCCTGCTCCGCAGCAGTGACTCGCTGCTCCTCCCCTGGCATGGCGAAGAAGCCACTGGCGGCAAAGCGACCGGACTGGCGGAGTCGCTCCCCGAACTCTCGCGCTCTCTCGTAGCGCGTCTCCATCCCTCCTAGCCTCTGCACGACGGCCTGAAGGCCCAGCTGGAGCTCCCTCACTTGGGCCTCCAAGGCCCTCCTCTCGGTCAGATCCCGCTGTCGCTCGGACCTTCTCTCGGCCTTCTCTCTCTCTACCTCTCTCCTCATCATCTGCAGAAGAACCCTTAACTCCAGGATGTCTGGAGAAGGTCTCTCCTCACCACGGTGCCGCAGCTCCGCTACAGTCGCCACCCAGGCGTCACGCTCCTCTTCCGCCCGGGTCGCACGGGCCACCGCACCGGCAAGTTGCTCCCGGAGGGAAGCAATCTCGAGAAAAGGGGCCGAGGAGCTAGAAGATCCGCCAGCCGCTCCCACCGTCGCTGTCTGCTGGGCACGCTGGAACAAAATAAACAACGGCCGTCAGTGAAACTCCGAAATCTGAAGTTAAAAGGGCGGCACGTAACTTACCAGGAGCGACAGCTCATGTTGAGCGACGGCCAGTTGCCGCCTAGTCTCTGACAGCTGGGCGCGCGAGCCGCCGATGCCACGCGTGTCCCCAGCTTGGGGAAGCCCCGCGTAACTCTCTCTCTGCCGCCGCAGGAAGTCGGCACTGTCCTGTACCAGTACACCCCCTTGCTGTCCAGGGAGACGTACGGGCCAGTCCTCGAGCCTCGCCTTGCCGCGACTCTCCCTCCTGACGCGGCTCGGCTCGTCTGCACTCGCCCACTCATCGGCCAGGCCCAGGGTCCTTGCCATGTCCTGCACCAAGAAAGGGGTCCCATATCAGTTAAAAGGAACGCGTCCCCTGTCTAGGACGCGTCCATCATTTGAGTGCAACACTCTCCGAACCCTTTCCTCCTCGCCCGGCTCGCTTCAAAACCCAAAATGAATTAAAAGAGGAAGAGATCGGAGGACCTACCGGACCGTGTTCACCTCCTCCCACGCCATCGGGCCCCTCGGGTCCCTCGGGGGCCCGAAGCGGCCCTTCCTCCTCCATGGACGCCGTTCCGTGATCGGGCGCGTCCCTCCTTGGGCGAGGATTTCCTCGTCCCTCTCCACCTTCACCACGGTCGGGCCCACCGAACTCCATCGATCAAAAGAGGAGGAAGACGAAAAAGGGGCAAGCGCGTTTCGGCGGGAGGCGGGCTCGTTTGCGGATGAGGCACGGGAGAAGAAGGACCACCCGTCGCTTTAAATTTAAAATCAAGGATTAAGACGCGTCCTCGCGCCTGGACGCGCCCAAAAGGGGGGAAAGGAAACAAAATCCCCCCGTGCAAAACATAGTTCCCCGCTGTTCAGGGCAAGGTCTCGCGAAGCGTGCCTCAAGGGACAACTCAGTGCAAAAAAAGAAAGTGTGGGAGAGAGAAAGTACACACAACACAAAAAAGCCATTTCCATTTCATATAATAGCCGAAAGTACATCATACAGTGAGAAGGGTGACGTACAAGCAACTCTCTAACTCTCACCGTCACCCTCCTGGTCATCTCCTTCCTCCCTCCTCTGACGGAGATCCCTAGGGGGCCTCCGCGACCTCTGTGAACCCTGAGAAGCCGTGCTCGCCTCGCCCTGCGGTGGCACTCCAGCCTCGAAGGCGCGACGACGCTCCTCGGCCGAAGAAACCAGGTAGCTGCCCATGGAAAAAGAACCAGACTGACGAAGTCGCGCCCCGCGTTCCTTCGCCCTCTGGTACCGCTCCTCGCTCTCCCGAAGCCTCCCCTCCGCCGTGCCAAGACTCAATCGGAGCTCCAGCAGCTGGGCCTCTAGAGCCCTCCTCTCGGTCTGATCCCGCTGTCGCTCCTCCCTCTCTCTCTCTCTATCCCTCTCCCTCTCTCTCTCCACGATCTCCCTATCCCTCTCCCTCTCCTCTCTCTCCCTCATCGCCTCTCTCCTCGACAGCTCGAGGGCGATCCGCAGGTCCACTACATCGCGAGGAAGCTCCTCAGCCTCCCGTCGCCGCTCCTCCTCTAGCTCCGCAATCCGGACGTCACGCTCTGCCACCCGGGCATCGCGCTCCTGCTCAGCACGAACAGCACGCGCCAGGGCCTCTCGGATCTCGGCCACCTGTCAAGACACGCATGCACCGTAAGAGAACAGTGATAGAAGGGAAGTAGCTGGAAAAGGGTCGCGGCCAAGCAAGCACTCACTCGAGCCTCGCGGTCACGCTCGGCCTCCTCAGCCCGAGCCACCGCGTACGCCAGCTGCTCCTGGAGGGCAGAAACCTCCGGAGGAGGGCCCCGCGAACTGGAACCCGCTCCACCAGCCATCGCGGCTGCCGCTGTCTGGTGGGCCCGCTGAAACACGGGGCAAACGTCAGTCAAAGGCTAAGCATCAAAAATCCAGGTCACAAAAAATGCATTGCATAAACTCACCAGGATCTCCAACTCCTGTCGGATGGCCACCAACTGTCGCCTGGCGTCCGCCAACTGGGCCCGCAGGTCGGCAATCATGGTATCACGAGCATCCTGCATTACACATAAGTTAGTATCCCATGCATACATATAGAAAAGTGGAGCAGTTTCATTTCACTTACCCCTGCCATACCACCCAAGGAGAGGCGGTCCCCGTACGTAGCTCGGTACCGTCTCATGTAGTCTGTGCTATCCTGTACGTGGGACACTACTGGGACCCCGCCCTGCTGCCAGTCCTGGTACTGTGCTGGGAAGCGCGTACGCCAGTCCACGATCTTCGCCTTCCCCTTGGTCTTCCGCCCAATGCGGGCCGGCGCATCTACGTCTACCCACTCCTGGGCCAGCCCCAACGTCCTCATGACCAGTCTAAGCCGCAGCGGCTCAATCTCGTTCAGGCAATGGACCCACACGTCCCGCCTGAAGCGAGGAAGACCCGCTACAACCCAGGGCTGGCCAGCATCGCCCATGCCCAAGTAGGGCCTCCACACCACCTGCATCACCATACATACATCATGTTAGTTACCATTCAGTCACATGCATAAACACAAAAAAATCATGCGCATCATACCATGGCCTCGGGATACTCGCTCAGCTCTCGACGAAGTGACGCCAGCTGGTAGCCGTGGGGTGCTGCAACCACGACCGGCCTCCACTGCCGCGCCAGAGGCACGGCCCTCCTGTTCCCATGCCTAGCCCTCCCCATCGGGAAATAGTAATAGCTCCACACCTGCATCCATCATACATCATTAGTACAATAATTACATATTTAACTGTGGGAATGCATAAATAAAATGTTTACCTGGAGGAAAGGTGCGAAGCCGCTGACTGTCGTCTCCTTCTCCGAAGTCTGGGAGAGATCGGCAATCAGATGGGCAAGCAGAGCCGCTCCCCACGCATAGTGCCCCACTCTGTCCAGATCCGCCAAGAGCCCGAGGAAACGGCAGTGGATGCCATCCCCCTTCGTCCCCAGCAGAAGGCGGCCCAGGAAGAAGAAAAGAAACCTCCGAAGGTCTAGATCCACCAGCTCCCTCTCGCTCGGATCCTGGGTGAAAGCTGCACGAGCATCCCCCTCCAGTCGAGCCAAGAACTCCGCTCCAGTCTCGCTAACCCGCTGACGCGGGTCGACGAATCCGAGCGCCTCCATGATCTCCACTCGGCCGACTACCCTGCTGTCTCTATCAGTCACGCTCGTCTCTAACCACAGCAGGTCGAGGGCACTCTCTCGGTAGTCGGGGTAGGTGACCCCGCTGACTGCCTCTCCGTCAACTCGTAGCCCGGTGATCCGAGCCACGTCCTCCAGTGACGGCACCATGTGCCCCCAGGGCATCAGAAATGCCCGGCTCGGTGCGTGCCACCGCTCCCTCAGTGCCTGGATAAGAGGAAGGTCGAGCCGGAAGGGCTCGATCCTAAGGAAAGCTCCAAAGCCCATGGCGTCCACACGCGCCCTCTGAAATCCGGCAGCCCACGGTATGCTGCCACCACCAAGGACCAGCTGATCCGGCCCTTCATCACGCCCTGCAAACCACAAAACCAACAAAGAACACATCAGCATCATGAACAGTAATCAACAATAACACTGTATATACTATTTTATTTTATTTAAAAAAAAAAAAAAATAATACATATATATATTTTTGGAGGCGTCCAGACCCTTGGACGCCTCCTTCCTATTTTCTTTTTTCTTTTTCAAAAAAAAAAAATCAAAAAACAAAAATAAAAAAAATATATATAATATATATATAATTATGGAGGCGTCCTAGGCCTTGGACGCCTCCTTATTTTTTAAATTTATTTTATTATTTACGAAAATAAATAATAAAAAAAAAAAAGAAAAAGAAAACATGGAGGCGTCCAGGTCCCTGGACGCCTCCTTCTCTCACTACCCGCCTCTCTCTCACAACCTCTCGTACACCCGTTTTAGCCTATTGAACCACAGAGTGAGGATTCCGAGGTACTTACCGGGTCGTGATCATCCTCTCCCGCGTCACCAGCATCCGCAGCAGCCTCCGCGGCCAGGAGAGGCACCTCCATCCCCTCCTCCGCAGCAATCTCCTCTGCTGCAGCCTCCTCGGCATCATCCCTCAACCTCCTCGCACGACGAGCAAGTCGTTTTCGCTTCCCTGGAAACTGGCTCGATCCTCCTCGCTCCATGGGGACTAAGAATAGGTCGTCTGGGTGACTGGGTCGTCAGATTGAACAGTAAATGAGCAAAAGGGGGGGGGGCAACCCTTAAATAGGAATTAGCTTCTTTGGGGCGTCCAGGCGCCTGGACGCCCCCTTAATTTTTATTTATTTCAAAATTTAAAAAATTGTGGGGCGTCCAGGCGCCTGGACGCCCCCAAAACAAAAAAAAATCAAAAAAAATAAAAATAAAAGTTGGGGCGTCCAGGACCCTGGACGCCCCCAAAACAAAAAAGAAAATAAAAATAAAATAAAAATTAGGGGCGTCCAGGCCCCTGGACGCCCCCATAATAAAAAATTTTCAAACAAAAAAAAATATAATATATTTATATAAGAATATGTATATAATCCAAACAAAATAAAAAAAAAATATATATATACAAAGAAAAAGGAAAACCATAAAAAAGATAATAATTAAGGGGACGGGGTTCCGAAACATCCATGCCAGATTTTATTCCATCAGAAAAAACAGAGTGAACTACATCAGGGGCTTAGGCGCTTTAGGCCTTAACTTCCCCAGTTCGGTTACATAAGCCCTCCACGGCTCGTATTCCTCCACCACGTGCGCTAAGGCCTTTCCCGCAACACTTGTCTTCCAGGGAGCTTTAATGGCCTTCGCTTCCTTCGCGTCCGCTTCAGTGCCCAACTCCCTTTTCTTCAAAGGAACAATGTCAGTCGGTGGCGGGAACGAATGGCGTGGGATGCCAATCTGGAGGCAGCACCGATGCGCGTTGTAAAGAACAAACTCGGTCGCGCCGATCAGTTGAAGATCAACTTCGGGAGAAGGCCTCATGAGGAGATCAAGCGAAAGCAAACATGTCGGTGCGCAAGTGAAGAAGCCTTGTGTCACGGTGCGGAAGTGAGACCGCCAGTCTTCACGTTTCTTCAGCCACGGAACGCGGTTCACTACAGTACCACCAAAGCCTAACACGTCGGCTATATGGTGAAGCGGGCTTTGTTGGAAGAGCTTCGAAGCGGTTGGCATTCCCTCGCGGTGGTCGAATTTGAAATGCAAATCCAGCCAGCAATTTAAGACAAGTGCACAACCAAATGGAGGCTTACCCAGGCTCGAGGCAGTAAGACCGCTGTAAAGATAGGCGAGGACGGCGGGTCCCACCCTCTTTCCACGCCAGATCCCGCAGATAGCACCCAGTTGGTCTTCCTCCACCATGTTGTCGGTATAAGGGAACAAGAGAGCACCCGCCAGACAAATGGTGAACCCCTTCATGATTCCCTCCAAATAGTCATCGTCTGGTGACCCTCTCAGGGCGTTCATGACCCACTCCGCAAGCTTTTGGAGATCGATCCCCTTCTGAGTACGGACCTTTCTAGCTGCGTCGGGCGGCATGAAGCTTCCAAGGACGCTTTCAGAAGTACCCCGTGTCAGCATCCGCATAGCCTTCACCTTCCCGTCGCTCTTGAATTTCTTCAAACCAAGCAGAAGTTCCACCTCCTCGAGGAGGATGGTCACCTCGAAGGTCGGGAAGACAAAAGTGTGGGTCTGGGGATGCCAGACCTCCACTAGCGCGCCCATAGCCGCCCAGTCCATACGAATCTTCTCGTAATGCTTGGCGTGAATAAGGAGCCCTTGCAGATGCCACTTCGAGAGTACGGCCCTCATGCCAATGGAGATATTGGAAGTCAGCTTTGAAAGCCATGGCAGCTTGGAAAACTTCCTCGGGCCTGGAAAGAGTGGATATGGCTGGAAAGACGAAGAAATGAAGGAAGTAAGAAGAAGGTTCACGTACAGAAATTTGAAAAGAGTCGGCTTACCATATGCGACATGATCGTCCCACTCAGATGACCCTCGAGGTCGGAAAGTCGCCTAATCTCGCTGCTAGGCTTGCTCCTCTTCATAACGCGGGAAGACTCTCCTTCCATCCTGAAGATCTCTAGATTCTCCTCTCCTTCCTCTCCTGAGCTTCCAAAACCCACCTTGGTGCATTTGAATGAACTAGCCTAAGGGGAGTTCTTATAGGAAGGGAAGGGTGCTACAGGACAAAACATGTCACATCAGTGGTCATTGTCAAGATTTTGTCTGGATCTCCTTCGAACTGTGGTGCGATTCTGCTACCTTTTGATGTTGCTAACCTTTGCTGGCCTGTGCAGGTTTTACTAACGGACGTCTTTGTCCTATCTCCTGTCCCACCTTTCATTGGTTGGTCCCACCATGTCATGCATCATAGTATACGATACCTACGCTACTAGAGCATGTCAAGGACCTTGCGGCCCGAACGAATCTGGGATTTGAGTTCCCCTTCAACAAAAACGGTGATGATCCCGGAAGAGTTTGGGTTGTACGGATAGGCCGTCAATCTGTGATAGAATGGGGACGACGGTTCCATTCAGTGAGTTGGTGCGCGGATAAACGGGCCCCAGCCCAGTATCAGCTCACCGGGTCGGTATCCTGACCCGTTCTTCACAAGTTGACAATATTATCCTTGGCTATTTTCTATTTTTGTTTGTTTTAAATTTTTCTTTAAACCCAGCATGCATTCATATAGGACTTTGATTTATTGCGGAAGATCATTCAAGCGATTCGATTGTGAAAGCCGTTGTGTTTCAATTCCTACAAATATGAGATATTCCACTCTGAATGAAATACTGAGTTTCTTTGAGACAGCCCTACGCTGCTCTTCCAAAGGAGACCCTTGTTTGGACAGACCCTCAGATATTCCTTTACATTTTTGACCCACCTTGGCCGCAGCACTTCCACATTGGCTGGTAACCGCTCCCCAAAGGTGAAACCTCCGGTTTATGACCCAGGTACTTCCACACCGAGAAGTTGGTCTTCTTTTGTTTCGTGCCTGAGTGCACATCTCACCCTCCCTTATTTGATCTCCGTCCAAGCGATCGTCAATATTTGAAAGACCTCCTTCAAGGTCGCCTCATTGAAACTTCAGGAAAGATTCCAAACAGTAACGTCACAAGCGTGTCTCATCACACCTTGGCATCAACTTATCAGTCCGCTCCCACTTCATTTCAGTCCACTTCGATACCATTCCACTACGTGTCGCTCCCTTGCAAAGCAGACGCCAAGGCGGGGCAGCTGTAGACACGCCATTCTTGACGTCTCATAGAAAGTCTCATATTACTATACGACGCCCCGCGATGGCCTACGCATTTCGAATCGCTCGAGTGCTTCCTTTTCCTGAGTCTTCTTCCGCCCTTTTCGGCATCCGGAATCGTCCCGTCACGGCATTCGGACGGCATCAACACCAGTCGAACGCATCAAGAGGTTCCGGAATCAAGAAGGGGGTCTGCCAGGCGGCCGCCGACGCCTGATCCAAGGACCCGGGTGGGTCTTAATGGGGGCGTCCAGGCCTCTGGACGCCCCCATGATTTTGATTTATTTTATTTTTTTCTTCAGGGCCCAAAATTAAATAAAAAAAAATAAAAAAAATAATAAAAAAATAATAAATTAATGGAGGCGTCCAGGCATTTGAACGCCTCCATAAAAAGAAAATATAAAAAAATATATATATTGCCAGTTGGCATATAAAAATAAAAAAATTAAAAAAAATGTGTATATATTAATGGAGGCGTCCAGGCCACTGGACGCCTCCATAAAAACATGTAAAAAAAAAAAAATATATATAAAATGCCAGCCTTGGCATAAAAGACAAAAATAATAAAAAAATAATAAACTTTTGGAGGCGTCCAGGCCCCTGGACGCCTCCATTAACTCACTCACGGGCGCCGGCCACCGAACGACGGTTTGTCGTGTGTGAAAAAAGCCAAATTTAGAGACGTCCAGCTGGCTGGACGCGCCCAATTCTGAATCACGAGGCGCCGCTCACAAAACCACGCGTTGTGCCAAACCGCGTGCGGCCGTCGTCGGTTTTCGGTGGACCTGTTAGAGGCGTCCGGGACCCTGGACGCCCCCATAAAAGTATTCTAAAAAAATCAATAAAAATAGAATAAAATATTATTTCGGCCCTGATGGAGGTGTCCAGGGTCCTGGACGCCTCCACCTTCCGGAACTCTATAAATAGAGGCCCACCCCCTCAGTTCTAGGGAGCTAAGCAGTGATCCGATAGGCTGCCGCAGCCCAGAGGCTACGGAGTCATTTTTCTAACCCGTGGGTTCTTTTGTAGGTGGAGGTTCTGCCGGCTTCTCGGGTGCTCACGCTCGCGAGAGGAAGGTCGTCTTCATCCACCGCGCTTCCACGTCGTCCCCACGCTGCCGGAGCTCCGCCGGATTTCACCCTCGGCTCATCCAATAAGCCTTTTCTTCCCCTTTTTCTCCATAGTCCTTTACATTCATCATATTGCATCATCTATCCCCCTTCACAAGGGGGCCTCTTCTCTTATACTTCTTACATCCATCATCTCATTTTCCTCCTACTCGAGTCCGAGAGGGGTTTAAAAGATAACACCAACCAGGTGTGTGTCTTGCCATCATTTCGTTATTTTTATCGCAAGGATTCGAATACTACACCTCCATCTTTCTAATCCACTTGTCATTTATTTGTCGTTGTCTTGCAAGGGTACCCGAGGAAAGCCCTCTCCGTCGGCCGGCCGGAAGGAGAGGAAGAAGCAACCCGCCATCTCCCGCTCTTGAGGTAGGCGCGATCACCTTCTTATTTTGGGGTCTTTTGGCCCCTGGCGATCACATCTTATCATCGAGGCCGCGGCGAGTCACTTCCCCAATGGCCGTTTAAATTTCTGTTTCCTATATTCTCTTTATATTTTGTTATATATTCTGCTTATATCATCGAGGCCGCGGCGAGTCACTTCCCCAATGGCCGTTTAATTTTCTATTCCTATAAATCTCTTTATGCTTTGTTATATTCTGCTTATATCATCGAGGCCGCGGCGAGTCACATCCCCAATGGCCGTTTAAATTTCCGTTCTTATATTCTCTTTATATTCTGTTATATTCTGCTCATATCATCGAGGCCGCGGCGAGTCACTTCCCCAATGGCCGTTTAAATTTCTGTTCTCATATTTTCTCTATATCCTGTTATATTCTGTTCATATTCTCGAGGCCGCGGCGAGTAACTTCCCCAATGGCCGTTTCAATTCTTGTTATTTAATTTTTGCATCATTCCCGTCCCCCCGAGGTCGCGGCGAGTCACTTCCCGCTATGGCCGTTTAATCCCCATATTTTGCTATATCATACTTGTCCCGCTCGCCCCGCCGGAGCAATCTCCCGTGGTGGCCCCTTCTCTCTTTCCTCTCATTTCTGTGTTGCAGTAAACAAAACAAACAAAAAAGAAGGAGCCCGCGCGCTCTCCGCCTCTTCCTCTTCCCCCCATCCCGCTCTACTCCGAACCGCGTGACGTCGCTCACAGCCTCCACAAAAATATTCCAAAAAATAAATAAAAATAGAATAAAATATTATTTCGGCCCTGATGGAGGTGTCCAGGGTCCTGGACGCCTCCGCCCTCCGGAGCCCTATAAATAGAGGCCCACCCCCTCAGTTCTGGAAGAGCTTGGAAGTGATCCGATAGGCTGCCGGAGCCCAGAGGCTACGGAGTCATTTTCTAACCCGTGGGTTCTTTTGTAGGTGGAGGTTCTGCCGGCTTCTCGGGTGCTCACGCTCGTGAGAGGAAGGTCGTCTTCATCCACCGCGCTTCCACGTCGTCCCCACGCTGCCGGAGCTCCGCCGGATTTCACCCTCGGCTCATCCAATAAGTCTTTTCTTCCCCTTTTTTCTTCGTAGTTCTTTTACATTCATCATCTCGCATCCTCTATCCCCCTTCATAAGGGCGCCTCTTCTTTTATACTTCTTGCATCCATCATCTCATTTTCCTCCTACTCGAGTCCGAGAGGGGTTTAAAAGATAACACCAACGTACCAGGTGTGTGTCTTGCCATCATTTCGTTATTTTTATCGTAAGGATTTGAATACTACACCTCCATCTTTCTAATCCACTTGTCATTTATTTGTCGTTGTTTTGCAAGGGTAGCCGAGGAAAGCCCTCTCCGTCGGCCGGCCGGAGGGAGAGGAAGAAGCAACCCGCCATCTCCCGCTCTTGAGGTAGGCGCGATCACTTTCTTATTTTTGGGTCTTTCTGCCCCTGGCGATCACATCTTATTTTCGAGGCCGCGGCGAGTCACTTCCCTAATGGCCGTTTAAATTTCCGTTCTTATATTCTCTTTATACTCTGTTATATTCTGTTCATATTCTCGAGGCCGCGGCGAGTCACTTCCCCAATGGCCGTTTAAATTCCCGTTTTTATATGTTATATTCTTATCTATTCGTGTTCTCGAGGCCGCGGCGAGTCACTTCCCCAATGGCCGTTTAAATTCACGTTCTTATACGTTATATTCTTATCTGTTTGTGTTCTCGAGGCCGTGGCGAGTCACTTCCCCAATGGCCGTTTAAATTCCCGCTCTTTGTATTCTCTCTATATTCTGTCATCTTATTATCTGCTCATATTCTCGAGGCCGCGGCGAGTCACTTCCCCAATGGCCGTTTCAATTCTTGTTATTTAATTTTTGCACCATTCCCGTCCCCCCGAGGCCGCGGCGAGTCACTTCCCGCTATGGCCGTTTAAACCCCATATTTTGCTGTATCACACTTGTCTCGCTCGCCCCGCCGGAGTAATCTCCCGTGGTGGCCCCTTCTCTCTCTTCTCTTATTTCTGTGTTGCAGCAAACAAACACCAAAAGAAAGAAAAGAGGAGCCCGCGCGCGCTCCGCGTCCTCTCCGCTCTTCCCCGAACCGCGTGACGTCGCTCACAGGTATATGCTGAGGTGTGACTACCGTGGTTATTCTGTTGCCGTGTGCATTGTGTGTTGTAAGAGTACGCAGCAGAAGTGTGTGGGCTGGCTACCCATGGGTTTAGAATCGTGTTTTCGAGTTTCTGGCCGGTCGAGAGAATTGTTCTTTCTCGTGGTGACTTTGTCTTGGCTTCCTGTGCCTTGACATTGTTGTTGCCGTGCCGTGTTGTGTCGGTTGCCCGTTTGCTGTTGGCATCGGCATTTGCGAGTGTTGGGGAATTTGTCGGCATTCCTGCTGATTGAGTACCCTATACTCTGCATGTCTTTTCTTGGGTGTTGTGCTCTCGAGGCGTGTTTGTAGTCCTTGAGGTGCGTTCTCCGAGGTTGTTGTCGTTTCTCGTTGTTGTGGGTCTCTCCTTGGTGAGCAGTCTGATGCGTGACCCGTTCCCGTGTGGTCGTGTGCTCAGCTGTTTCTGTGCCTAGATGTGACCCTGCCTGCAGTTGTGTTCCTTGGTTCTATGTTCAGAACGGAACTGGAATCCTGCAGGTGCTGCCGCTGTTGTTTTGGCGCTGTTTCTTTATGATTTTGTGTCTTTGTTTGGACCTGGACGTGTCGGTTAGCTTGTTGTACTCTTCTTCCCTGGAGTTAGCTTGCGACTCGATCAGATGTAATATCTGAGTGAGGACTGACTTGTTTGTGCTTGTGGTCCAGTGGTGTTTTTGTCGTTGACGTCCTGTGTGCCAGGTGTTGCCTGTTACCTTTGGCACTGGAGCCGATGATGTGGTTGAGCTGTCAGCTGTGAGGACTGTGTCTCCTTGTGTAAGCTGCCGCTTGCCGTGTTGTTGTTGTGTTTCTCGATTTGGATTGCCTGTTGTTGTGGCAGTCGTGTCTCCTATCCTGTGAGACGTAAACGACGTTGCCTTGTTTCGGAGGTGTCGGACTTGTGTTCACTTGGGTGTTGTGCTCAATCCAGAGCATGTACTCGTGATGGTGGTCTGACGGTGTTCCTCTGAGCAGTGTTTCTCTAGATTTACGTTGTTTTCGTGGTTGTGTTGTGGGGTTGTTCTTCCCTTGCTTCTCCTTTGCTAGTCCTTAATTTCGAGGGCGAAATTTCTTAAAGGAGGGGAGGATGTAATGCCCTGGATGTAATGTCCCGGACCTTTCGGATCCTTCTTCGTGGGTCCCGGATCTGGTTTCGGAGCGTCCGGCTCTGTTGTGTCCGAAATTTTGTTTCGGACATCTTTCGTGTTCGGATCGGCGCGATCCGGAGTTGTTTCGGAGGCCCGGAGGCGTTCCGCGGTTTTTCCGCGTGTGTTTTCCGATTTCCGGTGTGTGTTTCGGCTTTTCTTCGGAAGCTCGCTGCGGGCGAACCGGGCGCTTCACCCGGGCACGAGTGGTGCCGTTGCGATCGGTGCGTTCCGAGGATTCCGGAAATGTATTTTTCTATTTTTCGGTATTTTTTCGAAAATTCGGATTTTCTATAAAGCCCCAATTCTTTTTCTTTTTCTTTTCTCCTTTCTCTTTCTTCTTCTTCTTCTTCCTCCGTTTCTTCCCACCGTGACACCCTCCACTCTCCCTCTCTCCCATTCGGGCGCGGTGAACCCCTCTCCAGCTACGGACGGCGGCGGGGCGACGGCGCGGACGCGTGGGAGACGGCGAGGCGAGCTCGTGGGTGTAAGGCGAGCGTGGGAAGCGTGGGGAGCTCGTGAAGTTTGAAGCGTTCTTCGTGATTCGTGATTGATTCGGTGGAGCATTTGCTCCATTGAGGTAGGGTGACGTTCCTTAACCTCATGCCGATCTTTTCCGCGATTTATAGACCGCGGGGAGGCCGAGAGGGGATCGTTTGAGCGTTTTTGGGTTTTTCCATGATTTGGGGAGAGCTCGCCCGATCTATGGATTTGAGGCATGATTTCGTGTTTTGATAGCCTAGAATCATGCTAGGGGTCCCCAGGGGTCTTCCCCCTTGATTTCCCCCTCTCCTATGGAGGCATGGGGGCGTGGTTAGAATTTTTGGGCGTTTCTACCGTTTTCGGCCGCGGACTGAGAACGCGCTATACTCCAGTAGCGCGTTCTTGGAGGTCGCGCTGCCCCGACCGAGCGCGTTCATCGGAGAAGATGAACATGAGGCGGTTCTTGTCGCGCTATGGGGTCCTAGCGCGATCAGCCTTGTCGCGCTAGGCATCCCTAGCGCGATCTGTCGTGTCGCGCTAGCCGTCCCTAGCGCGACATGCCTTGTCGCGCTAGGAGGCCCTAGCGCGATGTCCCTTGTCGCGCTAGGGGGCCCTAGCGCGTTCTTCCGTGTCGCGCTAGGTGTCCCTAGCGCGTTCTTCCGTGTCGCGCTAGGTGTCCCTAGCGCGATCTGGCTGTTGTTGGGTGTTCCCCTTGGGCCGTGTGTGCGTCCCGGGCACCCCGTGGAGTTCCGTGACCGTGTCTTTGGTGTCCGGAAGTTCCGTTTACCTTGGTCATGTGTTTGGCCGTGGGCGGTGAGTCCATTTCTTTCCCGACCGTGGTCACCGTGCGACGGTGATGGTACGTGGGACAGCCCCCGTACTTCGTCAGGTTCGGACGTCGTTTTTCCGTTGACTTGATAGTCTACTCCTTTGCGACCCTCCACTAGTCGTAGCCTATCAGTACGCGTGTGCTGATCGCACCTGGGAGTGGTGTACGGGCTTACCCTGAGGACGGTTTTAGACTGGTTACCGTCGGGCCCCTCGTCACATCAGAGTCCAGTGCCAGGGGAAAATCGGTCAGAGGGCCAGACCTAGGACGCGTGGTCTGTGTGTGCACACGTGGTTGGGGACTGTGGACGCACGTCGTCGGGCGTGACCCCAGCTAGTCACTTGTTGTGAGTTACTTGTACGGTGTCTGCGCCTCGGGTAGGACCTACCACGTCAGGCGGTTCACCTGCGGTGCGGTGTAAGACGTCAGGGGACGCTACCGGCTGTGCTTCTAGTGGGTGGTACTCCTGTCGAGTACGGAGTGTCAGACTGTCAGTCGTGTGTTTCCGACCTTCGGGTTTTACGATTCGACCATTGGTTTCAATCTTCTCGTACCGTGGCACGTGTGTCGGTTTACGTGCCGTAGGGTCTAGTTCTGTAGAGTGCAGGGCTTTCCTTTCCGAGGTACTTTCCTACCGCTAGCGTAGTGGTTTCTCGTTTTACGAGGTAGGGTTCGAGTGATCCCTACTGAGTCTTGTTCCGAGACTCATTCCCTGCGTGTTTTCACCGTGTTTCAGGTGAGACGCCACCTTCGGGGAGCGCGTCAGGAGCGCAGCGTGGTGCGGGTGCCCAGAGGTAGTGACAGAGGTCAGAGCCGGGGTATGTCCCGTGTAGCTGTACTTTTCTTTCTTATCACTGTACTAGTCGTGGACTGTTCTTGCTGTTGTTGTTATTTTATTGTGGACCATGTAAAATGTTAATTTATTTCCCGCTTAATATTATAACTGTTTAATTTCTGCAATTATTTGTGATACTTGTGTAGTCTCCACACCATCCTTTTAACCCTTCCGAGTCTTCGGGCTCGTGGGTGGCGGTGCGAGTCTCAGGTTATCGGGCCTTCCCGGTAATCGGATTCTCGGGTCGTTACACTGGATCCTTGATAGGTCTTGCTGGATCTTCATTGGGTCTTTCGGATTAGTTTCGTTGAGTTTCGGTTCGCTTTTGTGACTTCCGAGTTGAGTTTGACGAGCCGTGTGAGTTTTTCTCACGTACTAGTTATGGAACCCTACGGTGAGTTTGTTTGTCAATTCTCGAACTCGTGGATGCTACAGCGACGATGTACTCTTCGAGTCGGTCGTTTCGACTATTTTTACGTATTTTTTTGAATTTGTGCATTTTTGGCACATTTTCGGAATTTTTAAAATTTAGGAAAATTTCCTAATTTCTTTTCTTTTTATTTCCTTTTCCTCTCTCCTCCCTTCTCATTCGCCGCCACCGTCTCTCTCTCTTCCGTTCTCTCCTATTTCGCCTCCTCGGCTCCGGCTGCAGACGGGGTGCCTAGAGGCGCGTGTTGGGGACGTGATGGAGCTGGCTAGGTGGGCGATGGGGCGAGGATCGGATCGATTCTGGCGCGATCCCGAATGGTGGATTCAAAGCCGGTGAAATCGGTTCGCAAGTTGTTTTCGGCGTGGTTTAGTCCCTTCGGGGCACAGTTTCTTCGGTGGAGGTAGGGTGACGGTTCCTCACTTCTTCCTCTCCGTTTTCCCTGCCATTGCACGTCGTTCGGCAAGGAAACGGTCGAGTTTGGGCTTGTTTTGCCTAAACGTTGATTTTCGTAGTTTGTAGGGTTTGCCGGAAAACGGCGACCGTTTGCGGTGTAGTTAGTTTTAAACTAACCACTGGGATGTTAGGATCTCGTCCACGTTAATTTCGTGTTGATTGGTGTTCATTCGAGGCCGATAGAAGCCCGGGAACCTCGGTGACCCATTTTGGGTCGATTTGATGAAATCATCCAGATCTTGTGTTTTTGAGCTTGCATGTGGGGTTTTTAGCACCCTAGTGTTGTTTTCCAGCGTTTGGGTTTGTTTCCCCTGCGCTTCGGCGTGTATGGGGCGTGGAACGGGCCGATTTGGCCATTCCTATGTTTTCCCGCCGTGACCGATGTAGCGGTCATTTTAGAGGCCGTTACTTGGCTCTGACGGCCCTATGATAGACCGCCACTTCGTTTGGTGTTCTTGAGAGTTTTGGCTTCTGGGTATGTGACGGCCCTGGAGTGGCGCGTCACGCCCATGTAACGCGCCTGGGTCTGTGCGTTACATGCCTTTTGTCATTTTGTGTGTCGAGTATGGCGGTTCCTCTGATGGCCTTGAGGAGGTGCGTCAGAGGTGTGTAACGCGCCCATGGTTGGCCGTTACATGTCCTGTGTTCGTGCTTTGACTGGGCATTGACCGTGTATGGCGGTTGATGCGGCAGTCATGTTCCCGTACGTCACAGCGTTGTAACGCGCCTAGTGTAGGCCGTTACATGCTGTTTGGCTAAGGGCTGGCTGTTGTGCTGTTCTATGGTGTAACGGCCATGCCCATGTGCGTCTTTTGTGTGTAACGCGTCCGGTGTGAACCGTTACATGCCCTTGGCCGTTGTTTTGAACATGTTGGTTCGTTCGTGGTATGTTGGCTCTGACGGCCCAGATGGGGTGCGTCAGGTGTGTGTAACGCGCCCGGTGCTGGCCGTTACATGTTATTTTCTATGTTTTAGAGTTGATAGGGCGGTGTGAGTGACGGCTCTTCCCCGACCGTCGCTTGGAGTGTAATGGCCTAGGTCTAGACCGTCATATGCTTGTAACGGTCTAGGGGTGGCGCGTTACATGCCTTGTGCTCCGATTTCCGTTCCTTCGGTTTCTGCTTGTCTTGGCTTGGCCTTGTAGTCTGCCCGTTATCCCGTGGATGTCTCCTGACGTCCTATGAGGGCTAGGACTACGTTGTAAGGTAGCCAGGAGTCTTCTTACTTGAGGCAGGATTTTCTATCCTACCTTTGCTTGTGTTTTGGTCTGGTTCCGGTCAACCCGGGGTGACCCAATGGTTGACAGGTGACCTTGTGTGTGGGTGTCTTGGCGGTTCTGTCCAATCCGAGACACTGGTTCTGGATGTCTCGAGGTGTCGCTTTACCTCGGTTGGTGTGTCTAGTTGTGTCTGAGGGCTTTTAGTGTTCCCTCAGGTCTCCGTGTGTTGTTTTCTGCGGAGCGTGATTTTTCTGGCTTAAGATTAGACCGATTGGCAGCTTGTTCCGCTGTCTGTGACGATCTTGCCTTTGAGTCGTTCGACTCGGGATCGTTACGTGGTAGGTCTTGTTGCCTGGTCCTGAGTCTGTTGGCAGCGGTGGTACTGCCAGTGGTGCTTGGTGGTACGTGCGACAGGGCTTTCCTTAGACTGTCTGTACTCTAGCACTTGTGTTTTGGAGTCTGTGCCTTGTGAACCTCCACTAGTCGTAGCATGTGACGTAGGCTTCTCTTAGTACGTCACCCACCGGGAGTGGTGGACGGGCAGTTTCCCGTTACACGGTTTTTAAGCTAGTTCCGTGGGCCCCGGCCAACGGTAGCGTCCTACCGAGGGGAATACTAGTTAGAGGCCTAGCCTAGGTACGGGTCAGTGTGTGCATACGTGGTCAGGGACTGGGGACTTGCGTGGACGGGCGTAGCCCTGACTAGTTACTTGCAGTTGTGGTGTTGCGGTCTTGTGTCCGTGAGGTGCCATTTTTCCTTGGAACGTCGTTGTTCCTTGGACATGGTTCTTGGTGTGTCTAGTCTCCCCCGTGCTACACACGGTCAGGTAGACATGACACTTGTGGCGCAGTGTAAGACGTTAGTGGACGTATCTGGCTGTTCTTCTGGTGTGAGGGTACTCCTATCACTTGACCAGCGACTCTTGCGTTTCTCGGAGCCGGTGTTCTCCTTTTCGTGTCGGCTAGTCTTGGCCTTGTCCAAGATTTGCTACCCTGGCTGTGTGGTCTGTTCTTGGCTGTGTTCAAGATGAGCCCGGGGTTGCGTGCACGATGTTCCAATCGTGTAGGCCGTCGTGATTGTTTTAGCCGTCTTTGCAGGTCTCCGTCTTAGACCTGGTGTCGGGTTGGCAGATCGGTAACTCTTGACTTTGTTGGATCAGAGTCGCCCTTCTGCTGTTGTTTGGAGTAGCTTGGGGTGCCGAGGTTAGTTCGGCCGCCACTTCTCTGGCGCGGGTTCTTCCCCTTTCTTGCTTGTTCCCTACTCCTACATCCCGTCTGTTTACTACTGTCTGTAGCGTAGTTTTACAATTTTTTAGTGTAGCCTTTCCTGCTCTGCTGCACTTGCTATTTCTGTTGTTGCTTCCGTTGCACTGTGCGTTTTCCAGTGGGGATCCGCGTGACCCCTACTGAGTTTCTGTTTTGAGACTCACCCCTGCTTTTCAGGTGGGTTTCGCCTTCTTCCTCTGCTGTTCCTGGAGGAGCGCGTTTGCTGTAGCTGCCAACTGTACCTACGTCGGGCTTCCCCCGACTTCAGTGTACGCTTCTTTTCTGTCAGACTGTACTTGTTGTCTTTCCTTTGGACTAGACTCTGGTGTATAATTGTAAAATTTGAATTATTAATGAAAAAGTAATTTTATTTCTGCTACTTTGGCAAACCGTTCTAATGAAATTTAATTGCTTGCTGTTATATCTGTCAGTTCAATGTACTACACAACAGTCCTTTTTCCCTTCGGCGCTTTCCCGTGCTTGGGAGGCCTCGCGGGTCCCATGCGGTACCACGTGTGTCCGGTAGTCCTACTGGGTATATCTGGTATCCGGAATCCGGGTCGCCACACCCTCCCCCTCCTATCTCCCCCTCTCCTTCCCCCTCCGGTAAGCAATCCCCCTCCCCTACCCGTCCCCCTCCGCCTCCACCTCCAACGATCCCCCTCTTCCCTCCCCCTCTAACCCCCCTCCCCCATTCGGGTGACCCACGTCTCGCTCTGGCCCCCCTCCGCCCCCCCTCCAACGATCCCCCTCTTCCCTCCCCCTCTAACCTCCTCCCCCATTCGGCTGACCCACGTCTCGCTTTGGCCCCCCTCCGCCCCCCCCTCTAGTGGTCCCCCTCCCCCTCTGGTCCAAAGTCGACGACCCCTCTCTCCCCTCCCCTCCCTGTCCCCCCTCCGGTCCAGAGTTGGTGACCCCTCTGCCTCCCCCCTCCTATCCCCATCCCCGTCCCTCCTCCCTCTCGTGTCCCCCTCCACCTCCCCCTCTTGTCCCCCTCCAGTTTGGCAGACCCCCTCCGATCCCACTCCACCTCGGGTGAGCAACCCCCCTCCCCCTCTGCCTCCCCCTCACCCTTCGGTCCCTCTCCGCACCCTCTCCCATCCTCCTCCTCCTTCTGGGGAGCAAATCTCTAGTGCCACCAAAGTCGAGAGCTGGCAACCCCCTCCGGAGAGAGAGAGAGAGAGAGAGAGAGAGAGAGAGGTTTTTGGTCTTTTCCTCGGTTGGTTAATCATTTGATGGAATATTCGATTGAATATTCTCTTTTGGATGATAATAAATTATAAGGATTTATTCGTAAAATAGTGAAGATTGTAGAGACTTTTAAGATAATAGTCTGATTTGAAGGACTAATCGGTAATTTGCTAAGTTTGTAGGGACCAATATATAAAAATCCTAATTTGTATGATTATTTAACACAACTAACATTAATTAGCATAATTGATTAGCACTCATAACATTACTTATCATAATAAGACTAAGCATCATTGTAATAATTAATTATTTAATGATAATTAAATAATGTATTTGTTAAGTAACAATAATAAGATTAATTAACATGATTTGTTAGCACTATTGACATTAATTAACAGTAATAAAATTAATTAATAATATTAATTAGCACTAATAATGTTAATAAGCACAATAAGGTTAAGTAGCAGGTAATAATTAATTGTTTTAAATAATTAAATAGTATATTTACTAATTAGTACTAATAAAATTAATTAGTATGATTAGTTAGTACTAATAAGATTAAATATTATTATTTTGATTAATTATTTAATGATTATTAAATAATATATTTATTAATCAACACTAATAAGATTAATTATCATGACTAATTAACACTAATAATATTAATTAGTATTAATAGACTTAATTATCACTAATAATATAGAGAGAAAATAGAGATAATAAGGTGGGAATAACTATCCCTCCTCTTAATCCTATTTTTTTTTTTTGGAGGTAACTCTATTTTTTTTAACTCTGTTATTCCCGTCGATTTTAACCTTATCAGATAAAGAATGAGATTGAGGCGGAGATATCGCCTGTCTTATCTCCGAACTAAACGAGGCCTTAAATTAACTCTAGAATTAACTCTCTCGTTAAATACAAAATTAACCCCTCTCTGTCAAAGCACAAGATACATAAAAGTGGGAAATCTTGGGACAAATTAATCGAGTTAAAGCTAACTGGTCGGACCCGATCGATCTCCCTCGTTTATGTTACCCGAGTGCCCAGCCATGGGGCATATCAAAAAGAATGCTGGGGTGAGTGGGGGACGAGATACTTGAATAGAGTCACACTTATTTATCATTTTTTATCACATTTTTCTCCATTATCCTGAATGCGCTTGTTTTTTTTTAATTTTTTTAACATTTTGAAATAATTCTTAAATTATTTTAATTTAGAGTATAAATCACGTCATCACTTAATTATCTAAAAAATGAAAACGAAAATAAATTAATTTTTAACAGAATAAGTCTAACACTACTTATTTGTTCTATATTATTATTATTATTATTTAAATAATTTAATTATGATATGATTTACATCTTAAATTAAGATATCTTGAGAAATATTTTATTTTTCTTTAAATTAAAAGATGTTGCACACTCGAGTGTATTGTGAACCTTAATCAGTAATTAGCACATCAATATTTTTTTTTTGCAACGCATAAACTGTATTAAAAAATAAACTTTTTTGCCATATTGGTGGTGAAAATAAATCCCGCCGATGGGATGGGTGGTGAGAGCTTCGGCGGGGAATTAATAGAACATCTCACCTTTCTTGACGAGTCGGCGGATGCTGAGCAGAACATAATAATTCGACTTCACATGGCCGCATCTTTGCGATCGAAATCTTTCATAAATGCCGTGTGCGGGGAACGCATGCTCGCGCTCCCAGATATCTCGGATCGGTATCCAATATTTTTCGGGAACAAAAATTTTAAAATAGTAAAACAAGCAACTGATATCTTCTTCTTGTACGGACCACGTGATGCGATCATCTCTCTCTCTCTGTGTACGTGAATAAATTTAAATAGAAAATAAGCACCGACGTCTTCTGGTTGTACGGACCATGTGATGTGAACCCCTCTCTCTCTCTCTCTCTCTTCTCTTCGCATGATGGGGCTTGAATGCCCTCTTTGGTCCATGTGGTTTCCCGTGCACGGCCCGTGTCTCCTCTCTCCTTTTGCTTCCAGTGAACCAGGTAAGCAGGTTGCTGCATCCTCCACGGCGGCCTCGCCCTCCGGCACGCACCACCTCGGCATCGGGAATGGCATTGACGATGCTGGGAGAAGTGGGAGGAAGAGGCAGCGGACCACCCATTTGATTCGTTGAGTGGAGCGGGGGAGAGACATTAGGGAGCTGGAGTCCTTGTGCTAATCCATTGACAGCAATGACAGTGAGGCATCAAAAGAGTTCTCTTTTCTTATCATGAAAATGATATCTTCGTTAACCCATGATGCCCTCTTTAAAATTTGGGTGAGATATCATGTTCGACTCCAGAGAGTCTAATACGATGGCTCAACCCCGATTAAAGAGAATATGTGTGAGGGAAGAGTGTACGTGACCCCCCACAATTCTCTCTCGTCGGGTTAAATATCCACCCCCGATGTTCTATATTATGATAACAAAACGGCCCTAAAGAAATAAAAACAAGCAGACAAACAGAAGTCACAGAATTAAACAAAGCAAGTCAATACAAGTGAAAGTGAAGCCTTTGATGACTCCAACCCCATAAACAAAAGCACAACATAAACAGCACAGGACCCTCGTATCGACAAGTGTGTAATAGAAGAAGACTAATTCACGTCATATAAGTCGGTGGATTTCAACTAGCAGAACACAACTGCAGAGGAGGGAATATCTCGGATGACATGCCACTGAGTGGAGAGATGGAATAAGCTCGTCAACATGAGATATCCAACAGTTCGCAGACAACTGCATGCATCGGTAGGTGAAGCGGATCCGACTATGGGGATCTCCATATACAGCAAGGCCACGATAAGAGATCGATTAGTGGAAAAACTTGGCAAGGAGCTGGAGAGAGATAAATTTGTGGTCCAAAAGATATACGGTCTACCATGACTCAATAAGATCCGCAGAGTTCAATGGGTGACAGCCCTCTTATTGGACTAACTCAATAGGAAGCTCAAATCGCCCGATATAGTCCATGCGACTTGTTTTGCACCGTAATTATTGCGATATTTACGAGTTTGAGATTATGATATAAATTATAAAATGTCTTAAGATTAATTTCATACGCACCCTTATTACATGATAAATATCAAAAATTTTATTATTAATTATCAAATATCATATATATATATATAATTACTATTAGTTATAATTTTAAAATTTTACTTGAGGAGTGTAAAATCGGCTTGACCTATGAAAGGTCCAATTTCGCGAGGCCCAGGTAGGCCCATGGTCTACGACACGTCCAAAGGCCCCCGACAGTCGCGGCCCGTTACAGACGGTCCACGACGATTGAGTCTCGGATTCGACAGTGCGGGAAGGGCTTCGAGTCAGGCGCAACGGCCGTCGAATGGCCCTCCGACGATCGAACGTTGCCTCTCACGATATCGGCCTCAACCCCACTATGGGCGAGCACGCCTTGCAAGCACCGTAAGACCCGCCATTGGTCAGTCGTAGCACCAGTTTGCCAGAGACATGGTATGTCTCGTAGTCTTGTACCTTTCTAGTCTACTGCACTTATGTATGGACGTATAGATTTTGGACTGTATATTTGTTGAATTGTATGATTATTAAATGGTGTAACTGTTTATTTCCTGCAATTAATCATGTTAATTATTATGAATTTGTAATGATTTATATTATTATACACGTCCACTCCATCTCTTTTACCCTTCCGTGCCCTCGACTCATGGGTGACGGGTTAGGATCTAAAAATATCGGGATATTTCTCAGTATTCGGATCCTGAGTCGTTACAAGATGATGTCTTTGTGTCACGTAGACAGAGCTAAAAACCAAGAAACACAAACTAACAACTCGCATAAAACACTTACATAAAAGTGAAATAACAAGTGGGAATAGCTCCCTAAAACCAGAGGTCAACTCGGAAGAAGATAATAAAACCGTTACTAAGAAGAGTAGCCTTCATCCGAAGATAAACAGCTGCATTTTGACGATGAGCAGCAATTGAGAATGGAGAATCTCGGGAACGTTGCAACCAACTGGAAGCAAGGATTATGCACATATAGACATGAGATCTCCCGGCCTTCAAAGAATCCATCTCAACCGCCTTTGCAGGGAAAGCAACCAGCTTCACCAAACTCCACCAGATACGGCTAGGCCGTGATATGCAACCAACCACAAAAAAGGGGAGATTCGACAGTAGCGTATCACTAGGGTGACTGTGGGAGAGTCCAAGTTAGTATAGAGTGAAGCGGCCGACGAAGAAGAAGGGGAGCAAGCAGGTGGTACTAGGTAGGGACGACTCAAAGATAAGTGAAAAGAGGGATGAGAGATCCAAGGGGGATGAGTAGAAGCCGAGAGCTAAAGGGGAGGTGAGCTTCTCCAAGAGGATGGTGCCATGCAAAAGAAGGGGGAGGCGGTGATGAGCATGCAACAGATGGGGTGAGGACTTCGAATATATTCAGACAAGCCAACATGGACATGGTGCACATGATTGGATTAGTTTTTAGCCAGGTTAGGTTGAGTTTTAGACTAGAGAGTAAGGTTTGGAAGACAATGGATTTGGACTGACTCGTCAGACTGGTCTTGGTACAATGAATTTTAGTTTAACTCAGATCGTCTCTCAGACTGATTCAGATCAATTCAAAATCGAGTTGGGTGGATTTGACCATGATACGGTATAACACAGTTCCATATGACAAGCCATGTTAAAAAGTCGTGTACTAACCAGTGGACTTGCAAACGGATCGGATACGGAGCGGATAGTGTGATATCTGAATTCGTATCCGATTAGTAATCGAATTATCCGACGGATACTTTATTCGGATATTTATCGGATAAATACGAATTCGAATTCGATTCAAATTTTAAACGGATAATTGCTAGGCCTACTTAGAGGTGAGTTATGTGAGTCGTGTGAGAGCGTAGTATGTTATTTTCTCAAAAAAAAAGAGTAGAAGTTATTTTTATTTTAGGAGATGTTATCAAAAGATTAGACTTCATCTTAAAAAATAGGAGATAGTTTACCAAATAGATATAAGTGGATTTCTCATTTTTAATTTATATTTTGAGACAAAAATAAAAATAAAAAAGAGTAATCAAATAATATATTAAGATTTAAGTTAATTATATATAGAATATATATATCCTTAGATTGTTATCTAAGAGGTCATATTCGGTCGGATAATATCTAACACGGGTATCTTAATATCCGAATTCGTATTCGATTAATAATTCGATATCTGATATCCGATTAAATTATTCATTAGATATTTTATTCAGATAATTATCTGATTAAATAAATACAAATTCAAATTTAATTTAAAATTTAAAATTTAAATAAATAATTATCAGGTTTACTGACCAGAGACTTTTAGTCGTCAGCTCAACTCGACTCAAACATCAATCGTGTTTCTGTTGAAAAAGAAAAACACATAGTGCAGGTGAGGTGACACCAAACATATGACTGTCTGTGTTCTGCTGCTCGGGTAATATTTGTTGAACACTTGGGGGTGTGCAATAATAATTCAACCGGATCGATAGGATGTTTTTTTAGGTACTATTTAAGAATATTTTTTTTTATATAAAGTGGATCCCAAGTAGCTCTCTTTTTTCCATCCCATCATTCCCATCGGACCAACGAGAAAGATGGAGTGCAGACAGCTCATATTTACTTCACACTCAGTAGGTAGTAGTCATGTCGGTAACGATCAGTGTGAGATATATCTAGACATGTTAATAGGTCGGGTTTAAGTCAGATTTAAGTCGATTTGATTCGGCCTAATTTATCAATATTAAAATTTGAGTCTAGATTTAAATTACGTCGAGTCAGGCCCGGGTCGGACTTAAGTCGGTCTGAGTCGGGTCTGACTTATCAATATTAAAGTTCGAGTTTGATTCAGACGTGAGTTATGTTGAGTCGGGCTGGGCCGGGCCCGATACTATTAAAAAATTATAAAATCTGACTAAAGTCCGGCCCGACAACTTAAATAAAAATAATAAAAATTAATACATTTAATAATATAAAAGTTATAATCTCACTAAATTAACTAAAGTTTCGATATTAATTACATAATTTATATGAAAATAGAATTTTAAAATTTATAATTAAATAAAATAATATAATTTTAATTAAGTAATTTTTAAAATTTGAAAGAAGGAAAAAAAAGAGAACGGATCGGGGTAACCCGCGAACCGAACTTAAAGCTCGAGCCCAGCCCGGGGTCTAGTCGGGCCGAGCTTTTAGGCTCGACTAAGAACCCACGGGCCGACAAAAGCCTTGCGACCTGACCCGAAATCGGGCCAAACCCGGTCCATCGACAGCCCTAGATATACCGCATCCAGACTAGGTGTGCATTCCGCGTCTCCGTGACACATCTCATTGTAAAATTCCATCTATAATTTTTTATCTACGTAATAAAATTATTAAATCATTTTCAAAAAGATAAAACAAAGAGAACGGGCCGGGTTGACCAACGGGCCGAACTTAAAGCCTGAGTCGGGCCCATGGACCTAGTCGGATCAGAATTTTAGACCCAACTAAGAGCCCACGGGTCAAAAAAAATCTTACGACCCGACTCAAAATAGGGCCAGACCCGACCTATTAATAACCCTAGATATACCACATCCAGACTACGTGTGCATTCCGCGTCTCCGTAACGCATCTCATTGTAAAATTCCATCTATAAATTTTTATGGGTTTTTTGCATGAAAATCATTGTTAAAAGTGAATTTATAAAAAAATTATTCCTAAAAATACATTAGCAAGTATATCAGTGAGTTAATTCAAATAGTGCATAAATATCATTTAAATGTGATTTTCTTACAAGTTGTTGGTAAAAAGAAGTGATATGCATGTAAATAAATATGGCATTTTTGTACAATTTAGATGACACAGTGATATACCTGTTAATACATTTTTAAAAATATTTTTTTTATAAATTTACTTTTAACAACTATTTCCACGTAAAAAACTCAATTTTTATCTATGTAATAAAATTATTAAATCCATTCCAAAAAAATAAAGCTATTAAATTAAAGTGTGGTCAATCAATTCCACAATTTAATTTGGCTTTATTGACTTGACCTCCGCGGTTTGAGTCCAACGGCTGGGATCAACATATGAGAAAAGAGTGTCAGTTCGCGGCATGACCCCCGAGATCCATTAGAAATGGAGCTGCAAGTCGATGATGGGATTAATTCGCCACCTAAGCCACTGTTGATATGTAAGTCCAACCCATAAGTTCATGGATCGGATTAGTGTTAAGATTAAAGGATCTCACTAAATTTATTTTAATTGTGATTGCATTTTTTGACGTCATGTTTTAACGTGCGAACAATTGTTGATATGTTTCTAATTAAGGGTTTATTATTTACATAATTTTTTGATAAACCAGTTTCATATATTAATGAGCCTTTTTTTGGTTCTCATATAGGTATACTTCAATATGCAAACTACAATCTTTTGATAGTCAATAATCTGCAAAAAATTCACTCCAAACCATGATTCAATGACTCGATCCGAGTCGAGACAACTAGGGCGGATCTACTTAGATTCACAAAAATCCGAGACATGATCCGGATTACTCGGATCGAGTCGCTCCTCCCTCCCTCTTACCCTTCTATGCGGCCTTCTAAGTGTGCTCCGACAAGGATCTTACGGTGGCTGCAAGGATCCGACGGTGGCCACGATGATCCAACCAAGAGAGACATTGTCAGCCGCGGTGTGGGAATGTTGGGGGTGGGGCAGGGACGCCGGGGTGAGTTACCGGAGTGGAGGGGGCGCTGGTGTGGGAGAAGAAACCGCTGTCGGGGTGAGAGGACATCGGAATGGCAGAAGAAAGGGCTGCCGGGTGAGATGAGAGACGACCGAGTCGGCCTGAATCGCATGTGACTCGAGCGTACCGTACTAGATCAGAGCGATTCCAATCCGACACGGATCACTGAGTCGGCAAACCTTACTCCAAACCACACCCACTCTGATCCATGATACATCCACGTATCCAATCTGCATCAGCCATGAATGGAGGAAAAAAAACATACCACAATCTAATTGGCAGGAGTGTTTGGATTTTGGAGGGAGCTTCATAAAGACTGACCCCGATCTGCAATGCAGATAATAGAAAGAAGAAACAGATCCATATCCAGAGCTCATGACAATGACAGACCTTGCACCTGCCAGCAGCAGCTAATAGAACATTTACTAACAACATTAAACGATACAGAAGGGCTCTAGACTGTCCTACTGCAAAGCCACAAGCTTCAATTAAAGGAAACCATTGGATTCAGCAAATGGGAATACACATAAAGACGCCACAGTCTGAAACAGTAGCAGCTGAGCTGCACTTATATACAACACAAACGGGTAAATGCCCTGCCTTGCAGATGGAGGATAATCAATTTTCGATGCTTAATCAGATCTGGAACACATTTGTCTGGAACCGCTCATCATACAGTCGCCAATGGCCATACCTTTCTGTATGGAAGACCGACCGTGGGATATAGAAATTAGGTTTCACGAGTGATTTCAGATTCTTTAGGTTTGACGAAGCTTGTTCGATTGCCCTACTCATCAGGTTTGCGCATCCGAACAGATCCAAGCTCTCCAGGTCTCTGCATCCCTCTGAAATCAAGTTGAGTCCACGGACTGTCAACTTTGAAAACCTGACTTCAAGGTGCTTCAGATTTGGCATGAACGTTCCTATAGCAGCAGCCTCCCTGTCCCCATCTTGAGGACAGGCATTTAGGTACTCAGCAGGGACCACTCCCACATGTTGTGAAGGATCTAGCCAATTTAACAGATTTCTTTTCAATATAGTCAGGTTAGGGCAAGCATTTCCTACGAGCTCGAGTGACATAAAAGAAATCTCGTAGCAATGGCTTATGTCAAGTTCTCGCAGCATAGAGCAGAAATGTGCAATCTTAGCCACTGATGAATCCGTCACACTCTGGGAACTTCTAATGGAAAGAATTTGGAGACTTGGTGACCTGCACCAAAAGTGGAGCACGAGAAGATCAGAAGTTCTATAAAATACTAAAGAGAAGTGCTGCAGCATGAGCATTATCCGACAGAAAAGACATTAGAGTAGAATGCAGATGAACCAAGACCAAGTAGCTAACAATCATACTCAAGTGCATGCTATTGCCGGATGTGGGCATCTGTGATGCAAGAACTTCATTTGCCAATATATCAAATTACATGCAATGCCTCACACAAAGGACGCATTCATACCCGAAAACAAGAATCAATCCAACACAATACAGCACACTGGCGCTCTTCTCCAACAATGCCAAGCCCTGGTTTCCACTTGTTTATGAAAATAACTACACAAGGCCATCAACTTATAACTTATCCAGTCAACCAGCTTGAAAAGATGCAACCAGGGAGCAGCCCTCAAGGTTTCCGCTAGGATTGGAATCGGTCCTAAAAAGAGAAAATGGACAAATATGTCATTTATTATGAGATGGATGAAATGGTGAAAGAGAAGATGAAAGTTCTGAGTTTGGAAAGCTTCAGCTCCGAGGTGATGATGGATGAGACTAGAAGACAAAAAAGTTCCCTAATTGCAACAGGAGATTGTCAGCAACTTTTTGTTTGGTGTCCCCATCCCTCTGCACTGATCCATTCGATATTGCTTGGGAGGCTGCTCCAGGTCGTTGGAGACTCCCAACCTCTCAGCAAACAGGTTTGTCTGGCACTGTGGCGGCACAAGAAACCATCCTCCCTCCTAACAGACAGCAGATGTACCATGAGGTTGGAGTGTGTAGACGAGAGGCAACAGCTTTTGGTTAGCGAGAGAGGAAGTGAGGGAATAGCAGTGAAACTTGGTGATGAGATATGGTGAAACAGCCCAAAAAAAAGCAACTTGTTCGTTGCTTTGATTGCAACAGAGAAGAGGGTGGAGAATGTAGACAAGATGACAGAGCTTTTGGATAGCTAGGGAGGAAGCAAAGGAATAGAAATGAAGCTTGGTCAAGAGATATGGTCGAACAGCCAAAAAACAACTTCTTCATCACTTGGATCGCAACAGAGAAGAGGGTGGGACAACATTTTCCCAATAAATTAGGTGGACAAACAGATTTGTGTAGACTACAGCTCCAACATTCCCAATGACTTTATGGAGGTCTTTACACCTTCAGCGGTTACAGTGAAAATAATTTCACAAAGCCATCACAGCCCTTGAAGAATTTCTGTGGATAATTTTGTAGAGAAAATATTTGTTGGTGCAGGATTACGATTGGCCAATCATAAACTAAGTTTATTCCAGTAGATACAAGATAAGATCAAAACTTTTTGGAAGACAAATGTGTACAGTACATGGTAGACAGATTAGGACTAGAAAGCAGAGAAATATTGCAAGGAATGAATTGTTTTCTATTATTTGATAGGTTGGATTAGCGAACGTGGGGAGGTAGTGATATGGACGTAACACTGGTTTATAGGGCAGACTAATGCACTAAGCCAAGGTATGTACTATGCCTATAGGAGGCTAAACATCAATAGATTTCTCAAAGGAGATTGGAGGAAATAGGTCAGCAGGTTCGTTGTACTTGGAGGCAAGAAAAATTGTCAATGCCTTCATCCTTTGGAGGAGCTGATTATGCCCCAAAAGCTACATGGTCAGCATTATTTTTACACGGACATACTAGTATGAGTAGATGACACACCTTTAGTACATGGCCAACATCATACTGCTCTCCATTGTGATCTTCAGGAGTTTCAAATCATCAAACTACTACCAGTTATCGAGACGAGGGCAACTAACAAAGATGAAATTTCAAAAAGCTCAGTTGTAGGGTTTGAGTTTACTGAAGGAGTGCACAAGCTGAGTGCAAGAATGTAAATTGGTACATTGCAGAGTTATACAATGGCCAGAACCCGGAGTGCTAACACTGGCATTCCACTGTTACATATGGCAGCACTCCATTGAGGCGGTGCAATTCAACAATTAAAATAAGTCGCCCACAGGAAAAGGCCGGACATTATGAAATGGAGGGAGATTGGACCTCTGGAGAGTACTCCTTACAGGTTCCCACTTATTCCCTTTCATTGATTTAACATGGCAATACTATAAAGCAAAAGAAGGGCATAACTCTGTGGCTCTGTGCTGGTTTCCATGGTAGGGATGGTCAGAACACAGAGAGGTTTCATGATGTTTGTGAACTTTGAATCAGCATGGGCAAGGACTACTTTTAGTGGTTGCTTTGGTGAAGTGCTAGAAGCGGGACGGCCGACAGCTTGCCACAGCCTACCGCATATGATACAAATCATTCCTAAGCAGTAGAATATAACTAGCAAAATGCTAACTTTCAAAAAGGTAACTAGCAAAATGCTAATATTATTGTTTAAACACTTTCATGGAGGTGGAAATGGCAAGAGGTTCAGAGAATGGATTGGTGCCTAGAATGGAAAAACTTTCACTATGACATCTCTTATTGAATACTCTCTATCATGAGAAATGAGGAGGATTAGGTCACAAACATTTTGTTTTTTCCTTTGGTTGAGCTACTGGAAACCACCCTTTAGGTAGGATCTCCCTGAGAGGGAGGTGAGTCAACTGAGATACTAAAGTTGCTAGAGTAGGCAAACCCTTACCTGAAAGCAAGATGCCATGAGGATACAAAATAAAATTCCCCCCCATTAAATCAAAGTCACTTCATTGCTGATGAAAGGTACCATTATTCTTTTATATCATTGGCATCCATCGACTGGTAATTGTCTGCATTGAGGCCTCCTGTTTGTGATAGAATTGCAGCATTTGTCCCTGATGCACTATGTTGTGCATATAATGCTGCAATATTAGGTAGCAGCAAACATGGCTATCATTACATGGATTGCTTGGTGCAATTATCTTAGCGAGGTCTATTTGAGAAATAATATTTGATTGGCACGAGGGTTAGATGGTAGGGAGGTTTGCAGATCGTTTTGCACACCACATTATTGGCCTTGGTACAAAGGAATCCACATGTCCTGCAAATGGCTTCCATAAGTGCTAGAGGTCTGGACTTTTGAAGAAATAAGCCGCGGTGTTTGGGAGTATACTGCACAAAGAGCTTACCATTTTGGCAAGTGACCCACGCCCTGGATTGCTATTGGTTCATTTTTGAGTTTAATGAAGACATTTTTGCACTTGTGTACTTATTCAAAAGGAATCATGTACGAGAAACATATTACCCATATGTTTATCTTTTATTGTTTACAAATGAAAGTGAAACCAAAGAGAAAGAACAACCTTGGGATATTGAATTAGAGGAAAATTAAAAGTGTAAATATTTAGAGCACCTAAATGTAGTAGAATTTGTAATCTTTTGGAAATGCAGTAAACTGCTGAGTCAAAAGGAAATTCATCCAGTGCAATTCCCTTTCAGTCTTCAATCCTGACCTACGAAACATGATTGTTCCTTCCCCTCATTACATCACAATGACCTTTATATCTTTATGTTTAAAATTTTCTCAGCTGAAAATTCAATAACCCAGAAACCACAAACATTCGAATGAAGGCGCTTGCCTGAGTTTATTGTTCATTTTACGATTAAACATCCCACTAGTGAAAAGATCGTTAATTTCTAGTTCCCAGATTCGCTTCCAGTTAATCTAACATAACACGGATGTCAACGGTTGTTACTTCACGCAAGAAAAAATGCCATTTTCGTCAGATCTACATATCTATTCGAATAAAATCCTTCCAATCACCAACAACATCGCCTCCATCACCATCACCATCATCGAATGAGGGATCCGAGTATTTGGCAAAGTTTTCTTACTAGCTCCTATCAAGATAATTTATCCTTTCAAAAAACACAAATTTGATCCATCAAGATAACGTTATCAACCCCCAAAGCAACAAATTTGATCCCCCAAGAGTGTAATACCAAATTTTTCATGGAGATAAACCATTCCTCATCATTTATTCCAACAAAAAAAAATCCGAACCATACCTCTCGGCGGCAAAGGACAGGGAGGCATCGGAGCAGTGCCGGACGCGGACCTCGCGGAGGGACCCGCCGGCCCACTCGGCGGCGGACCGGAGCATGGAGTCGACGCGGCGCCTGAACTCAGGCGTCCACCACGCCGACGCGTCGGACAGGCCGCCCCCCTCAGCCTCGAACGAGGGCTCCAGGTCGAAGGAGGAGAAAAGAGATGGGTCCTTCGCCGCTTCGCGCCATGACCGGCACGCCCGCATGGCGCCCTTCCACCGGTCCTCCAGGCTGAGATGGCAGAACACAATGGTCAGGCACGCCGCCGTCATCTCCGACCAGTCCCTGGCCGCCTCCGTCGCTTCCGCCCCTCCTCCTCCGGGGACGGCCGCTCCTCCAGCTTCTTCCCCGGACGCCATGACCTTGTGAGCTACCCTTCCGGGCGCTGCTTCACATATCCGCTCCGCAGAAGGATTCTTTTATCAAAATATCCCTATAATCCTTCGTATTTGTTTTGCACCGTAATTATTGCGATATTTACGAGTTTGAGATTGAGATTATGATATAAATTATAAAATGTCTTAAAATTAATTTCATACGCACACTTCTTACATGATAAATATCAAAAAAAATATTATCAATTATCAAATATCATATATATAATTACTATTAGTTAAATTTTTAAAAATGTTACTAAATAATAAAAATATGCTGATAATGTGTGAGAGGAGATTTAGGGTTGATATGAATATTGTCTATAACATTTTCGGCGTCTAGTCAGGGTTTGACGGATCGGGTCGGGTCGACCCGACTCGCACGACCCGCCCCGTCCCAGGCGCCCAGCAGGTCGGGCAGGGCGTGGGTCGTGGCCGGGTCGGACTGGCCCGCACCGACCCGTCCGTCCCGCCACGTACCAGACCGGTCCGTGGACGGGACGGGCTGGTACGTGCGGGATGGCCCACTTGTGCCGGTCCGTCCATTTAATGGATCGATGGGGGGCGTCTTCAGGGCGTGCCTAGCTCGGCGGTGGAGGTCCGAGACGGCGGTGAGCGGCGAACAGCGGTGGACGGCGGCGAGCGGCGAATGGCGGTGGACGGTTGTTGGAGGTAAGTCGTCTTCCTTAGAATTTTTTTTTTAAAATAACAGAGCGACCGAAGGGGGGCGGGCGGCGGTGGGGCTGCGCGTGGGAGGATCGGCGGAGGAGGTGGTGGATGGGGGGGACCGTCCCCCACCGGCCCCGTCGTGCTCCCACCGGTCATATCTGGCCGGTGGGAGCCCGAAGGGGCAGTGGGGACGGTTGGAGGAGATGGTGGAGGGGGGGTGGGGGCCGGTGGGGGACAGCAGGGCATGGGCGCCGGGGGGACGTTGCAGGCGCTGCTGGAGGGTGGGGGTGGGGCGGTGGGGGGCGGTGGGGGACGGTGGGGTTGGGCCAGGGGTGGCGGTGGGGCATGGCCGGCCAGGGTCGGTGGCGAGGGGACGGTGGGGCTGGGGCGGCCAGGAGCAGCAGTGGGGGTGGGGGAGGGGGACGGTGGGGGTGGGGGTGGGGAAGGGGGACGGTGGCGTTGGGCGATGGGGCTGGGGTGGCCAGGAGCGGCAGTGGGGGTGGGGGACGGTGGGGGGGAGAGAGAATAAAAAAATTTAATTTAATAATTAAATTAAATCAATTGATATTTTTTTAGTTTAAGAATTATAATAATGAAATTAGTTAGATTATTTAAATTTATCATTGTTGTATTGTTTATTTCCTGTTGTATAAATAATATAATTTTTGTTTAATTCATGTTGTATCTCTAAATTTTTTTATGTTTTGTATAATTCATGTTATAAAAATAATATAAATATTGTTTAATTCATGTTGTAGAAATAAATTTATTTTTGAGAGATTTTTTTAATTCATGTTTAATTATTAGATTTAATTTAGATGTATTAAATTTAAAATTTAATCTTACATGTTGTAGAATTAGTGATATTATTTTTTACATTATTAATTGTAGACGTAAAATAATGTAATACATTATTTTTAAGAATAAAAGAGATATTTTAAATTTAAATATATATGTAGAGTTAAATATTTTACAAAAAATTAAATTAAATTTGTATGTATAATTTAAATTAATTAGAGATGTGTTGAATTTAAATATAAATTTATTGATACTTATTTTATAAATAATTTTAAAGTTAATTTAGATGTACAATGTAATTTAAGTAGATATGTATTTAATTTAAATATAAATTTGGTGATGAATATTTTACAACTAATTTTAAAGTTAATTTTAATGTATAATGTAATTTAAATAGAGATGTTTATAATTTAAATATATAATTAGTGATAAATATTATAGTGATCAAATATTTTACAAAAAATTAGTCTTATATGCATGTTGTAGAAATAATTGATCTTATTATGGACTAAATTATATTTGTAACATAAACCGTAGATTTAATTGAGATGTATTGAATATTGAATTAAATCGTGCATAATGTAGAAATAATGATATTATTTTCATTATTAGTTGTAGACGTAAAAGATAATTTAGATATTTATTAAGCTATTTTTAATTTATATTTTGTATTTCTAAAATTTAGTGGGATTTATAATTTATATTTCTTAAATTTAGGAGATACATTTAAGTATTCTATGGCTCCCGAGGAGTGGGACGCGATGTTCATGCATGCGACCGAGTTCCGGAAGATGTCCGACATTTCTTTCGGACACAGTTACAGGATAGATACGGTTCTCGTAGCACACTTAGGGCATCTTCTTCTACGTCCTGGGTATCCCCACCACGAGCACAGGGCGGAGCAGGATCTTCCTACACGTCCAGAGTTCGAACATCACCATCACCGGCACCAGTCGCACATGATAGAATTGAAGCTATAAATGTAGTGATGACTTTTTTTTACAGATTTTCATGTACCCTCCACCGCAGCACACGGCCCATCATTTGTGCAGATGGTTACATATTTTCAGTCCCACTCACATGTACCTCCACCTACTAGGATAGAATTAGATTATACGGGTGATCAGTCTCATGTATCTGATGACGAGTTTTGGGATTCGGACTTCACAGATGAGGAGGATGAGTGAATTTTTATATTTTATACTTCGTGAATGAATGTCATTATTATGTCACTGTTTACTATAACATATTAAGTAATTTAAATAAATTTTTTTATATATTATATATAATAGGATGTTTAATTAAGCGGTGTAATATGTTATTTTTATATAATTAATTATGTGTAATTTAGTATGGATCTATTATCATAAAAAAACGTTACATTCTAATATTTTTAAATATATATAACATTTAATCTTTAAATAAAACTTTATTAAAAATTTTAAAATAAAAATAAAAATCGCCCGTCGAGAACCTAAGAGGGCGGACCGGGTCACTGTGCGACCTAGCTGACCCGACCCGTCCCGCGCCGAGACCGAGTCGACCGGGTCGACAAATCATGCGTCTAGTGATATTTTGAATATTTTTGACTAATAACCGTGACATTCACGACATTGGACAACTAAAGATAATAATATATTTTAATATAAAGAAAGTATATATAAAATTAGCCAAATGTCTTAATTTTTTTTAAAATTATTCGTAGGCAAGCATCGTACTTTTTAAAATATTTTTCAGGAAATTCAGATAAACTATATGGATGACAAAAAATATTTATATTCATAGTTAATTTATTGACTGACTTCGGACTCTAATTAATGGATGGTGATTAAAATCAAGGTTTATCAAATCTAGACGGGACGGGCAACAGATCGGGATGATCGGTCTGTAGGATATAATCGAGATATTTTATATATTATTTTAATTTTTTTTATAACAAACTAATTCTGTAAGTCGGTTGGTTAGGGTTCGAAACTCGATTCTAACGCTTTTTTGGTTCGATTTTTTAAAAAGTTTTAAAATTTTTTTAAAACAACGGTGAAACTAAGATTCAAACTCAGGGACACTCGTTTACATCGAACAACAACTAACCAACTGAGTTAGAATTTTATTTGAATTATATTATATATATATATTAGTTTGCCGTCTCAGTACATAACAATATCAATCTGTATCGTCCCGTCTTGAGCCGTGATCGGGACTGTCGATTCGATCAAGACGTCAAACCTTGAAAGTTGCTTTGATTTAAATGACCTCTCACCAGTTAAAAATTGGAGTCAACCAAAACTGATTCCGCCAGTCAGATTATCCATTCCCAAAAGTGTGTTTATATATATGTTGGATTATCCAAAAAATTGTCTAACTTATACTTCCTATCTAAAGAACATTGTTTGTGCCGTAATTATATTTTCATATTTTTTAACTATTAACTGTTCATTTATTTAACTTAATTATAATTATGTTACCATTTTATTTAAACTATCAAATGATAAGTGCATTTCCCAAGAAAAGAAAGATGTGTGAGATTTCTTATTTTGTATTTCATTCTATAGTGCCAACAAGAGTATGGCTATAATCTGTCTTACTTGAATTATGGGAGTGTCACTTAAAGGAGAAAAGTTCACTAACAATAGCCTACTTAACTCAGGTCCAGTGAGAGTGGGAGAGATTTGAGTCCAAATTTAACTCCAAATCAAGGTAGCAAACCCTCAGCCCAAGTTAGAGGAAATGGAAGAATTTATATAAATCATATTTAATCTTCGAGAGATGTGAACTCTACATTAATTGAGTAAAAGAGATGCGAGTTGGGTTGTGTATATTGGGTTTGAATCTAGATCTTTTGCCCTTCCCGAAGAATAGAGTATCACTGTGTTAGATTCTTTACTATAAAAAATCTAGATATTCTTTTATAATTTTTAATATCAATATTTGAATTAATATCAAAAGAATACAAAGACAGTTAGTTGAAGGGGACCAAAAGAGTGATAGGTAGAAAGGAGAAAAGACACAGAGTCTCTAGATTCTCAAATATATACAACTCTCTTTATAGACATACAACTGCTTAACATTAAATAGTACATAAATATCATGCAGGATCATTTGAACATGATTTTTTTATAAATTTTTGATAAAAAGTAATATTACTACAAATAAAAACGACATATCTACACACTATGATTTTATGCATTGATATATCTATTAATATATTTTCAAGAGTATTTTTTATAAATTTATTTATAAAAATCCCTTTATATTTACTGGGAAAATTAGGTGCAAGCAATCAAAGACAGAGATCCAGGAATAAGTTAAGCAACAAGGGGAGTAAAAAACCCAGGTAGCAGTGAACATGTTTCTTATTAAGTGGGGTAAATAATTACTTAACTTCTTATGTTATTCATGAAAGATAAGTTCAATGAAATGTGTGTACGACTATTGAATAAGCCTATATGTATGTAGTTTTGCATTGTATTAACAGTGTCTTACACTGCCTTGTCCAAGTCAATATATGACTCATGTTCATCTATGGATGACAAACTTCTTCTCCCTTTTTGATATCATGACATGATGATACGAAAATCATAAGTGACATAACTTTAGAAGTCATAATCAGATAAAATAATTATTAATGAAAGTATTCTCCTTCGACATATCAATATCATCTCAAATTAAGTAAGCCCTGTCAATTAAGAAGGAACCTATTAACTAAATTTCAACTTTATCAAGAGGACAAGCCTACAATTTGTCAGAATGTGAGGATATCAAAAGAAGTATTTTCAATAAAGATTTGACGCCCGACCGTATCAGTCGTATCGATACTTTACTAATAAGATATAATATTATATCGTATTGTATTATAGTGTGTCAACAATATAATAAATATTTAGTGTAATAAATTATGTGTTGAAATCATTTGTAGTTTAATTGGTTAGAGGGTCCTGTGTGCAACCGTGAGATTCACAATTTGAATCTCACAAATGACATCTATTTTTGAACCCTTTCTTTAAAAAGAAATAAAAATTAAAAAAAAATGTACTCACGGTGAGTTTCAAACTCGAGATAAACCGTTATAAAGAAACGTTTCAACTAATTTACTTATCAAAAGTTAATTAAATATAAACTAAAATATATAATATTTAAACGAATATAGATACCATACCGATTGCGTATCACGCTTCAGTTGTATCGATCTTTGATTATATGATTCGATACGTGCGATACACATTATATCGGACCGATTTGATAAATCATGCTCTCAATTCTCAAAAAGTTCATCTCAATACTTCTCTGTAACAGATTACATGTTTGGCTGGAAATTAATCTAAACATGCAGATAACAACCATGGAACAAGTTGGTTCTGAAATGTTTTAAGTTCAACACAAAAAAAAAATCTTGTGCTAGTTGCAGCTGAACAGGAACAACGATACCACCATCATATCATGTGTATCTATTCCACGTGGGGATGTAAGCGTGTGCAAGAGCTTCCAACTGATGGGCATCGAGGTCCAATATCGCAAGTGTAGAGCTAATCAAACTAAGCCCATGGGTGGTGCTACTCCGTCCACCGCGGCACGTAAAACTCCTGAAAAATTTGTTATTTTTAATTTTTTTTTGACGAAGTGGAGCTCACATCTCCTAACTCGTCGTATAAGACACACCCACATCTGACGGCCTAAAAAAATAAAAAAATAAAAATCAGATTCAATAAATAGTACTAAACACATGGTAGATAAGTTGGGCTTATTTACTCTTGGTCGACCTTGCAGGTGGTGCCTTGGTCGCGACTCGTTGAAGGGCGGGTGGGGACGAGAAGAGGGGAAGAATATGTGGGGGAAGGGCAAGTTGGGTAGTTAATATTTATGTATATTAGTACATCCACTGAATTTTTCATGAACTGTTCTTCCTTTTCAACGTTTTTGTTTTTGATCAAGATCATAAGTTTGAGGCGACTCATATATGATTATGACCTTTGACCTATATATCTCAACACCATAGGAGACACAGCTTTTCCTTTCCACACGTACCAATATGGCGAAAACCCTGCAAAAGTTTTCCGATGCGGCGCCGAGGAACCTTTACAACGAGAGGGCTGACCAGAAGAACCCTCACCCACCACCGGCGCCGGGAACGCATAAAGGAAAAGCCCAAAGAAGAAGTAGAGGAAGAAGAAGGGAGCCTCCCTTACAGCTAGCTAGCTAGCCGGCTTCACACGCACCAAACACACATACTGCTACCCTCTTTTTCTTCTTTAAATATATATATATATAGCTGCGTATCTGAAAGAGGGTATACGATCGACGGCGCAGGCGGATGCCGATATCTGCAGTGCTCGCAGACCCACCACCTTGGCCGGCGGGGTCAAACCCCACCATTGCGAGTCGTAAACGGTGGCTTCTCATGTGATGCTGAAGGCAACGTACGGGTCGTCGATTCCGCGTGTCGTGAGAGTTCGTAATGCCGAGAGGAGACACTGCGTGCCTGCATGGACAAGTAATTGCGATTATCTACTAATAAGGCAAGTGATGGGTCACCAGAGCTTCTTATTAATTTCTAATTTGGCCGTGTTTAAACATCCAGCTCAGAAACGAGGTCCGACCGGCAATATTATACGTAGATAAAGGGTGTGAGATCCAGGCAGAGATTTTGCTGGCACATGAGAATGCCAGGACCAAGATCGAGGTAGATATTGCGCGCATTGCGTATAATTTGACTAGGATGCTGCGTTAAAAGTACTTGACTAAAAATAGTTGACCAAACGATCCAGTTTCTTATAAGCACACTAGTTTATGTACATAGAGAGAAATGCCACTGACGTTGTCACTCTTTATATCAATTTTTTTTGCTATTTAGTTTGAAATCAAACAATAAAAAGACATAAAGTAACTTAAATTTGATGATTTCGAAAGATCGGACGATAGAGATGAAAGTGAAACGACTTGAACATCTCTCTCGGTGGATATTGGCCTCCTTAAGGCCCGCTCTGTTATCAGAATTATCGGGAGGTTATCATTTTCGATGAGAGAGAATTGAGAGAGGGAGCACACTCTCCCTCACACATATATCGCTAACCGACCTTGGACACTGTGTTCGACCCTGTTTAGTCGAACACGGTATCCCCACTCAAAAATCAAAATGGGTCTAATTGAATGGGAGGTCGCGTGCGGGTTAGAGTCCTGCTCCCCAAGTGTGCCAGAGCGAGATCAACTTGCATGCCCCTTAATTGGGTGCCATGCGCTTAATTAAGCGTGGATTCTATCTCCTCTATATCTTTGTGTTCTAGAGTACCCAATATTTATTGTACCAGTTGCCCCCCCCCCAAAAAAAAAAAAAAAAAAAGATGAGTTTGAAAAAATATGGTATAAAAGTGAGAAAATAGCATTTCTCATTAGAGTTTAGTGACATCTTTCCATTGGCCGGGTGCAGTGCGCCATGGTCTCTTAATTCTATTCTCGACGCAGCTTCCTTCTCTCTCTTAAATGTATTTGTTCTTGGTAACAGAGGAGTTTACCCAGCCACGGCCCACGGCCGTCGTGGAGCCAGCGACGCCGGATGGGCTCATACCCCAACTTGGGTCGGTCGGCGGAATTAAATAATAATTTAACATTCCCGAGTGGATTTGGGAATGTTTGCGTCTTGGGAAGTGATCATATATCCCACAAAGTCAAATTGCTGCTGCTTAATGATGGGGTTAAATCTTCCGGGATTAGACCTTTTTGGCGTTATGTGAGTTTGTGTTCTTCGGACGACGACGGTGAAAGATATGACTTCCATCCAGATATTTTTATAAATTATATACATCGGCATAAAATTATTAATGATTAAGTTACACAGACGAAGTCATTGTTTGTGTATATGTTCTTTGGGCTTTGCCTGCCAAAAGAATATGGTATCAGAGGTGGAACTAATATAATTTATCCTGTCACTGGTGTGGATTCCCATCTTTGCTGCTACAGGAAGATCTGTTAAGAGAGTAAGATGTGATGATCTAATAATAATGATGATAAAAATGTGAAAATTTTGCAATATTTTTGCCATGTTCACCGGTAGTCGTTTCATAGTTATATCATGAGATTCATGTCAAACATATATGTACCTTCAAAACATGGTCAAAGAGAGACACATCCTTCACTCAAGTACGTAGTTCCGGAGGCTTCAATCTGAAATCCCCAAAATCTTCTACCAGCTAGTGGATAGGGGAGATCCTTGTCGAGTCATGGGAGGGGCAAAAGGCAAGCTAATGTTCATGCATGCGCTGACTTTCCGTGTGGGAACGCTGAAGGTCAACCTGAGAAAAGATCTTCCAGTGGATAACGTCTGTGCTGCCAGCCCACCATGTTCTTCTCATCTACAGTAGACTCAGACCACTGGGGCTGATTATTATAACGTGAGGGCAAATGATGCTATACGATGATTTAATGTTAATAGCCAAGCACCTCCTAACTAGCTAGAGTAGGTGGGTCGATCGAATGTGAGTGCAAATCAAAGTTATAGTTTAAAATAAATTTGTGCCTTAAAACGGATTAGTGAAAAGAAAATTGAATGTATAAGACAATCACACAGACACTATAATTTTTATATCGATCCGAACATTCTCGATCACGATGACCTAAAGTCCAGTATCTAGATCCTATAATTAATGGAGTTTCTCAACCTCACTTGATGAATTACATTTCATGAGTTTTGATCAATTACATTAGCCCACCACAAACAATGCCCAAGCACACGCGCAAACTGGCTTTTGCTTAGATGACCAATTCACCAATGAACATGTCCTTAGACAATCAACCCACTAATGATCCTCAGATCTTTAACTATTGGCATGTAGTAAATATACATATTAATCATGAGATATGCTTTTAATCAGTAGGTAGATGTGGAAAAATAAAAGCATCGAAAGAAAGAAAGAAAATGAATTCAACAGAAATTGAGTGTTGGCGTATGCAGAATCTCTTCAATTGCAGTGGGATCAGATTTTTTGAATGCTTTGGTTCATTAAAAAAGGATAACTTTTAAAAGAAATATTTGAATGGTACAGTTGGATAGTTCACGACACTTGAATGCAGTTGCTTGACTTGATATTGCAAGTTTCTCTCTAACGTATATCTATTCGAGAGAGCGAATAATGAGAGTGCTAAGTAAACAATTACAACATAAAATAAATTAATTCATATCCAAGAAAGAACTAACATAATGGGAATCAAGTGAATAAGACAATCACACAGACATTAAGATTTTATACTAGTTCGGACACTCTCTTAGTGACCTACATCCAACACCTAAATCTCGACTTGAGATTTTATTGCTTTAATGAATGAAGTACATTTGCTGAGTTTTATTCGAGTACACCAACTCACCAAATATTTGCCCACACACACTACTTTTTGATCAGGCGACTAGTTCACCAACAAAAATCCCCTCAAACAATCACACATTGGGTTTTGATTAAGTGTCTAGTTAACCAACAGATAGAATCTTTAGGTAATTACACACTAGGTTTTGATTAAGTGTCAAGTTCACTAATGGATATATACCCTTAGGTAATCCTCACATCAAGGATCCTTACATCCTTAATTGCTCGTTGGTAGTAAATACAACACTTAAAGATAGAAAGCATGTTCCATGATAAAGGAGCCTCTTATCGGGAGATGAATGTGGAGAAATTTAAAGCACAAAAATAAAGAGGAATGAGCACAGAAGTATATGAATGTTGGTGTACATAGAAGTTTTATAATTACAGTGGGCCTGGTTCAGACTCTTGAATGTTCGTGCTTTTGACTATGGCTCACTGAAAACTAGACTTCTTCAATGATGTGATTTTGATTGTGAAAGATTAGGCTGCTCACAACACTTGAATTATGTTGTTCGTACAGAGTTCTAGTCATTTTCCATTGAGAACAAGTTTGTATTTATAACACATTGGTGAGCTATCAGATAGAAATGTTCACTTGATTTTATAGGCTTCTCCCTAACGTATATATGTCCGAGAGAGTGCATTAATTAGCCATTGTGTCTGTAGCCATCTTTCTTCTTTCTCAAGCTAATCTTGTTTTTTAAGAACTTCTCATGACTTGACATGTATATTTTTAATTTTACTTTCTCAAGCCGTTGTGTCTGTAACCTCTCTCTACTCCCTTCTTCCGACGCACTCCACCTCAATGTGCCCCCTCCTTTCATCTCCTTCTTCTCTCTCTCTACTCCCTTATTCTGGCACTCACCCCACCCAGGTGCTCCTCCCATCTCCTTCTTCTCCTACCTTATTTCGCACGCCACTCTCGCCGCCTTCGCCGTCCTCCTCTCCTGCCTCTTTTCCCTCCCCTCCTACATCCTCAAGGGCCTCCACACTTACATCCACCCTAACACCCTTCCTGGCAACATCGGGTGATTTCCTGTCCTCCCATCTAGCCTTCTTCTCTCTCTCTCTCTCTCTGCTCCCTTCTTCCGACGTTGCTCACAGGACCCCCTCTCCCCCCACCCCTCCTGGCACCGCTCTTAGGCTACGCTCACCTTGTCGCCTCTGTCACCCTCCTCTCCCTCCTCTTCCGTGCCCTCGAGAGACTCCACACCTACATCCACCCTGACACCCTCCCTAACGGCAGTGTCGATGATGGTGGCACCCCCCTCTCTCCCCACCCTGCCTATTCCCGTTAAAGTAGATGCCTGACATATATCCTGCTCAGTAAGGCCTCCCCGTTGAATGCCACCCAACTCCCCGTCTTGTGCCGCTACATCGACGACCACACCCTCCCCGCCCACCTCCAGTCCTTCTGCTCTATCTGCCTACCTCTTTTGTGATGTGAAACTCTTGGCCAATGTCATCCACGATGTCTCCGACGATGTTGACTTCTCAAGCTACAACAACAAGCAGTTTCGACGGTACCAAGCGACGGTAATCTCCGATAATGACAACTCATAGAGAGAGAGAGAGAGAGAGAGAGGATGTCAACCTGATGGTAGATTAGTCATTCTACCTTTTCACTCACACTTCACTCAAGGTAAACAAATGAGAGTCACGACGAGGGTATAACTATAACCATTCGGGATATACAAGGAGTATATAAGTCTAAATGAGAGATTTATTTGTAAAAATAGATATTTATAAGAGGTATATATGCAAAAAAATTATTAATTGTACTCAAGGCTATGTACACACGTGCAGAGGTTAGAAACCTGACTTCTCACGCGAGCCTCCACATGGTGATCCACTGGGAGACTATAGAGGCCAAAGGTGGAGCGATGGAATGCCTACAGTTAGAGAGAGAGAGAGAGAGCTCCCTTTGATGATTAAGAGCCATGCATGAGTGAGGCTGTTAGAAAGAGAAAGGGAAGAACAAGGGAGTGAGGGAGGGTGAAGCCAACGGCCGTAGCCTCCCGACGCAGTGGAGAGAGCCCCCCTTCTTTACCTATCATGTTATCCTTTTCATACCCTCTCTTCGTTGAATATTCCCTTGCGCGGCGTTCACGCGAATCACGACGTCTGGAAATGTGTTCCTACTACATGGAGGGATAGCAGGGGAAGGTTTGCATGAAGGCATGTGGAGCAGCATATGGATTCGTGAGGAGGGTGGAGCTCCTTGTTGCCCCTAGTTGGAAGGATGGGAGGCCCAGATACGTGTAGTGACCCGACGGGTCACTGTATGTATGTAGGGGACCCAGGTCGATGAGGGGGCCTCTGCGGTCTTTCCTTGAGAATACTGTGAGCTGAGTCTACTCGCCTCATGGGAAAGGAGCCCCGGGAGCCTGGGAAGTGGGAAGGGCACCTCGCTCTCTTCTCAACATGCCAAAACGATAGCTACCCGGCCAGGTCGTGGCCCCATTTATCCTTGTCATATTATCCTCATGTTCATGTATGTATCACTGCTCAAAATTTATCTGAAATGGTATATAAAAATTAAATTACCATGCAATGCAATGATGTCCGTGAGTAGAAATTTATTTGTTCTGTTTTATCTAAGAAAACAAAAGAGAAAACTCCACTTCCAGAAACATAACTATGTCTAAGTTCGGAGAGAAATATATAAAGAACTCATAGATTTACCACCCAAGCCCAACTCCACACATCGAACTTCCACTTATTAGTCACTTACGTCACATGATCAAAAGAAAGTTAGCGAAGGAACGCCGCCCCGCACACCCCCCCAACCCACCACCACCACTCCCGCAGCCCCCCCCGCGTATCTTCCCGCACCTCCACTGCTCCACCTCCCTTCTCCGGACAGCACCCCCCGCAGGAGGGTCACGTGACCTGACGCCACCCAGCCGACAAGCACACCCTCTCCAGACGCCGGCAAGCCTCCACGTCACCGCACCTCACTAACCCCCATAGAATAATGAGTTCATTAACCTCACCAACCAGCGCACTATTACCGTTAATCCCTCATTAATAGACACGCCTGGTCTCACACTAATCCACGCCTCCTCCCCCCCACTAATCCCGCTGCCCAATTTGGCCGGCCCCCCCACCTGACAACAATAGGCCCCTCCTACGTGCACGCCACAAGAGCGGGCCCCGCGACGGCGATACCAACGTGTCACCGAGACATGCCCAGTGGCCACCCCGGGGTCAAAGTCCGGACCATCTGACCGTCCCCCAAAAAATAACGGCTGTCGTCAAGGGCGGTTAGGCAGCCTTCTCCCGGGCCTCCATATCTTCTCCGCCGCTTCGTCCTCCTCTCTTCCCATGGCCATGCGGGTCTCTCGGCTTTTTGCCCTATCTCCTTCTTTTCTACAGAACCCCCCTTCTCCCTCGATCTTCTTAAAAGCCATGGCGGTGTAGCTGTCGCCAGGTTCCCCCTCTCCTCCTCTTCTTCGTCACCGTCGTCGCAAGCCTTCTCCTTCGGTCGTCGTCCCTTCCACAGGTCTGGAGCAGTACCGGCAAGTTGGCGATGGTCGCTCCACGGATGGGTACGTACATGAGCAGGAGTCTGTGCCTGTGCGCGCTGCTGCTGGCGCATTTGGGGTGCTTGGCCATGGGGGCGCCGGGGGGAGGCGCCTTCGACTCCGGTGGCGTCGCGGACGACCGTGCCTCGCTGCTGGCCTTCAAGGCCGGCGTGACGGGGGACCCCCAGGACGCCCTCGGCGGCTGGAACGCTTCCGGGTTGCCGCACTGCAACTGGACGGGCGTGCTCTGCGACCATGTGAGGGGGCGCGTCGTGCAGCTGGACCTCAGCGGGAGTTCCCTCTCCGGGACGATCTCCCCGGCGCTGGGGGGTCTCTCGCTGCTGGGCGTGCTCGACCTTTCCCGGAACTTCTTCACCGGGCGGATCCCGGCGGAGCTGGGGGGGCTCTCGCTACTGGGCGTGCTCGACCTCTCCCGGAACTGCTTCACCGGGGGGATCCCGGAAGAGCTGGGGAGCCTCGCGGGCATGACCCAGCTGAGCCTGTCGTGGAACGCTCTGGAGGGGCCGATCCCGGCGGAGCTCGGCGGGTTCGCCTGGCTGAACTACCTGGACATGGGGAGCAACCGGCTCTCCGGCAGCATCCCGGAGGCGCTGCTCTGCAACAGCTCCAAGCTCGAGTACGTCGACCTCTCCAACAATTCCCTGAGTGGAGGGATCCAGCTAGGTAACCATTGCAAACTCCCTGTACTGAGGTTCCTGCTCTTATGGTCCAACAAGCTGGTGGGCTCGATTCCCCCAACTCTGTCCAACTTCTCCATGCTTCAATGGTTTGATGTGGAGGGGAACCATCTGAGCGGGGAGCTGCCGTCCCAGATGGTGGAGAAGATGCCGTACTTGCAGTTTCTCTATCTCTCCTACAATAACTTCAGCAGCCATGATGTTAACTCCAACCTTGAGCCCTTCTTCTTATCCCTGTCGAACTGCCCCAACCTGCAAGAATTAGAGCTGGCCGGGAACAGACTCGGCGGTGTCATACCTCCTGCCATTGGTAACCTTTCTGTTAACCTTGTACAGGTTCACCTCGAAGAGAACCGCATCGGTGGTTCCATCCCTCCTAACATATCCAGTCTACTTAACTTAACCTACCTGAACTTGTCCAACAACATCTTGAATGGGTCGATTCCACCGGACTTAGCACACCTGCCAAAGCTAGAGAGGGTCTACCTATCGCACAACATGCTCACCGGGGAAATCCCTTCTGCTATTGGAGACATTCCGCACTTGGGTCTCCTAGATTTGTCTTCCAATCTACTTATTGGGTCGATCCCGGATAGTTTGTCGAATCTCTCACAGCTGAGGAGGCTCTTGCTCAACAACAACCATCTGTCAGGAAGTATACCATCAAGCCTTGGCAACTGCGTGAATCTGGAGATCCTGGACCTCTCACACAACAGGTTGTCGGGGTCGATCCCGAAAGAGGTGGCAGCGCTGTCGAACTTGAAGCTGTATCTGAACCTGTCCAGCAACACCCTCCATGGGCCTCTCCCGCTGGAACTGAGCAAGATGGACATGGTGCTGGAGCTGGACCTTTCGTCGAACAACCTCTCGGGCGCCATCCCTTCTCAACTTGGGAGCTGCGTCGCTCTAGAATACCTCAACCTCTCCGGCAATCACCTGGGAGACCTCCTCCCGAGTTCCGTCGGCGCCCTGCCTTACCTCGAAGTACTTGATCTCGCGTCCAACGAGCTAACGGGGACCTTGCCGGAGTCCCTGGAAGCGTCCGCATCTCTCAAGAAGCTGAACGTCTCATTCAACAACTTCTCAGGGAGCTTGCCGGACGAGGGAGTGTTCGCGTTGGTGTCGGCGGATTCCTTCCTGGGCAACCCGGGCCTGTGCGGGTCACTTCCCGGGATGGCCTCCTGCTTGGCTAAACGAGCTCGCAAGTTCTCGATCTTGCCCCTTCTTCTGGCTTTGTTAAGCACTCTGTGCATACTATGCCTAGTCGGGTACTGGCTGGCGAGGAGAACAAGAGCATGCACGTTGCTGCCGGCCTTCCGGCGCGCTGTGTCGCTGGACCATGGACACCACCAGGAGAAGGTCAAGGACTACCCAAGGATCTCCCACCGACAGCTCGTGGAAGCAACCGGCGGGTTCGAGACGTCCAATCTGATAGGCTCGGGTAGGTTCGGCCAAGTCTACAAGGGAGTCCTGGGCGACGGGATGAGGATTGCAGTGAAGGTGTTCGATCCCCAAAGTGGGGGAGAGGTGGCCAGCAACTTCAGGAGGGAATGCCAGGTGCTCAAGAGAACCAGGCACAGGAACCTGATCAGGATCATCACAGCCTGCAGCAGGCCCGACTTCAAAGCTCTTGTGCTGCCACTGATGCCGAACGGGAGCTTGGAGAGCCACCTCTACCCATGTCATTCCTCAGGGCGCCATGACCTCAGCCTCCTGCAGATTGTGAGCATATGCAGCGACGTAGCTGAAGGGATGGCGTACTTGCACCATTACTCTCCGGTTAGGGTTATACACTGTGATCTCAAGCCCAGCAACGTCCTTCTCGACGAGGACTACACGGCCCTGGTTTCTGACTTCGGGATTTCGAGGTTGGTGAAGGGCGTTGGGGACGAGTGCAAGGAAGTTGTCGACTCGTCGTCCTGCAACTCACTGACCGGGTTGCTGTGTGGGTCTGTCGGCTACATTGCACCAGGTATGTTCGTTAGGGTTTCCTCTGCCTGCAACAGTTCATGTCATACTTAAAATTTTTCCTTCTTCTTCATGCGTGGTGATAACGCTGACGAGATCAATGAAAACGTCGACGCAGAATACGGCTTGGGAAGGCAACCTTCGACGCAGGGGGACGTGTACAGCTTTGGGGTCCTGCTGCTGGAGGTGCTCACCGGGAAGCGGCCGACGGACGTCCTCTTTCACGAGGGGCAGACCCTGCAGGACTGGGTGAAGAGCCACTACCCCCACAACCTCGCCCCCATCGTCGAGGCGACGCTGTCGAGGGTGGCCACCGCGTGCGAGCACGCCAGGGAGGAATGGGGCAACGTCGTGGTGGAGCTGCTCGAGCTGGGCCTGGTGTGCACGCAGCTCTCCCCTTCGCTGAGACCCACCATGGTCGACGTCGCCCACGAGATCTCCCGGCTGAAGCAGGACCTCTCCCAGCACGCCGAACAGCCCATTGGTTCTCCTGCCAGAAATCTATAATTCTCTCTCTAAGACAGAAGGGAGCAATTTAGAGGCACCCGATCGATTAGAGGGCATGGCGAGGAGGATTGCGTTGTTTAATGGCTGGTGGGGGGGGGGGGGGCTGTTTTATATTCCCCATTCCGAATAAGTTGCGCCATTTGGTTAATTCTTTAAACATTTCCTACTCCAAATGGAGACATCACTGTAAAAAGCGTTCGTTCAACAGTTTGGCTATTGGGCGTGTTTCGTTATATTACAACATAAAGGCTTGCACGAAAAGGCTAGCTAGCTAGTGCGGTCCCTCCATTCATTGCCTACCCACGGCTTCTTCCTTCCTTCCTTCCGTTCTTTAATCTGCATCATCGGAGTAGTACTGTTTGGGTGGTCTCTCTGGAAGCACGCGCGTGTGCCAGCTTGAACGTGCGTTAGTCTGCATGCATGGACGCGTACGTGAGACATGGTGAGATGACTGAAGAAGAAGCAATGTAGTCTTTCTCATTCAAATCATAGTTACTACTCTGTAAATCGAAAGACATGGATTCTCCCCAAAAGTGTTAATGAGTTCATCTCCTAGCTGTGTTTGCTCCCTGGACATACATGCATCGATCCATGGTGCACGTACGCTTGAGGAGAAGGAGAAGAAGAATCGTGCCAGAGGACGAGAACAGTGGGTGAGGATGCAATTAAGGGAACAATATTTAGTTATTGTGCTACTGTGCGAGAGACGTATACATGGTGCACGTAATGAACATATATACTCATCTAGAAATTAATTAAACAGATAATGCATGCCACATATATAGAAGAGAACACATATGGTTCCAACAACGGGCTCTTGTCATACGTGCTGATTCGAATCGAAACCACACGTACGGAATCTCATATTTTTCATCTACAAGTAGAATTTTGATCCCTCCTCTATTCTCTCTTAGAACTGAACATTGCCCGCCGTACATCGACTATTCATTTGTATTGAACTAGTGAAAATGCACGTGCAAATGCATGTTTAGCAAAGTATGAAAAATGAAAGAAAACACTTAGTTTAATGAACATAAACAGAAAAAATAACAATAACTGGTTACTATAATAATGATAGAAGAATATATATATTTATATAACTGCTGCTTCCATTGCTAATTAGCGTGAAATATCCACAACAGCCCTAAAAATCAGATTATGAAAGAAGAAATGAAACTTACATGAAACATGGGCAACACATATATCTTGTTCTTAATCATGCTGGTGGATGTTACAGAGAAAAAATCATAAGACTTATTAGATTAAGAACAAGACGTGCGTTGAAGAATATTGTGCTATTATGCTTGTTCTTAATTAATCTAATGGTCAACATATCTTGTTCTTAATCATGCTGGTGGATGTTACAGAAAAAAGGAAATGAAACTCATATGAAGTATATATATATATATATATGGGTGATGGAGATTTGAATTCTAAATCTAATGGCTGTTAATTATTTGCTCTGGACGTACAGACGGAACATGCTCCGAAATATACCAAGCGTGCTCCATTATTCCAAAATTATGTAGTGTTATAGAAAAAGAGAGTACTAGCTACTTGTATTAATTAATTGGCTCCCTTGATTTGTCCTTTCAGCAGTCACCACTCACATTTGTTACAGCGAATCCCATGATCCGATCGATATCTTTCCATAAGCTGAAATATATAATACTCAAATGGTGGTGCGATGCTGTGATGGTAACCTAATAATTAACTGTGAGTGAGCAGGAATAATCAACATTCATCATGGCCTTTGTAAGCCCCAGGGAAGAAAAATGTTAGTTCCTTCTAATAATATAATGGCACTGTGTGCACAGTTCGAATTATATATATATATGCTGGTCATGACATCTGATGCCACAGGTAGTCCACAAATGTCAATATAAGTAGATGGTAGGAGGACATGGCAGAAAAAAAAGCAAGTCTGGTGCAAAACAACTGGGGAATAAGATCTATCCGATCCCCTCGATCAGAAAGCTACTACACAAAGCAGACAGTGATCATGTGGGCTGGTGAATGCCGATCATGTGTGCAAAACAAATGATCATCTGATAAGTATATATATGTTGTTTAATGAAACTGGACAATTTGGGCTTCAGGAAGATCTAGAACATGATGGCGTTGTCGATCCTTCGGGCTGTGAGAGGACTGATAGTGAGGAAAAAGAAACACGAGGATCATCTATAATATACTCAAAGTAAGGTAAGTGCATGCCCAGGATCCATTTTTATATTTCCATTCCTATTGGAAAAAGGTATATATGTATATATAGACATGGGTGTATGGACTCTTTCAACTTCAAGCGACGAACGCAAAACTCCGGATAAACCTATGAGGAAGACCATTGTCTCATGAGATAAAACAAACTAATAATAAACCCATGAGGAAGACCACTGACTCATGAGGTAAAACGAACTATTGATAAGCTCATGAGGAAAGATCACTGGCTCATGCGGCACACTGAAATGAATAATGAATAGACCCATGAGCTAGGAAAGACCACTGGCTCATGCGGTACACTGAAATGAGTTATAAATAAACCTATGAGGAAAGATCACTAGCTCATGTGGCACAATGAAATGAATAATGAATAAACCTATGAGGAAAGATCACTACTCGTGCGGTGAAATAAATCATTGATAAACTTATGAGGAAAGACAACTGACTCATTAGGTAATTCTTGAACTACCTTGAATACTTGATAATCATGAATCCCTACCCGAGAAAGGGTATTTACTTGACAATTAAATAGCCAATATCTCGTGTCATGATGTGAAAAGTGTATGATTGATATTCATCGCAACTTATTCAATCTTTCTTGCTAGTTATTTTCATGACTCGTCCTATTGTTATATTCTCCACATCAACTTGCATTCATTCATGCATGATTATAGTACATTGTTTAAAATATTAATCACTTTAAGTAAGTCTGGACATAGAGATATAATTCCTATTGAGCGTTCACTCACATAGTATTTTTTCATATTTTTCAGGTAATAGCAGGGAAGATATTCATCCGGAGGGGGGAGGGCAAGAGTGTTGAGTGTTCTAGAGATTGGCGTCTATATCTTTTCTTTTCTTGAGTCTAAGTCCTGTAAATTGAGTCTTTTCCTTTCTTTTCATTAATGTAAGCTGAGTCAAGAATAATATAATATTGACCTTTTGGTATTAATAAATTGTTGTCGGTATTTTCTGGCCATATGATTTGCTCTGATTATTCATGATTGTTCGCTGCCACGTTCCGAGCATATTTCCGTTGCTATCGGTTCAGGGCGTGACACCTTCCCTATTGGAACTCCTCGGGGAAGCTCAACGGGCATAACAAGCGTGGCGGGTAAGACCCCCAGTCTGCTTCAAAGTTGCTGATGCCGGGGATGACCTCTTTCTTTAGATCGGTCCCCTCAGCGTCGGTCCTCTCCAACCTGCCCCTGATCCGCGTGTGCCCGATGATCGGGCCCTGATCCAAGGGCCATGGGCGCTTGTGGCTTGGGAGAGCATTTCGCCCAAATGAACCTCTCGATCTACACCAGAAGCAACTGTAGGTGGACACTGAGGGTTTCAACGTCATGGGCGGAGGGCACCGTGGGGCAATGTGGAGGGTGAAGGTGATTGGCGGGGAGGGCGGCTGGCTGGGAGCCTCTGTGGTTCTCCTGCCAGACGATAGGGGGAGGGGGGAGGGAGAGAAGGGGGAAGACATGGAGAGAGAGAGAGAGAGAGAGAGAGCAACATGTTGCTTCTTCCCACCGCCGATGGTAATAGAAACACAAAGGATAGAGAGATATGTTGCCGTAGAAGCATGTAGAGGTGGCCATCGTGCCTAGCTACAACGAGACAGACTAGCTTGAGGGCAGCATCAAGAATAATGAAAGGGGGAGCTATCTTTCGAGCAACAGGGCAAGGACCATTCCATGTTCAACATGAAGACATCTTCTAGTAGGGTGGTTCCGTCTACGATGCTTGATTCAACTGTGTTTCCAACTAGGTAAATTAAACCCCGTGCAACACCCATTGCAATCTGCATTGCAGACATAGTGCAACAATCTTTTGCCTCATCTTGACAAGTTCTTCTGACATTGTGGTGACACAGTGCAAGCGTCGTAGGTGCTATTGACGCTCGCAACTAGAGATTCTGTCTGGCATGTTGCTGTAGATCTTCTACGAGTTCATGGGTAGTTGGACGTCATACCTCATCAACGTGCTCTAGGTCGAGTAATGTAGTCGCAAGGAAAAAGAGAATGTCAGCTTCAAGAACCATGTGATCCAAGTCCTTTTCTTCCTCCCCTCTCCCAACTTCGCTCTCCATTTATTCTTTCCTTCCACGCATTCCATCCTATATTATTTCCAATCATAATTCTCTCTCTCTCTTTCTCCATCTCTCCACTTTTATCTTCCTACCATTGCTCTTTGATACATACTTTTCTTCTCGGAGGGCACATTTAAACGGGGAGGATAGGGGGAGTCATTGTTGCGCACCGACGCCCGCCACGAAGAAGACAACCATCCTCACCGGTGGAGGGTCACCGATGCCCCTTCCTGTGACCTGCCACCACCCTCATTCCCTATCCCAACTCCTTGATGCCTGAGCAACAACTTGTTCCACCGTGGGCTTGCCCCCTCCCCATATGTGAGCCAATGAAACTCTCCCCCTCCCCTTCCTCCATCTCTCTGTCTTCTCCCTCTTCCCCTCAACAGTCAAGAGAGTTCACATGCTATCCCCTTTGCCTCGCCACAGTCACCCCCTCGCCTGTCCAAAGCTAGAGATGATGTCAGTAGTGCGTGCGCGCGCACACACACAAATATATATATATATATATATATATAGAAGGAATATTTTAGGGATTTTAAGTCTCTATGTTACCTTCTAGACATAATATTTCTAGTATATTCTCTTTTTCCAACGTCTATAAATTATAGAGACTTTTTATTAGGAGTTAGAAGATTCCAAAGACTTTAGAAGGAATAGTTGTATTTGAGAGACTAAAAGAGAAATATGCTTATTTGTAGGGACTAAAAAAATAAAAACCTCTAACCTATTTCATGAAATTGATGGAATGAGTTATCTCTATATTTAACCTATAAAATGAGGATAAACTTGGGTCATTTAATCTAATGATATTCCTGATACCAAACGGGCTTTATTATCCCCGATTTTAAGTCACAAATAGGGTTAACTTTAAGTTGGAATATCCTCACTTTTCTTAGACATAATAAACAGAGATTAGAGTATGAATTGAGCTCATCCTTTCTTATGCTGATAGCAAACGTGAGCTCAGTTGAAAACCTCGGAGCCTAGCTCTCCGGCATGCTGACATTTTCCCAAGTTTTTTTTTCATATTTGCTAAGCCCTCGATCCATGCATAAGAGTTGGAGGTTCTATTTCTTGATCCTAAGCTCCAACCAGCAGTAGAGAGAGAGAATTTTTCTTGGGGAGGGGGGCAATAGAAAGGCTTTAAGTTTTTCTTGGGGACAAGAAGTAAAACTTCTCTGTGTACATTTTTATTCATTTCTTCCCTGTTTCTCTAGCTCCCCCACTTCTAGTAAGTCTCTAACCACATAATGGACCCCGTCTGTAACTGTTTTGGGCTGGGCCGGCCCATTTTCTCTATCATGGTGGGCCAAATCAAATGTGAGCGGGCCAGTGATAGCACAAAAAGTGATGGCGCTAGAGCTTCTGCTGCAGACGAGCAACCTCACACTGTCTCAAATGCTGACACAAGCCAGCATGCAGATAGTGGCCCAATAAGGAGGCAGCCCACCGCAATGGAGAGATTGATTTGGTTTAGCTGTCCTTGCAAGCCACTGAGCTCCTGGAGTTTGTAATCTACGTTCCTTGCATTACATGATTATGGAAAGGGAAAAAGGAACATGCTTCTTTACATTGTCGTGCGGGACATAGTCTGATTGGAGCATATGCAAATGCAGTGATTTTAAGGGTGCATTTGGAAAGATTTAGGGTCATTTTGTTAACCGAGTCCGGGTAACGCGGGTGTGTGTGGGGAGAGAGTGGGGTCCACCGCTTTCTCTCTCATCCGTCGAGTTAACTTGATCGGATGTCAAAGACGCCCTTAAGGATTATAGATTTTTTTCTCTCCCCATAATTCACTTATCCCCAAAAAGCTGGTCGGGGGTAATTTTTGAAGATTTTTAAACTAAGTCATTTTTTTCTCCCTCTCCCCTACTACCATAATTTACTTTTGAGATAAGTGAGACCAAACACGGCCTTTAGAAATATTAATCAGAGTGGAGATTCCAATGATTAGAATCCTCTCAACGAGTGATACCAAACACGATCTAAAGTTGTATTTGGTTGACTCTAAGAGTGAATTTCAATCATTAAAATTTTGACAAGATTAAAGTCAAACCAAATGTCCCCAGGAGTTCAGATTGAACACGCCACTCTTTTGTTTCTCACGAGAAGCAGCGAGGTCACTTGGAGTATCTATGCCACACTTCTGAACTGGAGCACATAACAGATCAGAACTCTGACAAGTGTCATCTCCCTTTGTACTCTCCTTTCGAATATGGTAGAATCTATGTTCATCCTCTCTGCTCACGGACATAGAGAATAAAAAGTTGGAATTTTTACATATATATTTCCGTAAAATTTGATTTTGTCAAATATTCATCTTATCTGAATATAGTATTATGAATATCCTTCATTTAGATAAAAATATTACGATTATACCTTTTAGTTTATTGTCATCGACGGGAATATAATATTCCGTGAAATATGTCATCTATGATCGTTAGATCTAAAATATATTTGACAAAATCGAATTTTACAAGAGTATATATACAAAAATCTCTACGGCGAGAGCATAATCGTGACATTACTTATATTTCGAGAATATCTATGATGCTATGCTCAGATGAGAGGTATATATTTAACAAAACCAAACTTTATGAGTGTATCTATGCAAAAATCCTTAAATAATTTTCTGTTACCCAATCTTCTCTTTCCTTTGTTCTCTCTATTTTTGTTGATTTGGCGCCCCTAGATCTTTGCATGCATACTTTGAGTAGCTTCCGCACAGTTTTCACTTACTACTACAGTTCTCGAGGTTATCCTTGGTTAAGGAATATCATCAGACAATTAAGCCAGTGCAAGAGGATGCTTGACGAGAAGGGATGGATTCTTCGACTTCACCGGGGATCACACTTGAGATTCAAAGTTACACCAGCAGTGGTCAAAGTTGGTGTAGAAAAATACCAGAAAACATCATAGGAAAGTCGTAAAAAGGAGTAATACTTTGTGCATCGAATCCGATACATAAAGTTACGTCATTATGTAACACTCTCTCTCATTGACTCAAAAATTAGGTAAAATGATAATTTTCGCACAGAAAACGACGTCCACGTCAGACCCGTACGACTCACTTTTTCGCCCATTAAATGCAGAGAACACGTGACGGGAAAATATAAGATTGAAATATTTTGCATACGAGTGAACCATTTAATATAGGATTGAAATATTTTATTAAAGTCTTGTAACCAAATATTTCATTTATATAGTAAAAATATTATCTTTATAAAATATTTTATTAATTTATTTTTATATTCAAATAAAATATTTCATTCATTTAACAAATATTTCTTTTTTAGAATAAGTAGTAAAATATTATTTTTATAAAATATTTTCTTTACTTTATTTTTATAGTCAAACAAAATATTTCGTTCATATCACAAATGTTTCATTCTCGTAACAAAATGTTTCATTCGTATGTAAAATATTTCAGTCCTATACTTTTCCGTTAAGTACGCTTCGTATTTAACGAGTGAAAAAATGAATCGTACAGATCTGATGTAGGCGTCATTTTTTTATGCGAATATCATCATTTCATCTAATTTTTGGGTCAACAAGAGGAGATGTTGTATAATAACGTAACTTTATGCACCGGATTTCGTACACAAAATATTACTCCGATGCACAAACCATTGCTCCATGAAAAGTATATATTTAGCATCGGTTTAACATCCTCAGGCCTCAATTTACGACGATTTTAAAGTTAAAATTACGAGCATAAGAAAGAAAGCAATGCCAAGTTGAAACATATATAATTCTTTGAACTCAAAAGCATTCCTAATACACCAAACATCAGATAAATGCTGAAGAAGTTTAGTTGACAGTGTTATCTGAGCTCTCTCTTTAAAAAACAAAACTATCAGGCCGTGTTTGATAATGGGGTTGTCCACCGGTTAGCTGACATCGGCTAACCGGTGGGCCCCGCCTCCGTCCACCCTCCCCCTCACAGAACATGCTTAACCGGGGTCGGGTACCGTAACCGACCCTTCGGGGTCGATTAAGGCAGCCCGGTACTCGATTCTCAAAGCCGCCCTCAAAGATTCAATCCAACATCATATGATGTTCAGTGGAGAGAGAACAGAGATGAAGCTTCGATCTCAAGGGCATTTTCCTGCGATGCCAAAACCCTAAAAAGCAGGTCTCCTTATGGTGCTTGATCGACCCTGGTGGCGAGGGCACGTCCACTGGTCCGTGTCAACCGCGTTATGATCATGAAGCAACTTCAGTAGCCTCCAGAAACAAGCTTGGCTGTGTGGTTTCACCACCGATTCCACCCAGAAAGGAGCACTATATATATATATACGTGATCCCTCACGTGCCACTATGTTGCCATGCTCCACTATTGTTAAACATTGGCATTGCTGGCCTCCAACTCTACCACCAACTCAAAGTAAGGCGTATGGGTGATTCTTATTGACTCCGGATTAGATATGATATGATACGACGTGATTCGTATTGACTGGATATGAGTTGAAGAGACTCTGGCCATCTAGAATCGAGTCGATCGTCTCGATTCGACCTAAATATAATACGATACGACGTGACTCGTATCAACTTGGATCTAACTCGAAGAGACTCTGATCATCTCGACCAGGTCGACCTTCTCAATTTGACCTACATAAGATACAATACCATGTAGCCGACTCGGCGAGAGTCACACCGATGCGACAAATCACGCCTCAAAATATAAAAGAGCCGCTGACTTTTGGGCCTACTGTAGTCATAAGCACCTCATATTTAGGGCATGTATGGACAAAATCTTTATTTGGAAGTCATTTAAAAGTTTCATTTTTAACATAATTAGTTAAAAATGATTATACCTGATTTTAGGTGCTTAAAAAAGTCAAAAATCTTATTAAAAAATCAACATCCATGTCCACCTCCGTCAACCTTGGATATGGTTTAATTAATAAGAAATGCTAACTGTACGTCTTAGACTGGAGGTTTTTTGAGATTAGTCCACGTGGATGCTCGAGTCCGGTTTCTTGAGATTGGTCCACATGGATGCTCGAGTCCGCCGAGCACTCACTGCACGGATATGAGCCGAGCACTGATATGATTTAATTAATAAGAAATGCTAGCTGTACGTCTTGGACGGGAGATTTCCTGAGATTGGTCCACATGGATGCTCGAGTCCGCCGAGCACTCACTGCACGGACCCGAGCCGAGCACTCACTGCACGGACCCTAACACCCACGTGAACTAATACTATCTTGAACGGGTAAAAAACCTACTTATCCATTAAACATTTCTCTTAATTAATTCTATGTATACGGTTGAATCCACAAAATCGCGGTGTTGAGACACATACCCAGAGTCATAAGTATATGAATCACAATTCATTTTACCAATACGTGACAATGCCTAAATTCTAACACTCTCCCTCAAGGTCAAGATGGGCCGTAGACATTAATTAAGTGGAGGTGGCAATATATAGAGTTGGGTCCAAGACCAAGCTCTGATACCATGTTGAATCTACAAAATTACAGTGTTGAGACACAAGCCCAAAGCATAAACACATGAACCACAACTCATTTAACTAATACGAGACTATTGCTCAGAGGACTATGCCCAAATTCCAATGAGTTCCACGGCATAATAATTTTTTATCCACATAACTAGTTCCACAACATAATATTTTTTTATCCACATAACTTTTCATTTCCTCTAAAGGTAGATAACAGGTATAGCGGAAACAACAAAAAGCTTGGTACAAATAACAACAGTACTACTAATTTTTTTATAGGGATTTTTAGTTTTTAACTACTATAATCTTTCACATTTATGATGTAATTCCTCCAATCTAGATATTCATTTATAGGCCTCAACAATTATAAATTTATTTGATCAACACCTCTTTTAGGGACTTTCCATAAACACTTGACAGACTTATCTATTCATAATGATATGGATTGTTTCACTAAACAATATATGAGATTTTAAGGAGTTATAAATAAATACCCCCAATTGAAAGCTACACCAGACGACCTGATCATCCTATTGAGGAAAGGAACCACCTGCCGGTGAGCTCTTACTATGTTGATACGAACGTGGGCCCACTGCAGATTTTATTCCAAACTTGGACACGAGCTCGGCGAGATCCAAATTCCCGATAACGGCGATCCGAAAACCTGATAAGTACCGCATCGTGTGGGACCTACCCACATCAATAGTATTCCACTGAGGTCTACGGTCTACCCAGCACATTGCAAGACAGTGTAGGCATACCTCATCACAGTCCCAAGTCAACTCAGTCTACTTCTAAACCTGTGGAAATGCAGACGGAGCTAATGTCAGGCTTCATTGAAGAATATATAATTTATAATTCCAAAGAACCAAACACACAACAGAAAGGACAAATGACTAACTTGAGAAAAACCTCAATGTTCAAGTTGAAGGTATCTGAGCAGTAAAGAGTGATTAAAGAAGGGGACAAAAAAACTCCTGTCTGAAAAAAGAAAAGATGATGTCAATTCTTTCCCTGTTCAAGAAATCTCCTAATTCGAGAAAGAAAAATCTTTGCCACTGCAGTCACAATCAAAGTGGGGATTCTACCCTGTAGGCACTCAGGACATTAGATAGGGTGGTGGGATACATGTTGGATGCACTATACTCAGCCCCCACTTCAGAGGGGTTCATCTCAATTTAAAATGGCTTCTGGTAATGGTTTTCTGTGTGAAAGTAAAGTCACTTTTGCATCCCACTAGCCAAATAGGGTAGGGTTCCACAATAACATGATCACCTGCATCTTACCACAGACTATGAGCACAGCCTTTTCCTCAGTAGTTAAAACATGGGCTTGCATTTCATCATTTCTTTATGGGACAACTTGCTATCTAGTCTCCTCTGGCTTTATTGCATCATTCCTAGGGAAGAACCCACAATTCACAGTGTCAGAAAATTGTCAAATGGGCTACTCAATAGCAGTTGGTGCCCAAATTCTGCTCATCTTCCCTTGCCTCGTTCTCTCCTGCCAATGTGACGATCAGAACAGTGGAACCAGCATGGACAAATCGGCGCTTCTAGCATTCAAGAATGGTACAGTTGCAGATCCTAAGAATGTGCTCGGCAACTGGAATGAGACGACTGGACTTTGCAAGTGGGAAGGTGTTCGATGCCATGGGAATGGATCAAGAGTTGTAGGCCTAAATCTCAAGGGTAAATCTCTTCAAGGAACAATTTCGCCATTTCTGTCTAATCTCTCCTGTCTTAAGTTTCTAGAGTTGACAGATAATTCCCTCGAAGGACCCATTCCAGAGGAGCTTGGAGTAATATCTGGCTTGGAGCTACTTGGCTTGCGAGAAAATAAGCTGCAATATGAGGTCCCTGAGAGTTTGGGCTTCCTCAAGCAGCTCAGATACATCGACCTCAGCAGCAATCAGCTTCTTGGATCACTTCCAACTGCTCTATTTTACAATTGCACTGAGTTGGTATATGTTGACCTGTCTAACAATTCGTTCAGAGGCAGTATTCCTCCACAGATTGGAAGCCATCTTCCTCACTTGGAGATTCTTCGACTGTACTGGAACCAACTGACTGGGATCATCCCACCATCCCTCTCCAACTTGTCACAGATGAAGGAACTTGACCTTGAGAACAACTTCCTGACAGGTAGACTGCCTTCAAAAATTGTTGCCCACATGCCTAATTTGAAGGCCTTGCATCTTTCATACAACCACCTCTGCAGTGATGACAACAACACAAACCTCATTCCTTTCTTTACTGCCCTTTCAAACTTGTCTCACCTAGAAGAGTTGTATTTGGCAGCGAATAACCTGGGAGGTAAACTGCCTGCCACAATTGGCGTTCTCGGCATCAACTTTTCACAAATTCACCTTCAAGACAATGCCATTTTTGGGGCAATACCACCAAGCATAGCCAACCTTTCCGCCTTAACTCTGCTAAACCTATCTAGTAACCTCTTGAAAGGAACCATCCCCTCAGAAATAAGCCTTCTAGCCAAATTAGAAAGACTTCTATTATCCAACAATTGGCTTCAAGGTTCAATTCCTGCTCCTTTAGGTGCACTAAGCCATGTGGGTCATCTAGATCTATCTAGAAACAGACTTTGGGGTGTCATTCCAACCTCCCTGGCAAATCTGACCCAGCTGCAGAAACTTGTACTCCATGGCAATTTTCTCTCAGGAGCCATACCAGCAAGCCTCGGAAAGTGTAAAACTCTTCTGGTCCTTGACTTGTCATACAACAAACTCACAGGAAGCGTTCCGTCAGAAGTTGCTAGGTTGGAAAATATGGATTTGCTCAGTCTGTCAAACAATTTATTAACTGGAATGATTCCCATGGAACTGAGCGAAATGGACAAAGTTCGGGAAATTGATTTGTCATCAAATAGTTTCAGTGGCAAGATTCTTGTCAATTTGGATAGCTGTAAAGAGGTTGAGCTCCTTAACTTTTCTCACAATTCTCTTCAAGGTTCAGTTCCAGATTCCTTTGGGGAGTTACCAAATCTCCGCACCCTGGACCTCTCATCCAATTTCCTCTCGGGTGAGATTCCAGCATCGCTACAAAAATCCCCAAGGCTTCAGCATCTCAATCTCTCATTTAATAACCTCAGTGGGCCTCTACCAAAAGGTGGACTTTTCAATTATTTATCAGCTGATTCAATTAAGGGCAATCCTCTACTCTGTGGAACACTATCTTTCCTTGAAAGTTGTCATTCTAAGAACAACAGTTTTCTGCATTCTCGTGGTTTCCTGGCACTGCTTGTAACAGTGGTCTCCATATCAGCATTCACACTCACAATTTGTTGCACGGTAGGGTCTAAAAAAATCAGAATGTCTGTTTTAATACGAAAAGAGAGCATTTCAAGCAAATCAATTTTGAGCATAAGTTCGAGCTATCCACGAGTTACTTACAAAGAGCTATGGGAGGCCACAAGAGGATTTCATCAAAGCGGATTAATTGGTTCTGGCAGCTTCGGACATGTATACAGAGGGGTTCTGAGTGATGGTACCATAGTTGCAGTGAAAGTCTTGCAGTTGCAAGGAGGAAATTCAACAAAGAGTTTCACCAGAGAATGCCAAGTTCTGAAGAGGATACGCCACAGGAACTTAATGAGAATAATCACAGCCTGTAGTCTTCCAGACTTCAAAGCATTGGTACTTCCTTTCATGGCCAATGGAAGCCTAGAAAGTCATCTTTACCCGCAGGGAAAAGATACAAACCTAAATTTGATAGATCGAGTAAATATTTGCAGTGACATAGCCGAGGGTACAGCTTATTTGCATCACCATTCTCCTGTCCAGGTCATCCACTGTGATTTGAAGCCAAGCAACATCCTCCTTAATGATGACATGACAGCTCTTGTATCAGATTTCGGAATTGCTAGATTGGTTATGACAATTGGAGAGGGGAGCATGTCAGTTGAAAACACATCTAATTCAACAGCCACTGTACTTTGTGGGTCAATTGGCTATGTTGCACCAGGTATTCCTTTCTGCTGCTCAATTACAAACATCTCAAACTAGATTCATGCACAAGAAATCATCATTTATATAAAATGCCAAAGGATCAAATGTACTAATAGTGAAAGGCTAATTTTTTAACAGTGAAAAAGCAATTTTAAGGACATTAATTTATGAAACCTGGTATAGGTTTAAGGAAATGATTACAAGGGCTTGGGGAATGGGGATAACATTAAACACTAGACATCACAATAACAAATAATTGGAATGCACACCCAATATAATGTCACCGATAATGTAGCAGCATATTTATTTTTCTTAGGATTACAGTAGGCCTACCAAACATTTTTTATTTACAGGATGATCCATCCTTGTAAACATATTCTCTAATGTTGTCTACAGAGATTTAAATGCCAAGCTCCCAGCAAGAAATGCTTGGTGCTTACATCTAAGGCTTACATTTGGATGCAGTTATATATCTGAATACATAAATATACACAGATATACGTACAGACATAGGCTACGTATGTACACAGATGAACCTCCATCTTTTCATTTCAACATGCATGCGTAGTTTTGCACAACAACAAAGGATATTAAATTTGTCCTTCTTAAAGCATAGGCTTTGGAGCAATGCACTACGCTGTCTTACTGGACTCTCTCTTTTACACTTTGACATACCAGAGTATGGATTGGGTAAAAGGCCATCCACAACGGGTGATGTGTACAGCTTCGGCATTCTTGTATTGGAAATCGTCACAAGAAAGAGGCCAACGGATGATATGTTCTGTGAGGGTATGAGCTTGCAGAAATGGGTAAAGAAGCATTATCAGAGTAAGCGGGAGGAAGTCGTAGACCCCTCTCTTATGGAGATCCTGCATGATCAGAATCCTGATATAAGCAGCATGTGGGAAGTTGCAATGGTAGAGCTGCTTCAACTAGGGCTTCTTTGCACACAGGAGACCCCTTCGGCAAGGCCAAGCATGATAGATGTTGCAGATGATTTGGACAGGCTGAAACGCTATCTGGGTGGTGACACGAGCGCAACATTCACATCATCCCTTGGGGTTTCATCGTCTACGATCACAGGTGAGTTCTGGTAATTGCCGGGGTTGCCAGGTTCCTGCCCAAGTTTTCAGCTTTAATCATTGATGAGCAGAGAGGTATCAAAGTGACACTGGAGTCCTCAAGACCACCAACGTGGAATTTAAGAGAGAAACGGAGAATCCCCCACTGTGGATTGTGAACAGCAGAAATCACCAGGAACGAGTCCCATCCAAGCATGAAACAATAGTGTCATCCAAGAATGACAGGTGTAAAATTACATGTAAAATGGACAACTTTAGCGACTTCCCTGTATCGTGAGGAAAGATGACTGTGCACGGTTCTGGATAACCCAAGATTTTCATCCGATCTACCTACGAGGCAGAGCCATGGCAAACATTAGTAGAGGAAATGCCACAGCCACAGAACAAGAATGGTGAAGGGAAGATCATAGATCCCCAAGAGGAAAGCCACGGTCAGCTACCTGAACCTCCGGCCCTGCTCTCCTTCCCAGACTTCTGGCATTTGATGTACCTACCCCCTTTATCTAGTTCTCGGCGGTACCACCCGGCACTTCCTTCGGGCCCTACAGTGTCGCGCCATCACCGAGTCTACGACTCGGAAAGAAATACGTGGATACCGCTCCGAGTTTTCGACTCTGGCTGTTCTGATGGATTGGTGTTTTTTTTTTTTTTTTTACCTTTTTCCATTTTTTTAGCTGCTTTGTGGGTTTTTGGTTTGTTTTTGTGTGTGAAGCTTGGTTTCGACTTTTGATGTTATTCTAAGATGTGCCACCGTGGCAAGGTTTTTATATGTCCTTACATGCTTTCTTAATGTTTCTAATGCTGGGGTGTCTCCCTTCTCGTAATCCTATTTGTTACACTGTTTTTGGCAATCCGGTCTGAAAATCAGATACTAATTTTTTTTTTAATTTAAGACCCATTTGGTTCAATTTTTTTAGGGATTTTAGTTATTGAAATATCTGACAAAATCGACCACGTTTCCAAATGTCAGAGAACGGCCTCGGCTTTTGCACTCTACGGATTTTCACAGGAGAGATACTCCACACTCAATTGAGAGGGTTGATGGAGAATTCGAAAACTCCACTGGGGGTGAGCTTCTTATAGGGCTAGCGGTGATTTTGAAAGATAAAATACTAATTTATCCTTGAATATTATCCGTTTTTATATTCCCGCTTGAAGGGCACGGGGCGACGTGAGTCAAATTGGGAATTTCAAACATTGGCACAGGCGATGATGTGTTGGGAAGGAGGTTGGCGAACGACATATGCATGGGCGACGAGGGGGGAGGGGTGAATGTAAATGTGTTGGTCAAATGTAATTAATGAGATGTCAAAAAATCTCTAACAAGAGCCCAGGACGTATTATCACTCGATTCTGAAAAAAAAATCTCTCGTAGAACACTTGCAACCAAAGGAGCCCTAAGACCCATTTGGTTGAGATTATTGTGCCGGCACAATCTCAATCCTAACCGAATGCTACACGATCGCTCCAACTTTCGTACTTCACAGATTTTCTAATTAGGAGATACATGTACACATTAAAGAGGACAACTTGAAATCTTAAGAATCTCACGAGGAGGAGATTTTCTCTTATTTCATGGAGATTTTGAGCACCGATTATCTTTTCGACCCTACACTCTCAAATATCCACAAGATATGCCATCCAAAATCTATCGATGATGATCAGAGGGCGTGAGGGGAAGGCGACCATATGCACCAGGGGATTCAATAATTTTTTTCTCCGAAACAAATGGGAATCTCCCCCACCATTTTATCACAAATCCAAATGCAATTCAATGTTCTACCAAAAGTCGTTGACACTGTCGCACACGTGCGGATGCAAGATTTTCAAAAAAAAAATCTCATGCGTGATGATCTGAAACAAATGCCACCTTAGATTCGAGACTTGGGCACTAGACTCTAACGCGTTTGGAACAGATTAAGGGTGGAGAGATTTTTTTAAAATCCCTTGGAGAGAGAAGAATCACATTTTAAATAATTTTTAGAGATTTTCCAATTCTCTTCCCTATCTTTCTATCTCTCTCTAAACCTCGAAATCTGCTATAAAGTAAAAATTGATGAGACATTAAGACATTTAGAAATACTTTTGAAGGAGGAGAGATTCTAATGATTGGAGAGCCCAAAAACTCTCTCCTCAATCCGTTCCAAATGCACCCTTAAGTGTGGCATCAACCTCAGTCTCAACTGTTTGATATTTGATAACAAGATTGGATGATCGAGATGAACGTGACAAATTAAACTGGTAACACCAGGAGTCGCATCCTAACATTTCTCTTCTTCACATCCAACCTCTCTCAACATTTCTTTTCCCTATAGCAAAAGAGTTTTCTACAGGTAAGCTTGCAACTTTTCTTCCGTTCACATGAACATTATGTCTAGATTCAGAGCCCTTATTACGGAAGTAATTCTTCTGTAGCCCACGTATATCGCCGAAGAAGAACTTACATAGATCTTCCAACTTAGAACCTCCTCACTAAAAGAAACTGAGACATATTATCCTTGTTGTGGTCTTGGACATGTATATCTAATTCCTTGTTGTGGTTGTCACCATATATACACACAGGACTAGCGATTAAAGTTCTTAGATATGGACTTCAAGATTGTTTTGCTTGATGTAAAACATTGAATTCCCCATCATCTTTTGTTTTGTAGAAATTTCTTGATTTAAAACATGCTGGAAAAAGAAAAAAAATGTAACCCGAAGCTAATGTGAGGCCAACTTCCCCGGACTCTTTTGTTCAGGGAAAAAAAAAACTATAAACCAAAATTAGTGACTTTGGCTTCACTGGGTTTGGAACTTATGATTCCATTATTCTTTGATTCATTATTTTAATTATGGCAATCCAAACAATTCCGTGTGGATTTTGTGGAATGAGAAATTTCTGGCCTATTTTCTTTATTTTGCTAGTAGTATTCAGAGTCAAAATAAAACTGTATTGCAAAAATGTCACCCAGAGTTATCCCACAAAAAATAATTAGTCTATTTCTGATCTAAAAAAAGGGGGAGAATGATTGTTTGCCACTGCCAACCTTGAGGTTGGGGAACATCTAGATCAGAGAATATGACTTACAGTGGCCTTCAATGTGCTGGTGATACAGTGGCTGCACCTGAGTGGACAAGGATAGTGACCACTCAGAGAAAGGCAGTCGGCTATTCCATTTTCAACAAGCTCTGCTGCAATAATAGTAAGTTTATCGTACAAATGATTTTTTGCATTTGTGTTTCACTTAAAAAAGTTCTAGAGATGTTAAAAGAAGGATCCCATTAGGATTGCCACTTCCCCCTTGCTCTATTGCCATCTTTTGTATAATGCTAGGAATAGGACAATGGTACATCTCTTCAGATTGCTTGCAATCACTACTTCCATGAGTAGATCAAACATATCGAGATTGATCGTTGTTATTTTTTTGGCCAACATGACCTCTTCATCACCTCGCCCCTTTCTCATAGTTTCTCCACCCAGTAACTTGCTGACCTATTCACCCAGTCTCGAACGACTCCACGCTTTAGAGAACTCGTTGGCAAACTCTCGGTGGGAGATGTTAAAAGAAGGATCCCAATTACTTCATATTTTCTCCCCCCCCCCTCTCTCTCTGTTCGTAACAAGTGAGAAAACAGGTGAACTTTGGAAGTTCGTTGGAAACTTTAGAATGCCAATTAAATGCTTTAATAACTAGCCAATTCGCCTGTTGAGACATTTGTGCAAAAATCCATCTGAAATTCCAGATAGTTGACATCTATTGGGCATGTAGGGTGCAAACTGCAAAGCTCCTTTATCTCAATTAACATCTATGATCAAATTACAGAAATCGAAGAATGTTCAATTCTTCTTCTAACACCTTGACACTGAAATGAGGAAACAGGAGTGAATCATCAAAAAATGTTAGGTAGACAAAGATGGGACTTCTCGTGCCTTTAATTTGTAGATTTGTTCATTTTACCACTAATGTTAGTAAGCTGACAGTATTTATTTAATTAGCTATCAGACATTGTGAAATACATGTATCCTTCAGATTAACATCAAAGAGAAATACTGATATACATGTAAGGAAAATTGGGTGGCCAATAATTTGTTCTCCATCCATGCTAACTAGATCATCTGTATCCCTAAACAATTAGAATACATAAAGAGGGGAGCTTCATAAGCCCACAATCTGACGAGACAGGTTTGACATTTCCTTTGAGTAGTGCGACTACTCTGAAAGCACCAGCTTGGCTCCCACTTCATGCGGACACTTATGACTCTTTATGTTTCAGTTGTCTTTTCCCTTTGGCTGAATGGCAACATACCGCAACTATACCCCACTGGTAAATAAGCCATGGCACCCAAAGAAAAGCATCAGGTTCATATATACTTTATCGCTTCACAGTTCACACGACATATATTTTTCCTCCGTAGCAGTTTTCCCCACATCTTTTCCCAACATGTGGATGAAAAACTGTTCAATTTGCTTCCGTAATGCATTATAGATTCGTGGGTTACCAGCTATATTTCATCACTTCCCAGGCACTGTAAGTTAAATATGCTAGAACTTCGAGTGGGTTATTTTGTCACAGCATGGTGAGGTGATCTGGAATGTAGTTGAGGTCCAGGTATCCCAGTGAGGGAAACTACAAAGGTCACCAAATGGGTCTGGGCTTCATTTTTTTTTTTTACTGAATTTCGTTTCTGATCATCATTTCACCTTGCATTTTTTCCCTCCAAGCAGAGTTGGGAAATGAAGCAGGTATATGTAGAGTTGCACCGTAAAGCATAGTTATTCTATCATTCCAACGTTCTAAGTTGATGAAAAGAAACCGTCCCTGTTTTCAAGTTTAATCTGCGAAGGAAGTGGAAAAAAGGTGGAAGAATGGGTCCTTTATATTGAATTAATATATGCAAAGATCTTGGAGAATTTACCTAGCTTCTGCTCACTTTGATTTCCAGTATACTGGCTGCACAGTGGGATCCCCTGTAGGTTTTGCTTGCATATGAACCTTCTAATCTTAGCTAAATCAGTTTCAAAGAAATCTACAGGCTTCTTTGTGTTAAAAATGCACATAGCTTCAGTGGATACCACTCTAATAACTCATTATGTTACTGCAGTTTGGAGCTCATCTTCCATTTACATTTTCTAATAACTATCTTTTATTTTAATGAAGTATTTACTGTACATATTTCTATCTTCATTTCGACTTCAATGATGGAGCAGAATCTCAACAACAGATTTTTAACTGGACAACTACCATCAGATATAAGGATGCATATGCATAAACTGACGACACTGTATCCTTCATCTTGGAAGTTCTAAAAATGATTTGAGCCTTATTTTGCTTCTCAGCACTATGTCAAACTCAAACAGTTTGAAGGGATCTATACAGTAATCTTCTAGGTGGAACCGTAGCTGACAGCCATGACAAACGGTCAAATTTTTGTTGAAAGTATCCAGAAATCTTCTAGGTGGAAAAGTGTGGAACTATTCCTAGTAGCAATAACTTCTACCTAAGCTAAGAGGATCCGACTTTGACAATTTTCTGCATGGTTTGATACCAACCACGTGTTGCAGATAACATGAAGCTACTATACTGTCAAGCAGACGCAAAATTTCAGAATCCCTAAGAAATCTTAGTAGGTTGTGGAGTTATTATTATTATTGGAAACTTGCTCATGTATTCCATGCTATGGAAACTAGGAAATCTGAAACCAGAAATCTTATTGTGAATGAGCATGTTGATAGGAAAGGCAGAAGATGGATCTTCAGTGCCAATAAAGAATTTATTGAGAAGAGAAATTCCCATGGATCTCAGCAAAATTGAAAAGGTTGAGGTGCCAACTTATGAAAGAACGTACCAACAAAGGTGCTGATAAGCAGTAGTAACTGCAATGAGCTACATCGACTCCATGTAAGGGCATATACTAGTATTTCACCCTTCATATAAACATTATTGTCCAATGAAGTCTATACAATATACGACGTATTCATGCTCATGCATTCAGAGAGGAAACAAGGGAACCACAAGATATTGTATGTAATTCCTTTTGCAACCATATTTGCTCAGAAGAGACTTTGTATTTCTGACATACAAAAGCTGCATAAATATCCCAACAAGGCCTAAACCAACAATAGATGCTGTGGAAGCCATTGAAATGGTACCAGCTTGACATGATGATCAGATTGAAAAGGACAGCATTGCCTGTAGAGAAGATGAAGCTTGTCAAGAAATTTGTAGTTGCATGATGGAATAACAATCTCATTATATCTATGGAAGTACTTCATCACCCTTCTTCTTGACAATGTAATACAAACCAGTTTTAATATAGTATGTTTTCAGGGATAGCAATGCTACTGCTTTCAAACTGCTTGGGTAATTACATGTGCACGTGAGGCATCTGAATACTGTGATGATGGTCTAGTAAATATAAATCTGTCTAAAGTATTCCTTTACCAGCATGATTGAGAATCACCTTTGTGCTATATGTATGCATGAACAAATCTTTACCTTGGTACTATGGGAACTTTGCTGCTGTATCCCAGAACGATGGATATCTGCCAAGGGTGTGGAGTGTTGCATTTTGATATCATGAAATGGAGAAACTTGTGGAGTGACAAATAATGAATTTGATTTCCCTTACCAGGAACATGCACAGGTTCCCCTAGGAAATGAAGCTATATGTTTGCTTAATGGAAATTTAACATTGTATGCTAAAGTGATGCACCACAGCATCATAAGATAAATGGATTATATTAAATAAAGAATGAGCAAACTGATCAGATTGTGATTTCTCATCCTAAGTCAAGAAAACCTAGCAAAGTCATACCTCCATGACAGAGACAATTAGGGCATCATCCTGGAGGTATTTCTCTGCCGGGGGTTTCTTTATTTGTGAACGTATCATGCTGAGTTGCTCAGATATTTCCTTCAATAACTTAAGCAGTTCATTTCTATCTGAATCCTCCCGCTTCATAATCATCCTATCCTCTTCAAGAACCTGCAACCGTTTCCCAAGTTGCTGAATATCAGCCTGCCACAGTTCTACACCCTGATGAAAAGGTATCCCAATTCTTGTCTTGTTAGATGCTGAACTGTAATCTGGGACCTCCCCTTTCCTCGGCATATACAACATGGTGCTATGCTGGCCATCCTGATCCTTAATTAGCCATTTATTGTGTCTGAAATAGTAGTCTCTAACTTCTTTTGTCATTGAACATGATGTTGAAGATGCATCCTCCTTTTCTGGAGTAGAATCTGTGAAGGGTTTATTTTTTGGTTCATTATAGTAGTCATCTCGTGGGACTTCAAATATATCATGAACATGTGTAGCATGGATTGCATTTCTAGGTAGTTTAGTTTCCCAATAAGAACAATGATTTGAGTCAGAATGTTGAAAGTTCTCTGTATCTTCAGAATCAAAACATGAAGATGATGCATCTTCACTACCATGGTTAGTTTCTGCCACTTCCATCGTTGAATCATCACATGTGTTGCCACTTACGGCTGAGTACCACGAACATGATACACACTCACTTTCTGAACTCATAGAAGCAATGGGCATAGACATCTGAAGTTTACAATGTTCCAGAATACAGTCAGATTTGACATTCTCTTTCATTGTTCTTGTGTCTGATGTCTCCTTTGTACTCTTGTGTTTATTGGCAATTTGATCACAATGAACATTGCAATTTGAAATGGGAGATTCTTCAGAGACGTCTGGCAACATACAACAGTGACTCCCAACATTTTCTTTGTCATTCATACACCTAATGAAGCTATTGAAATATTTTGGAATTGGTTGTCTCATTTGAAGTGATAGCACTTCTTCCTCAACAATATCAATATCAGAGCACATCTTTTTAGATATGATTGGCAGAGAAATGCTCCTCACAGTTTCCTGGGAACTCATGCTGCCACTAAAAGCATCTGCTTTTCTTAGAGGTGGAATTTTGGAGATATTCACTCCACTCACAGTAGGAGAAATGGGTCTTGAGAATTTATCCCTGTAAGTTTGAACTTGTAACTTAAGAGCAGCAATTTCGATCTCTTTCTGATACAGCATTTCTTCAAGAATTGCCACTGATTCTTCAACATGGTGGATCTTCTCATCTGTCAGTCTCTTGTATTGGCATGCTTCCAACTTTTCTGCAGCCTTTTCTCCTTGAAGACGCAAAATCATGGATAATGCTTCACTTGCTGCAGTTGCTGAAGCTTCTCTTTCCTGCTCTAACTCCACATAAAGCTTTTGCATGATGGCAAATTGGTCGGTAAGTGCTTCCCTTGGTGACATAACCTCATTTTGTGCCATAAATAATAGAAGTGACCCAGATTACTTGCAAACAATAGGCCAGTCCCTACAATCTGTAGCAGAAACAAACTAATAGGAAGTTTGGTAATCTGAGAAGAGAAAATAAAAGAATTACTAATTTAGCCACTGCTTTGATGTGGGGTACTTTGCTGAGTTCTAGAAGTCAACATGTCTGATTGTCCACGTTGCATAAATGATGACTGATTTTTTTCTCTTTTCACATAGGGCTTCAATGTAGCCCTTGCCCTATGTGTACATCAGAAGACATTACATATTAGACAAGGATCCCTATGGTCCTATGGTTTTTGGAAAAAAAACAACTGTCAAATTCATGGAAGGAGCACATTAGGGACCAATGTAATTTAGGATTATCACCTTCCAATCATGACTTTTGATAAAATACAATAAAGACATGAAAATATATGAGAATCTCCCAGAATTTTGGTGTCAAAAAGGAATTTTTACTGAAACTCTCTAGTGACCTTATGGAATTGTACAGAATATAATGATTGGAGGTTTCCGCAATTTAAAAGACTTTTTCCAAAAAACACCAATAAGGGCTCAAAAAGATAAAAAGGGTTCATTGAACACCTGGTGGAGTTATATGCTTAAAACCTTTAGTTCTCATTTGATATGGGATGAATGGGCAAGAAGAAGAGTCACTTAGGACCACAACATGAAAACTTCTTTGGAAACCAAGTAACTGTCATATTCTATAGCAGGCAAATATCTGGATTTTTTTGATGCGGAACGAGCCGCCGAGTTTACGGAAAATAAATTATGTTGATGACGCTTGGGTAATTCCTTATCCTTCTGATGAGCTCAATATTATTGCGGGCAAACATTGGTTGGCAGAACGTGGTGGCATGTTAGATTTTTCTCATCCTGAAGGATACCTACTGAAAGCTCTTCATATTGGAAGAAGATGTAGACTTCGCTTTGATAAAGCCCATAAAATGAGAAGACTGGGACAACAGAAGGTCAGTAAATCAGCTAATTCAAAGATAGCTATGGCTCTGATTGTGTCAGCCACACCAGAATCTCAAATGACAAAAGAGATTGATGACTCAGCCACACCTCCAATTCTTCAGCAAGAATTACCAGAAGTTGAAGTCACCACTCAACTTACTAATATGAGTCCCCTTCTGTTATTAGAGTAGCTTCCACTAGCAGCACTTGATGCCCAATCAGAGTCCACCAGTGGTCAGGATGCAGTCCTACAGATTGTTGATGCTTGGGATCATGATCTATTCTTACAGTCTGGATTAGATATGATCTCAGATAATTTCTTTGAGTTTGACTTATCATTGACGTAGTGATATGCTCTATCAAGATATGTGGGATCAAATGCTCATGATTGGGGTAGGATTTGCTACACTTGATGAGTCTATCTTTGAAGAGAGTAATGTTCATTCTAGCATGGATCCCTTTCAGGAGTCGATTCTCGACTCATGGGATCATGTGTTGCTGGTTCAGTCTGAGTTGAATTTGATTTATGATCTAGTGTTTAAAACATATACTGCACATGAGTCATATTCAGTGGTGATTCCTACATTTTATTCCACATGTGATCTAGTTGATTGGCACCCATCATGTGATATCCATTCAGAGATCTTTTTTGAGTTAGATTCATCATCAGTCACTACAGGTCCACAGGGTTCATGTTCTGTTATTGTTGCTGATATGGGATTATGTATGGCTCATAATACTTTTGATACGATATGGTACAGTGTTGAAATGCATATTCAGAGGCATCGCCAACTTGGTGATTTGAAGATCCATGTAAACTCATTGGAGTCGCCTGCGCAAGATGCTCCCATCTTCACTTCATTGCTTTTTCATCATTTCAAAATTCGAGGTCGAATTTTTTTGAACCAGGGGAGATTGATGCGGAACGAGCCGCCGAGTTTACGGAGAATAATTTTGATTTATGTGGAAGCGCTGAAGACATCCAATCGGAAGATTATTTTCTTAATTTATTATATGTCGTAGTTAATTTGTGAGTTATTTTAGTTTAGAATCTATTTTAGTCGATTATGTATTTTGTTTTATTTTTAAGGTTAGGGATGATGTTGATGTTAAAGTAGGAAAAATATTGGGTCTATTTGTAATTGTGTTTTTCTATAAATAATATAAGCTAACTCTAATTAGAGTTAAGCAATGGTTAGATCAAAAATTGTGCAGCAGGTCTGCGTGTTCTCCTTCTGGTGAGATGTCCAATCTCCCCCTTCTTCTTCTGGTGAGATGCCAAACCTCCTCTGATTTCTTCGTGGGGACGGGTGGCGATGGCCGGCAGAGGGGGGGGGGGGGGAAGGTGAAGATGAACAATGCCGGAGAAAACACAAACTCAACGAAAGGAACAATGGGCTGGTGATTATAGTGGAGCAAACAAACGTGATAACGGTGGGAAGATGGGGTTACGGGAGAGAAAACGCGAGGATTAAAATCAAAGGAAATAAAGGAATGGGGAGGTTCGGCATCACGCCAGGAAGAAATCAGAGGAGGTTTGGCATCTCACCAGAAGAAGAAGGGGGAGGTTGGACATCCGTCAGAAGGAGAACACGCAGACCTGCTGCACAATTTTTGATCTAACCATTGCTTAACCCTAATTAGGGTTAGCTTCTATTATTTATAAAAAAATATAATTACAAATAGACCCAATATTTTTCCTACTTTAACATCAACATCATCCCTAACCTTAAAAATAAAACAAAACACATAATCGACTAAAATAGACTCTAAACTAAAATAACTCACAAATTAACTACGACATATAATAAATTAAGAAAATAATCTTCCGATTGGATGTCTTCAGCGCTTCCACATAAACCAAAATTATTCTTCGTAAACTCGGCGACTCGTTCCGCATCAATCTCCCCTGGTTCAAAAAAATTCGACCTCGAATTTTGAAATGATGAAGAAGCAATGAAGTGAAGATGGGAGCATCTTGCGCAGGCGACACCAATGAGTTCACATAGATCTTCATATCACTAAGTTGGCGATGCCTCTGAATATGCATTTCAACACTATACCAAATCGTATCAAAAGCATTCTGAGCCATACATAATCCCATATCAACAACAATAACAGAACATGAACCCTGTGGACCTGTAGTGACTGATGATGAATCTAACTCAAATAAGATCTCTGAATGGATATCACATGATGGGTGCCAATTAACTAGATCACATGTAGAATAAAATGTAGGAATCACCACTGAATATGACTCATGTGCAGTATATGTTTCAAACACCAGATCATAAATCAAATTCAACTCAGACTGAACCAGCAACACATGATCCCATGAGTCAAGAATCGACTCCTGAAAGGGATCCATGCTAGAATGAACATTACTCTCTTCAAAGATAGAATCATCAAGTGTAGTAAATCCTACCTCAATCATGAGCATTTGATCCCACATATCTTGATAGAGCATATCACCCGTAGTGATCAATGATAAGTCAAACTCAAAGAAATTATCAGAGATCATATCTAATCCAGACTGTAAGAATAGATCATGATCCCAAGCATCAACAATCTGTAGGACTGCATCCTGACCACTGGTGGACTCTGATTGGACATCAAGTGCTGCTAGTGGAAGCTGCTCTAATAATAGAAGGGGACTCATATCAGTAAGCTGAGTGGTGACTTCAACTTTTGGTAATTCTTGCTGAAGAATTGGAGGTGTGGCTGAGTCATCAATCTCTTTTGTCATTTGAGGTTCTGGTGTGGTTGACACAATCAGATCCATAACTATCTTTGAATTAGCTGATTTACTGACCTTCTGTTGTCCCAGTCTTCTCATTTTATGGGCTTTATCAAAGCGAAGTCTACATCTTCTTCCAATATGAAGAGCTTTCAGTAGGTATCCTTCAGGATGAGAAAAATCTAACATGCCATCACATTCTGCCAACCAATGTTTGCCCACAATAATATTGAGCTAATCAGAAGGATAAGGAATTACCCAAGCGTCATCAACATAATTTATTTTCCCAAAATCACGAGAAAATTGCACAATAATCCGACCAGTTGGTGTAATCTCAATGTCATTTGTTTGGGACAATAAATCAACGACAGCTTGAGAAATACGATTAAGCCCTCGACTTTCATCAAAAGTGAGGTTGGCCCATTGGCCGTTAGGAATCCGCACACTTGTACTGAATATGATGGGATTCATAAGGAGATTTAAGGACCCCAATCTATAAAAATAAATTGGTTCCTTAACCTCTGATACCAAATTTGATGCAGGACGGAAACGGTTCACCCCATCCAAATAATTCCTACTCTCATGGGCATTTTATTAAACATATAACAGACTGCAAATCTCTGCTATAAGACGGAACTCAATATAACATATGAACTTAATTCTCATGCATCGTATCTAAGGATCAAATATCACTGCAACCAACATGATTCAACCCTTCAAGAATATAATCTCACAATAATGGGTGGCTCAATATCTCATAACGCATGACTATTTCTCTTCCGTCGCACATGTAATTCAACTCAGACAGAAGCATGGAATGTGGACTTAATAATATAGATTAATATTTGAAAGGGCCCACGACAAATCAGATGAATAACCAATTAGGCCCTGATGATAATTACCATGGACGGTGATTGCCTTTTTGGGTTGTCAATCCGAGTGGAGATGAAGTTTGCTACTCACCCTGTGCCAATGAGCGTGAGAATGCTCATCCTTCTGCAACTGCTGTTGAGTCAGCCGGTAGGTTCGTGGACGATGGTTGCTGTTCAGAACATGGGAATCTTGGGGAAAGAACGGCGACCAACGGTGGTAGCATGGGCTGCTGCGCAGTCAACCTGGTGGCCTGCGGATTATATATTAAAATAACCGGTGAAGGTGGCAGTCTGGCCACTTGAACAGAGGGAGCCCACTGGCAGGCACACACAGCTGTGGGGGCTCCCGGTGGCGCTGGCACACGGCGGCGACACAAGGCTTGCAGCGGGCACGACGGCGGGGTTCCACAGTGACGGACACAAGCGGCAGGAGAAGGCCGCAGCAGAGCGCCGCGGGGAGGGAGGCGTGGCAGCGGTGCCGGTGCGGGTGGTGGCGCCAGCCGGGGCGGGCGACCGATGGCGGCCGGTCGGCCGGAAAACTATCTCGTGGAGGCCATTCGCAGGGGCGACGGCAGTGGGGTGGAGCCGAGGGCCGCTCGCGGGGCGGCGTCAACGGTGGCGGCGGTGCCGGAGCGGGGTGGGGTGGCCCGGGACGACGGGCTACAGCCTGGTCTCGCCCCTGGGTGGCCGCGGGTGACGCGGAACCGCGCGTACGAGGGCGGGCCTGGCCCTCACGGCGCACGGGGACGGGTGGCGATGGCCGGCAGTTGCAGGCGCACGATGGGGGGGGGGGGAAGGTGAAGATGAACAGTGCCGGAGAAAACACAAACTCAACGAAAGGAACAATGGGCTGGTGATTACAGTGGAGCGAACAAATGTGATAACGGTGGGAAGATGGGGTTACGGGAGAGAAAATGCGAGGATTAAAATAATAAAAAAAAGGAATGGGGGGGTTCGGCATCATGCCAGGAAGAAATCAGAGGAGGTTTGGCATCTCACCAGAAGAAGAAGGGAGAGGTTGGGCATCTCGCCAGAAGGAGAACACGCAAACCTGCTACACAATTTTTGATCTAATCATTACTTAACCCTAATTAGGGTTAGCTTCTATTATTTATAGAAAAATATAATTACAAATAGACCCAATATTTTTCCTACTTTAACATCAACATCATCCCTAACCTTAAAAATAAAACAAAACACATAATCGACTAAAATAGACTCTAAACTAAAATAACTTACAAATTAACTACGACATTTGTTCGCTCCAATGTAATCACTAGCCCATTGTTCCTTTTGTTGAGTTTGTGTTTTCTCCGGCACTGTTCATCTTCACCTCCCCCCCCCCCCCCCCCCCCCCCCGTTCGTGCGCCTGCAACTACCGGCCATCGCCACCCGTCCCCGTGCACCGTGAGGGCCAGGCCCGCCCTTGTCCGCGCTGTTCCGCGTCACCCGCGGCCACCCAGGGGCGAGCCCAGGCTGCAGCCCGTCGTCCCCGGCCACCCCACCCCGCTCCGGCACCGCCGCTGCCGTTGACGCCACCAGGACCTCCGCCGCCCCGCGAGCGGCCCTCGGCTCCAGCCCACTGCCGTCGCCCTTGCGAATGGCCTCCGCGAGACAGTTTTCCCGCCGACCGGCCGCCACCGGTCGCCCACCTCAGTTGGAGCCACCCGCACCGGCCCTGCCGCCACGCCTCCCTCCCCGCGGCGCTCTGCTGCGGCCTTCTCCTGCCGCTTGTGTCTGTCACTGTGGAACCCCGCCGTCATGCCCGCTGCAAGCCTCGTGCTGCCGCCGTGTGCCAGCGCCACCGGGAGCCCCCACAGCCGTGTGTGCCCGCCAGTGGGCTCCCTCTGTTCAAGTGGCCAGACTGCCACCTTCACAGGTTATTTTAATATATAATCTGCATGCCACCAGGTTGACTGCGCGGCAACCCACGCTACCACCGTTGGTCGCCGTTCTTTCCCCGGGATTCCCATGTTCTGAACAGCAACCATCGTCCACGGACCTGCCGGCTGACTCAACAGTAGTTGCAGAAGGATGAGCATTCTCATGCTCATTAGCACAGGGTAAGCAGCAAACTTCATCTCCACTCGGATTGACAACCCAAAAAGGCAATCACCGTCCATGGTAATTATCATCAGGGCCTAATTGGTTGTTCATCTGATTTGTCGTGGGCCCTTTCAAATATTAATCTATATTATTAAGTCCACATCCCATGCTTCTGTCTGAGTTGAATTACATGTGCGACGGAAGAGAAATAGTCCTGCATTATGAGATATTGAGCCACCCATTATTGTGAGATTATATTCTTGAAGGGTTGAATCATGTTGGTTGCAGTGGTATTTGATCCTGAGATATGATGCATGAGAATTAAGTTCATATGTTATATTGAGTTCCGTCTTATAGCAGAGATTTGCAGTCTGTTATATGTTTGATAAAATGCCCATGAGAGCAGGAATTATTTGGATGGGGTGAACCGTTTCCGTCCTGCATCATTTTTTCAGCGAAAATTTATCTAATTGCGAAGGAAATGCTATAGGGAAAGAGCAAAATAAACGAGTATGGAGATGTCAAATATCTCCACCAGCAGGTCCAGCACTGACTTCCTTGTCCAATGCCTCAATAAAGAAAAGAATCAATCCAACTCTTCCAGATTGATATTGGGTTGTTCTAGTTAGCTAGATTAAATGATCAAATGGAGTCTCTTTATCCAACATAGGAAGTAAAAACAACCTTGGGATCATTTTTGAGAAGTTCAGAATCTTATCGTCATCATCTTTGAATGGAAACGAAATGTGAACTCTCTTTTTTCTCTCTTTGAGGTGATATTGATATCACCGCTTCTTTCTTTTATGAAGACTTCATCAACCTCCTTGGGCATTCAGCACATGAAAGTACGTGGTTATGGTATTCAGTCCATTTAAAGCGTAAAGGAAGAAGAGCCATCTGCATTGCAACTTGCAATACAGAGCAGAAGGGTGAGGGAAGGTCACAAAAACATATCAGATCCGTTTACATAACACTGTTGTGGACCTTGCATATATGGATCCGTTAGAATTATTCACCAAAACAATGCAGAGAGAAATTCAGATGACCCAGATTCACGTCAATAGACGGTAAGCAAAACATAGATCCGGAATTCAATGAAAACCGTTAAATATTTGATGGAATTTCCTTGGGCAATTCTAGTTCGACTTGAGCGAAGGACCCCAAAATAGCAGCAATGAAGTAGAAGAGAAAATTGTATAAACTACTAGATTCCCAAGGATTGAAACCCTAAATCTTGCAAATATGAACGTTCTCAGCAGGCCCACAACAACTCTCATCTGTATAGCCATTTATTGCACACGAAGAAATACAGTAAATGTGTATTTGGACATTGATCAAATGTAGGAGGATACATATCCAAAAGGCATTAAGAAAAAGGATTATAGCAGGAGAATGGGAAGCAAGCAACTCTGCCTTGCCTGATCAATGCCTACTGTATCACCTCTTTTTTAATCACCAGAGCAAGAGCCGCACAGACCACCGATTTCACAGAATGCCCTCCTGAAGTGACCCTGCCCCTGACGCCATGGCCCTGCCAAACCACAAAAACATCATATTCAGAACCTAAAAAAAGAAAGAAACGGGAAGAACTGAACGCCCATATTGCCTTAAGAATGAACACGACAGGGCCATCTACACTAGATCAAGACATTTTTATCTCTTAAAATTTGAAGAGCACGTGAGCACCCACCTCCAGATGCGATATCCACCTGGCCCTCTTGCTCCTGCCAAAACAGAGACCCGACCCAGAAGAGCTTACAACTCAGAGCTGCCGCTAAAGCAGATGGCTCCGATGTCTGAAAAACTCTACTTTAATCGTCCCCCGAGGAAGCCGCCCCCTCTCTCTCTCTCTCTCTCTTCCCGCGAGAACTTCCCACTTTTGAAGCCGCTGGTTTTCCCCTTTCCCCTTTCCGGCAACATGGCCCAGTGCACCAACTTATCTAAAACAATCGTGTCCATACGTGTTGTCTTCTAATTGGTTAACGCACTGCTCCATATTACAGAGAACTTGTCCAGGTCCTCGGGATTTTAAAAAGCCCGTTGTGTTTGCCTCCAACGGCAACAAGACCGCTTTGCTGTCCTTTCTTAAGTTTGGGCCCACCTTCCAACGGGAACTTCCCGCGTGGCCCACCGCGGCGGACGTTATGATGGTGCTGACCGTTATTTGATTGTGTTAAAAAAGGACAATTACATATATATGTATAATCTTACATATTGTAATATATATCCTTATATTCTTAATAATATTATCATGTATATCTCTAAATGACCTTATTTGATCATATTATATTCTTAATATTATCGTGTATATCTCTAAATAACCCTATTCGATCATATATGACTGCGGTTACCTACTAGTTGTTGTGTTTAATTTTAAGTAGATGAAGAAGAAAAAAGACTAATTTATCTTTATTTAATCTGCTCGTATAATTAAAATAGTGATCTATGTATCCGTACAATCCTTTCTATTATCTTATATATCTCTTAAAGCCTTTTATATGTTACACATATTTAATAAAATATTTCAACGAGAGATGCAATGAGTAATATTCCTTAATACATGGGTATGCGTGCCAATACAAAGGATATGAGGATATATAGTAACAAATGCAAGACTTAAGGGCTATATATGTAATTATCCTCCAAAAATATGCCGCCACAATAAATCACAGAAAATTAATACCCTCTTTGTAAATCGAATCGTCGGATGGCTGTCAAATCCGATGAAAGAGAATGAGGGGAGGGGGCTCACACTCTCTCTCACGCACACGCCATTAATCGAGTATGGGCACTGTGTTCGACCGAGAGAGGTCGAACATGGTATCCTCGCTCGGTTAACAAAGAGGGTCTAAGGCCCATTTTGATAGCGAGGTGGTCGGCCGATTATCGAGAACCGGGGAGAGAGAAACTCCAATGGGACTGGCCTCCCCCTCACATAAAAAAGGTTAATCGAGGGCGATTACCGTGCTCGATTAACAAACACGGCCTAATAGTTTAGATGACAGGATTACAATTGTCGGTGAATAATATTATCGGAGTCTTGTTATCTCAGGGGAAGGGTCGACGAAAGGTGAGGACACTTTAGGTGTAAGTGTACAGTGCAGCTTGTTGGTCTCTTTATATCCGGCAGGATGAGGCATCATGTTGGGACAGTGTTTGATGCCTCCGGCAGTCCCTCCAGATCTCCTGAGGGGTGTGCTGTCCAGGAGGCATCTCATTGGCACAGTTGTCTAGGTAGGGGTGGTGCAGCTTGAGTTGATGGTAAGATAATTCTGTAGTCCTTTCTAACTTTCATCTTTGGTACTCTTTCTGGACATGAAAGGAGAAGTATTTAAATCCGATGGAGGGGAAACAAATAGTCAAAGTTGGAGGAATAAATATTTAGGTATGAAAATTTTAGAGGACACTGTCATCTCTGTTTTTAATCAGATGTTGTTATCAAAGAAAGAATATGTTGATTTTGATAACTATTATATTTCAGTTGAGACATCATCCCTGGCCTGATTCAGGTTTTGACGTCTCGATCGATCTGTCCATGTCGGTCACGATCTGGGACGGATCGGTCTTGTCTCGCTCCGTCTCGATCTATTTCGCTCCGTGTTAAAATAAAAAAAGACTATATATATAATAATAGAATAAAATAGAAAAAATCAATATATAATATAATATAATATTAAAATAATGAAACGTCCCGATCACGACCCACGACCCGGGCGTCCCGCCCATCGTCTGGGTCGGGTCGGGTCGTGCGAGTCAAGACGACCTGGACCGAGACATCAAACTATGACCTGATTGGCCTAGGTTGAAGCAAAGCTTTGATCTAATCTCTTTGCCTCTCTTCGAGAGAGATAGATAAATAGAAATATATCTCTCGAGTTAATTTATTCTGAAATTTAATTTCATTTTTTTATAGATAATAGGTTAAATGAGGAGATAAATTATTTCGCTAATTTTGCCGAGTCAATTTAATCTGAATATATAAGAATTATCTCTCTTTGTAATCGAATTAACTTTATTATCTTATCAAATTAAAAAATAAGTAAAATGTGACTTACTCGCGGGATAAATAGGGGATATCCATCTCTCAAAGAGGGGCTATACGACGTTGCCAATCGGAATTTGCTCCAACCCTATATAATCTCAATATGATCCTTCATTTGACTCGAGCCAATGTTTCTTGATGCATCCAATTACTTAAGGTTGGCTAACTTGACAAGATTGACCGATTCGACTCTACTAACACAGTACGAGTCGGCCTAACTCGGCCGAGTTATCTAACTTGGGCTTTGATTACTTGAGTCGACCCAAGCTAACTCAGCTGCTTCCGATCGATATCTAATTTCTCCATGATACGATACGAATCGGTTGACTCGAACCGACACCGTATGAACTAGCCCATCATGATCTAACTATACCCATACCCATTCAACTTAATTGGACTCAGTTTCAACCAAATCGGTATATGCAAAAAAAAGTATTTGTATTTTAACATTTATTTTTTAAGATTATTTTAAGTTTGTCTAGTCTGTCCAAACACACAATCTTGTTTTCGAGGGTAAACACTTGTTGCAAATCTAGATTTGCAGTAAAATATTGTAAGTTTTTTGTGTTAATTTATATGGGACTAATGTGACATCGACATGAGTCGTATATATATGGATTAATGGAGAGGGCGTTTGCAACAAAATTTAACGCTCGTACTCGCAACAAATGTTTATATTCAAGTGCATTCGAAGATGTTACGACAAAAGACTCCCGATGTAACAATCATATAAATACTAATTCTGTAGAAGTTCAAGTAAGAGGTTCAAAAGAGCTTACATTATAAGTTATAAAGATGGATATATATATACGAGTAAGATTTAAGTCTTCTTTTGTGAGGATCTTTTTACTAATAAAAAGAATAAAATTCTAGCCGTCTCTAGACGTAGCGGGGATAATATCTCAAAGAAGACACCTCAAATTTATACGTCTTCGTTAACACCGTATGTGAGAATCTCAACCCAATAAATATAAAGTAAATCTTTGCTGGGGAGACTAATGTAGAAGCGTAAGAAGGAGAGTCAAAAGATCACATATTAAAAATTATAAAGATGAATACGTGTTCATAAGTAAGATCAAAATCTTTTTATTAATAAAAAATGATAAAACTCTAACAAACGTTAACGAAAATAATATCTCAAAGAAGACATCTTAAATTTATATGTCTTCAAATTCTAACACAATCGGGTGATTTGATCCATCTTAATTCTAATGCAAATAAGATGCTCGACCTGACAATTTATTATCCATGACATCACTCCCCATCTAACTCTTCACGCTGCATCCAACCATATGATTATTTTCTTATTAAAATTTTACTAGTATACTACCCGTGCAATTAGACACCATGAAGGTCACATCTCCAACTCTTCACGCTCCATCCAACCACCAAGGGAAGTACCGAAGTCCTTTGCTACATAATCTACTCAGTAAACTCCTCCCTTTCCTATCATCCAGGGTACTTAATTCTACAAGGATTGCTCCTCTTCTTTCCTTTCTCTCTTTCTCTCTTGCTATAGTTTGCATCCTCCTAGGAATAGGGCTTTTAGCTTTGGCCTTGCCCTGCTCTGGCGATATTACATTTGTATTTATATGTTGCATATATGTTATGGGAGAGGCGAGCTCTCCAATGTCTTTCTTCATATCATGATATCATAGATGGACTTTCTCAAACTCCACCTCACCCGTTCAATCATATCACTCATACCGTAATCATTCGGATTCAACACATCCAATGTGAGACTAATCCTTAACACTCCCCTGGACTCTGGGACTTCTCATTATACGACTTCTGATGGCTCGTTACTTATAGATTGTTCTCCTACTCCTAATTACTTGTAGATTCACACTACTGATGGCACTCCCCTTCGTGTCTCTTAGTGTGATATCATCACCCGCACATCTGACCCTTCAAGTCATTTGATCCTTTCTCTTGTGCTTCATATTACCAAACATTATATGAATTTAATTTCCATTAGTCATCTTACCGATGCTAGATACATTATCGCATTCACCTCTTCTTCATGTTCTGTGCGGGATCCACATACAATTCAAAAGATTAGAACAAGTCATAGAGTGGGTAACTTGTATCACTTGGAGTCACTAAATCTTCCTCCTTCAGCTATCATCTCCTCCGGCACTCATGGGATGGCTCTCTCTATTGCTGACCATTGGCATCATCATCTCAATCATCCTTTTGAAGCTCGTCTCAACTCCTTGTGTTTCTTTCGGGAGACTTAGGGTCTCAACAGTTTTCCATTTGTCTGTCTCATGGTAAGGGTTGTAAGCTTGCTAAGTATTTTGCCCTCCATTTTTCTTCTCAAGAGTGTATCTTTAAAACTGTTGATTTAGTGCAGTCTGACATTTGGGGTCTATCTCCTTTACTTTGTATGACGAGTTTTCTCTATTATGTCAGTTTTATTGATGATTGTACTCGCTTCACCTAGATTTTTCTTATGCACTAGAGATCTGACCTTCTTTCTATTTGTCGTCAGTTCTCTGAGATGGTTTACACCTAGTTTCATTGTCACATCAAAGTACTTCGCACTAATGGTCCTCGCAGGTGTTAGCATGTGGCCAGCAATCCCGTTGGGAGACACCTCACCGTGTTTCCGGATTTGAGGAAATGGTGCACAGTGGAAGGTGGGACAGAGGGGAAGTGGGTGAAGCACCCTCCTATAAAGTAAGATAGGTTATGCCCATCGGAAGTGTGAGATCTAGAGATCTAAAACATACTCACTTCGCCGGAGTCCCTAATCTGTCCGGAAAGAAACCCATCTCGCCTTCGCCCTTCACTGGTATCAGAGCGGAGATCGATCCGAGCACCGCGCCGCTACCATCTGCTGCTGCGGCTGCCTGGGCCGTCTGTCGCTTCTTCAGCTCGCCGGAGCCTCCTGTCGCTACTGTCCTCCCCCGGCTCCCCCGTCTGTCGCCGCCGCGGTCTCCCACGATTCACTGCTGCTACCGCCGCGGTTACCCCCTTCACTGACGCCGACGCTGTCCCGACACCGCTGCCGTCGCCCTCGCGACCCCCTGCTCGCGACGCCGCTGCTGTCGCCTCCATAGTCGGGCTCCCTCACCCCCGCTCCCCCGAGGGAAACCGTCGCCGCGACGATCATCAACGGCAGCCGCTGCTGTCGCTTCTGCGTTGGCCCCCCCCTCCGCTGGCCAGAGCCATCTCGCCGCTGCGGCCTCCCTTCACGGCCGACGATCGCCACCGCCGCTCCCCTTTGGGAAGTCGCCGCCGCGACGAATCGTCACCGGCCGCCGCTCTGCACGACAGGACGAGAGGAGGCTCCTCCGCCGCGGCTCCATCACCGCTGCTGCCACGACTCCCAGGCCGCCGCTGCCATCGGGCGAGCACCGCCCGGACGCCCATCACCGCGGCCTCGTCTTCCTCCATCGCCATAATCGCGTTCGTCACCACCGCTGCAACTGCTGCCGGTCCCCTGCTGTGCCCTGGTTGCTGCCGGCCTCCCTCACCGCCGGTGTGTCAGTGCTCGATGGAGACCCTGCCGCTGCCCATCAAAGTCGCCCGAGACCTCCATCGTTGACGTCGCAGCGCGCCGGTGACCTCTTCCACTGCGGCTCTGCATCGCAAGAGGTAAGTGGTCTTTGCCTTTAGGTATATTGAAGGGACAGTGGGGTTTTGACTGTCGGCCACAAACTGTAATAGAAACTAAAAAAAAAAAGGTAGGGGGGCCATCTATCTGCTGTCATTGTTATCATTGCATTATATATCTGCTGTCAGAGATATTATATCTTCACGTGAATCATTATTGTCATTGTATTATAAAAGGTGAAAAATGAATGTATTTAAAACTGCCTTTTGACCGGATAAGCGACAGAGATTTCACGTGAATCACATAAATTCAAATAACATGAATTAACCCTGTCCAGAGTCTTCACTTATCACTAGATGATAAATTAATATATATATATATTATTTTTTACGTGAACTCTAAGATAAAAAAAAAGCATTCTCTGTTACATAATATATTAACATCTTCTTCCTCCACATCAAGGTGAGGATAAATCGAGTTATTTACGTACACATCATTTTACTTTGTATTATTTGCATATACATTATGTCCATGTATATTCTGTCCATGAATATTTGAACTTATTAATATATATATATATATATATATATATATATATATATATAGTTATTCGTGTTATTAGAGATTGATACATAATTAAATACATGCATTAAATAATGGTTATCATTTAGTGATTAATTATTAAAAAAATCTCATTTATTTGGACATGTTATTATTTAGTTGTAACTTAATTGTTACTTCTTAGTTATTTTGATCACAATCTAAACAAGACGGAATAAAATTACAAAACCCCTCACAAATAAATGATAGAATTAATCAACTTAAACCTTAGATTAATTTTTGTCATTATGTTTAGGCTTATTAAATTAAGCTGTCATATTTTCAGATTTATTATAATCATAATGGCCAGTAAGCTCATTGCTTAATAGATGGTTAATAGATGACAAAAAGGTTAAGAGCCTAATGCTCATGTTCATAGAGGATAATTTAATAAAGTTTTTAAAACCTACAAAAAAACTCTAATGAAATGTGGAAAGCTATCAAAGAGAAGTATGACACCAAAACAGAGGTGAATACTCAGCTCTTATTGCATCGTTACAACACATGTAAGATGCAGGAAGGTGATAGCGTTGTCGAGCATGTAAATAAAATGATTGTCATGGCTAAGGAGCTATCGACCGCTGGAACCGAAATTCCAAAGAAGATGCAGGTGACGACTATATTGAATAGTTTGCCAACATCATTAGACATGGATGCCACAACCTTAAGAATGAGTGGTTCTGTTATAAGTGTCACAGATTTGCCAGCTCGGTTAGCAATTGAGCAGGACATAATGGCCAGGAGAAAAGAACTAGAAGCGCACTTGCAGGAGGCCAATGCTGTACACCGGAAGCCCACCGGCCAGAATCGTCCACTCGGAACGCAAAGGCCCAAGTTTAAGGGCAACAAATTCCAAGGCAAAGGAAAGAAGGTTCCTCGTGATGCTTGCTACTCATGTGGGAAGTTTGGCTATTTTATAGTAAATTATCCCCCAAAACAAGGCAATGAGGGTGGAAACAAACACCCGAAAAATAGAAGAGCTGGAAAGAGAGAATTCATCGGCGTCACGGAATGTAATGCCGCGATTGCCGACTCAAATGAATGGTGGGTCGATTCTGGAGCCACTCGTCACATTGCAAAGATGAAAAAGGGGCTGGTGATGCTAAACAAGCTAAAGGCGGGCGAACAGAGGATTTACATGGGTAACAACACCTATCTGGATGTAGAAGGTGTTGGTACATATAGGCTGGATCTTGGGGATAACATCATGGTCCTCAAAGTTGTATTCTATGCACCTGGAATCCGGCGGAATCTAATCTCTGTACCGGCCTTGATGAAAAATGGCCTGGAAGTGCGTTTCTACAACAACCGAGTGTCAATAGGAAAAGATAGGAAAATACTTGCCATGGGGAGGTTTGTCCCCGAGCATGATTTATTCTGTATCCCTGTAATTGACACTGAGAATAATAATATTGAAGATTCTGAGTATTCCTTGTGTTCTTTATCAGAATGTGACCTATGGCATTTTAGATTGGGACATCCCGGAAAATCTAAAATGGAACAAATGATTAAGATGGGTCTACTGCCGGGTTTGTCAAAGGTGGAACTAACACCTTGTGAACATTGCTTAGTAGGAAAAATGACTAAGAAACCCTTCGCAGTAGGACATAGATCGAATGAATTGTTAGGGTTGGTCCACTCGGACATTTGTGGCCCCCTAAGTATAAAGATATATAACAACAAGGAATATTTCATAACCTTCATAGATGATTATTTCAGATTTGCCTATGTTTATCTGATCTCTGCAAAATCAGAGGCATTTGATTGCTTCCGAAAATATAGAATGGAAGTGGAAAGGCAACATGGAAGGAATATTAATGTGTTAAGAACGGATAGAGGTGGGGAATATAACTCAAAAGAATTTGAGTTATATTGTCAAGAACACGGAATTAAAAGATATGTGACAATGCCTTATACGCCACAACAGAATGGTGTGGCAGAAAGAAAGAATAGAACTTTGACGAATGCTGTTAGATGTATGCTATCGTATTCAGGTCTCCCTAAGAATTTGTGGGGAGAGGCATTGCTTACGGCGAATCATATCTTAAACATAATCCCCACAAAATCCATAGAAAGTACACCTTATGAATTATGGAATGGGAGGAAACCCGATTTGAGTCACCTCAACAAGTGGGGGTCAATTGCCCACGTTCTCATTCCGAGTCAACTTAGAGATAAGTTGGACTCAAAGACATTGAAATGTAGATTCATAGGGTATTGTGAGAAATCATCTGGTTATAGATTTTTTCATAAAGAAAAAGGGATTATTGACTATAGGGATGCGACATTTTTAAAAAATCTAGAGGAAGATGAATCTCATGAAAAAGAGAAGGAACCTCTGGTTGTAATAGATGATGACTATTACAATGATGTCCCTAGAAATGATCCAGAAATTGAGGAAGAACCTCAAAATATGGAAAATGAACCAGTACCTATGAATGAAATGCAGCCTGGTTGTAATATCCCGGACCTTTCGGATCCTTCTTCATGGGTCCCGGATCTAGTTTTCGGAGTGTCCGGCTCCGTTGTGTCCGAAATTTCGTTTCGGACATCTTTCGTGTTCGGATCGGCGCGATCCGGAGTCGTTTCGGAGGCCCGGAGGCGTTCCGCGGCTTTTTCCGCGTGTGTTTTCCGATTCCCGGTGTGTGTTTCGGCTTTTCTCTTCGGACGCTCGTTGCGGGTGAACCGGGCTGTTCACACGGACACGAGTGGTACCGTTGCGATCGGTGCGTTCCGAGGATCGCGGGGGTGTGATTTCCTATTTTTTGGAATTTTACGGATTTTCCGGGTTTTTCTATAAAACCCTTTTTCTTTTCTCTCTCCCCCACCATCTTCTTCTTCCTCTCTTCTTCTTCCTCTTTCCTCCTCCACCGTGTCTCCCTCCCTCTCCCTCTCTTCCTCCCGGTTGGCCACGGCGAGCTCCCCTCCGGCTGCAGACGGCGGCGGGGCGACGGCGCGGCGACGTGGGCGGCGGCGAGGCGGTCGTGGGGGCGTGCGGCAAGCGTGGGAAGCTTAAGGAAGAACGAGGGTTTTCAAGCGTTCTTCGCGATTCGTGGACGATCCGGCGGAGCATTCGCTCCATTGAGGTAGGGTGACGTTCCCTAGCTCTTCGCCGTTCTTTTCCGTGGTTTGTAGGCCGCGGGGAGGCCGAGAGAGGCATGTTTGGGCGTTTTTGGGGTTTTTTCCATGTTTTGGGGTGAGCCGCCCGATCTATGGTTTTAGCCCATGATTCTATGTTTTGGTGGCTTAGATGCATGCTAGGGGTCCCCAGGGGTCTTCCCCCTTGTTTTCCCCCTCTCCGGTGGAGGTACGGGGGCGTGGTTGGTGTTTTTGGGGTTTTCCCGCCGTAGCGTGCTCTGGGGCAAGCGACGGTCACTCCAGTGACCGTCACATGCTTGTAACGCCCCTAGAGGGGTGCGTTACTTCCCTGGGTGTTGGCCTTTAGGGTCGAGGGCTGTAGCGGTCCTGCGACTGGCCGCCGTTTGCTAGTGACGCCCCTGGGCTGGGCCGTCACATGCTTTCGACCGTTGGGTTTTGACCGTTGGGGGTCAGGCCATGTAACGCACCGAGATAGGCGCGTTACATGCGTGTAACGCACTGGGGCAGGAGCGTTACTTCCTGTTGTCCCCCATGTGGATGGGCCAAGCGACGCACTGGGCCCAGCGCGTTACTTACAAGCGACGCGCTGGGGCAGGCGCGTCACTTCCCTTTCCATCCCGAGCGTGAGGGCCACGCGACGCGCTGGTCTAGGCGCGTCACATGCGAGTAACGCACTGAGCCCGACGCGTTGCTTGCAAGCGACGCGCCAGGGTAAGCGCGTTACTTTCCCTGTGGTTTTCGTGGGTGTGGGGTGCCATGTGACGCCCTGGCCTAGGTGCGCCGCTTCCAAGCGACGCACTAGGGTAGGCGCGTCGCTTCCCCCTACCCCCTGGCCGTGTGACGGTCCGCCTTAGACCGCTATTTCCAAGTGACGGCCCTAGAGTGGACCGCCATTTGGCAGTGACGGTCTGAGGGTCGGACCGCCACTTCCTGTGTTGCCCCATGAGGGTGGCAACCTCGCTTTTCTCCGACCGTGGTCTCCGTGCGACGGGACTAGTGCGTGGGGTGATTCCCACACGTTGTCGGGCTTGGGCGTTGTTTTCCGTAACTTGAGAGTCTACTCCTTCAGTGACCCTCCACTAGTCGTAGCCTACTAGTACGCGTGTGCTAGTCGCACCGGGGAGTGGTGTACGGGCTGACCTTTAGAGACGGTTTGTGGACCGGTTACCGTTGGGCCCCACGTCTTGCAGTCAGAGTCCGGCTGAGGGGAAAACCGGTCAGAGGGCCAGACCTGGGACGCGTGGTCTGTGTGTGCACACGTGGTTGGGGGCGGTTGGACCCACGTCGACGGGCGTGACCCCAGCTAGTCACTTGTTTGTGGTTACTTGTACGGTGTTCGCGCCTCGGGTAGGACCTACCATGTCAAGCGGTTCACCTGCGGTACGGTGTAAGACGTCAGGGGACGCTACCGGCTGTGCTTCTAGTGGGTGGTACTCCTGTCGAGTACGGAGTGTCAGACTGTCAGTCGTGTGTTTCCGACCTTCGGGTTTTGACGGTTCGACCGTTGAGTTTCGGTCTTCTCGTACCGTGGCACGTGTGTCGGTTTGCGTGCCGTAGGGTCTAGTTCCGTAGAGTACAGGGCTTTCCTTTCCGAGGTACCTTCCTACCGCTAGGGTAGTGGTTTCTCGTTTTGCGAGGTAGGGTTCGAGTGATCCCTACTGAGTCTTGTTCCGAGACTCATTCCCTGCGTGTTTTCACCGTGTTTCAGGTGAGGCGCCACCTTCGGGGAGCGTGTCAGGAGCGCAGCGGAAGCGTGGTGCGGGTGTCCAGAGGTAGTGCCAGAGGTCAGAGCCGGGGGATGCCCCGTGTAGCTGTACTTTTCTTTCTTGTCACTGTACTAGTCGTGGACTACTGTTGCTGTTGTTGTTATTTTATTGTGGACCATGTAAAATGTTAATTCATTTCCTGCTTAATATTATAACTGTTTAATTTCTGCAATTATTTGTGATACTTGTGTAGTTTCCACACCATCCTTTTAACCCTTCCGAGTCTTCGGACTCGTGGGTGGCGGTACGAGTCTCGGGTTATCGGGCCTTCCCGGTAATCGGATTCTCGGGTCGTTACAGCTGGTATCAGAGCGCGGTTGTGGAATTACATGGGAATTATAGGTAATTGTAGTGGTCCACTAGTCCACAACGATGATGTACAGATGACGCTGGCATTGGGCACCGTGTGTTTATTTTGACATTGCCGTTTCCGTGTTTTTCTGTCTTGTGCTTCAGGAGCGAGTATGGCGCCGAGGAGAAGTTCTCGCTCTCAGCAGGGGCAGTCGGCTGGAGGTCAGGAGATCCAGCAGGGGGTCCAGAGGGACCAGGAGGAGCATAGCAGAGTTCCGGGAGCTACCGAGGCCGCGGATGCTGCGAGGGCTCCGGGGGCCGAGGGTTTTCTCCGTGGCATGTACCATCTCATGGCTCAGCAGTTCGGCGGAGAGGCCGGTGAGGGCTCGTCAGTCAGGGGTGGGCCAGGCCGAGCAGTGAGGGACTTCATGCAGTTCCATCCACCTTACTTTAGCGGCCAGGCAGACCCTGATGCGGCTCGTGATTGGCTTGATGAGATGGAGCGGGTGTTCAGTTCTGCGAAGAGTGCTGTCGAGGACAGAGTGGTGTTGGCCTACAACCAGTTGCAGGGTACGGCTCGGAGGTGGTGGTCTTCCGAGTGGAAGACGTCCTTTCAGCTTCGTCCACTTGAGCAGGTCGAGTGGGATGACTTTGTCAGTGCTTTCGAGCGTACGTACTGTCTAGATGTTGTTGCTACGCAGCGGATGCGGGAGTTTCTGGAGCTGGTGCAGGGTGACATGTCCGTGTTGCAGTACAGGGCCCGATTTGTCGAGCTGGGTCGGTACGCACCTCATATCATGGAGCATGAGAGGGTGAGGACGACGCAGTTTGTGCAGGGCTTGAGGCTGGAGCTGAGGCACCATCTGATCGCGAATGGGGCCACTGATCTCGAGACGGCGTCTCGTGTTGCGATTTCCTTGGAGATGGATATGCAGAGGACTCGAGGACCGATCAGCCAGGGGCAGTCTGTGTCAGGTCGCAGCCAGCAGTCGGCTACTCAGCAGCAGGGTTTCTTTCAGTCTGCGTCGGGTGGTTCAGGAGTACCGGCATCGGCAGCTTCGGTGACAGGATCTGCGTCCTTCGGCTCGAAGGTCAAGAAGTTCTTCAAGAAGGGGTTCGGCAAGAAGAAGTCCAGAGATCAGGGGTAGGCTTCATCGGGCAGTGTGCAGCAGCCATTTCCTTTGCAGCGACAGGGATCGGTGGGTGGATCGCGAGGACCTTGTCCACGGTGTAGTGAGACCCACCCAGGCAGGCAGTGCACGGCGCCGATCATCTGTTTTCGGTGTGACCAGCCAGGGCACATGGCGCGTGACTGTCCTCAGAGGCCGCCGCAGCAGCAGGTTTCCCAGCAGCAGCAGCAGCAGGGACAGTATCCGCCGCTACCCAGGTCAGCTAGTGTGGGAGGCAGGCAGAGAGCTCGTGGCCAGATCACGCACTTGACCAGGGCAGAGGCAGTAGCGTCGCAGCTCGTGGAAGGTACCGTTCAGATTTTGGGTTGTGCGGCTCGGGTTTTATTTGATTCTGGCGCGTCTCATTCGTTTATTTCGGAGGATTTCGCGTCGAGCGTCGAGGAGCCGGTGACCCAGTTGTCCTGTGATTTGGCTGTGGAGTTGCCTTCGGGTGACTTTATGGTCACTCCGTATTGCTTCGACCAGGTTCCGGTGTGGATCGATGGACGGAGTATGCCAGGCAGGTTGTATGCGTTGCAGCTTCGGGATTATGATGTGATTCTAGGCATGGATTGGCTCGAGACTCATAGAGCGGTGGTGGATTGTGGAATGAAGAGGGTCTACTTCCAGCATCCGAGCAAGAGGACCTTCTATTTCCAAGGTATCCGTTCCACCTCTTCTCGATTTCTTATCTCTGCTATTCGAGCCCGTCGATTGCTTGATTCAGGTTGCCAGGGTTTTCTCGCGTCAGTGGTTGTGTCTGACCGGATGGAGCCGAATGTCGAGGACATTGCGGTGGTGTGCGAGTTTCCCGATGTTTTTCCTGAGGAGTTGCCTGGATTACCTCCCCAGCGGGAGATCGATTTCGTGATCGAGGTTGTGCCTGGTACGGGACCTTTGGCGAAGGCTCCCTACCGTATGGCCCCCGCTGAGTTGAGGGAGTTGAGGGCGCAGTTGCAGGAGCTGCTGGCCAAGGGGTATATTCGTCCGAGCTTTTCCCCTTGGGGTGCGCCCGTGCTGTTTGTGAAGAAGAAGGACGGTAGTCTGCGGCTGTGCATTGACTATCGGCAGCTGAATGAAGTGACCGTTAAGAACAAGTATCCGTTGCCGCGGATTGATGATTTGTTCGACCAGCTGCAGTCTGCGCGAGTGTTCTCGCGGGTTGATTTGCGGTCCGGTTACTATCAGCTGAGAATTCGCGAGTCCGATGTGGAGAAGACTGCGTTCAGTACGAGGTACGGGCATTATGAGTTTCTGGTGATGCCGTTTGGGCTCACCAATGCCCCAGCAGCCTTCATGGACTTGATGCAGAGGGTGTTCCACCCGTATTTGGACCAGTTCGTGGTCATCTTCGTGGATGACATCCTTGTTTATTCGCAGTCTGCCGAGGAGCATGCGTACCATTTGGGTGTGGTGCTGCAGACGTTGCGAGATCACCAGTTGTATGCGAAGCTCAGCAAGTGCGAGTTTTGGCTCAGCGAGGTGCACTTTCTGGGGCACGTGATTTCTGGTGATGGCATTTCCGTGGATCCCGCCAAGGTCGAGGCCGTGATGCAGTGGCCGAGGCCGAGGTCGGTGACGGAGATCCGGAGTTTCTTGGGGCTTGCGGGTTATTATCGCCGGTTTATCCAGGATTTTTCCCGCATTGCGACCCCGATGACGAGGCTCACGCGGAAGGATGTGCCTTTCGTCTGGTCCGAGGAGTGTGAGCAGAGCTTTAGGGAACTGAAGAGGTTGCTCACCTCGGCTCCGGTGTTGGTTTTGCCTTCTGGATCGGGAGGTTTTGTGGTGTGTACAGATGCTTCCGGCGTTGGATTGGGTGCTGTTCTGATGCAGCATGGTAGAGTGGTGGCTTATGCATCTCGGCAGCTAAAGCCCCATGAGGAGAACTACCCTACCCATGACCTTGAGTTGGCGGCAGTGATCTTCGCGCTGAAGATCTGGAGGCATTATCTGTACGGTGAGAAGTTCGAGGTGTTCACTGACCATCAGAGTCTGAGGTATGTGTTCTCGCAGAGAGATCTGAACCTCAGACAAAGGCGTTGGATGGAGTTCATGAAGGACTATGACTTCACCCTGTCTTATCAGCCGGGCAGGATGAATGTCGTCGCCGATGCCTTGAGTAGGAAGGTTGCGGTCAGTACCTTGATGCTGAGGAAGTGGAGGCTCTGGGAACAGGTGCCTGAAGTATCTTTCAGGCTCAAGATTCCCCAGAAGCCAGGGTTGGCAGTGCTTGCGAGTCTGACTGTCACTCCTGCTATCCGTCGTCAGGTGACAGAGGCTCAGCATGCGGACCCTGAGTTGCCCCGGATTTTGGCGATAGCTGATGTGGAGCTTGGCGAGGACGGTGCTGCGAGGTTTCGTGGCAGGCTGTACGTCCCAGGGGAGGAGCAGGTTCGTCGTGCGGTGTTACGCGAGGCTCATGGGAGCAGGTACACTGTGCACCCGGGTGCGACGAAGATGTATCGGAACTTGCGGAGGCAGTTCTGGTGGCCTGGCATGAAGAGAGATGTGGCCGAGTTTGTGGCCAGGTGCCTGATCTGTCAGCAAGTGAAGGCGGAGCATCAGCGATCAGGCGGTACTCTCCAGCCCTTGGATGTTCCTGCTTGGAAGTGGGACCATGTGACCACGGATTTTGTGGTGGGGTTGCCCAGAACCCCGACTGGGCAGGACAGTATTTGGTTGCTGGTGGATCGGCTGACGAAGGTGACGCGGTTGCTACCGGTCAAGGTCAGCTGGAGCGTGCCTAAGTTGGCTCGTCTTTATGTGGAGCGGATCGTTCCGTTGCATGGGGTTCCCATTTCGATCGTGTCGGATCGGGATCCGCGCTTCACTTCTGGATTCTGGAGGAGTTTCCAGCGAGCTCTTGGCACGGAGTTGGCATTTAGCTCGGCGTATCATCCACAGTCAGATGGTCAGTCTGAGAGGACCATTCAGACTTTGGAGGACATGCTGAGATCCTGCTGCCTGGAGTGGCAGGGGAGTTGGATTCGTCACCTACCGTTAGTGGAGTTTGCTTATAACAACAGCTTTCATTCGAGCATCGGCATGGCTCCTTATGAGGCATTGTATGGGCGTCCTTGTCGGACTCCACTTGATTGGTTTGAGGTGGGTGAGCGTGTTTTGACGGGACCGGAATTGGTGCAGCAATGTGTGGAGGTTGTGCACCTGGTTCGTCAGAACATGTTGGCGGCCCAGAGTCGGCAGAAGAGCTATGCTGACCGTAGGCGGCAGCCCCTCGAGTTCGCCGTGGGCGATCATGTGTTCTTGAGAGTTTCTCCGATGAAGGGGGTGATGCGGTTTGGACGGCGTGGGAAGCTGAGTCCCCGCTATATTGGTCCTTTCGCGATTGTGGAGCGCATCGGTGAGGTTGCTTACCGGTTGCAGTTACCCTCTGAGTTGGCGTCGGTGCATGACGTGTTCCACGTCTCTATGTTGCGGAAGTATATGCCCGATGACTCTCATGTGCTCGAGTTTTCCGTTTGGCCTGAGGTGACTCCAGATCTTTCTCTCCCAGAGTTTCCGATCCGCGTGGAGGATAGGCGAGAGCAGCGCCTGCGGAACAAGGTCATTCCCTTGGTAAAAGTCGTGTGGCAACGACACTCTGGTGGTGAGGCTTCGTGGGAACGTGAGGACGAGATGCGTCAGCAGTTCCCGTACCTGTTTGAGTGAGTCTTCCTCTTCTTTCCCCTTGGGTTGTTCTCAATTTCGAGGACGAAATTCCTTAAGGGGGGAGGGCTGTAATATCCCGGACCTTTCGGATCCTTCTTCATGGGTCCCGGATCTAGTTTTCGGAGTGTCCGGCTCCGTTGTGTCCGAAATTTCGTTTCGGACATCTTTCGTGTTCGGATCGGCGCGATCCGGAGTCGTTTCGGAGGCCCGGAGGCGTTCCGCGGCTTTTTCCGCGTGTGTTTTCCGATTCCCGGTGTGTGTTTCGGCTTTTCTCTTCGGACGCTCGTTGCGGGTGAACCGGGCTGTTCACACGGACACGAGTGGTACCGTTGCGATCGGTGCGTTCCGAGGATCGCGGGGGTGTGATTTCCTATTTTTTGGAATTTTACGGATTTTCCGGGTTTTTCTATAAAACCCTTTTTCTTTTCTCTCTCCCCCACCATCTTCTTCTTCCTCTCTTCTTCTTCCTCTTTCCTCCTCCACCGTGTCTCCCTCCCTCTCCCTCTCTTCCTCCCGGTTGGCCACGGCGAGCTCCCCTCCGGCTGCAGACGGCGGCGGGGCGACGGCGCGGCGACGTGGGCGGCGGCGAGGCGGTCGTGGGGGCGTGCGGCAAGCGTGGGAAGCTTAAGGAAGAACGAGGGTTTTCAAGCGTTCTTCGCGATTCGTGGACGATCCGGCGGAGCATTCGCTCCATTGAGGTAGGGTGACGTTCCCTAGCTCTTCGCCGTTCTTTTCCGTGGTTTGTAGGCCGCGGGGAGGCCGAGAGAGGCATGTTTGGGCGTTTTTGGGGTTTTTTCCATGTTTTGGGGTGAGCCGCCCGATCTATGGTTTTAGCCCATGATTCTATGTTTTGGTGGCTTAGATGCATGCTAGGGGTCCCCAGGGGTCTTCCCCCTTGTTTTCCCCCTCTCCGGTGGAGGTACGGGGGCGTGGTTGGTGTTTTTGGGGTTTTCCCGCCGTAGCGTGCTCTGGGGCAAGCGACGGTCACTCCAGTGACCGTCACATGCTTGTAACGCCCCTAGAGGGGTGCGTTACTTCCCTGGGTGTTGGCCTTTAGGGTCGAGGGCTGTAGCGGTCCTGCGACTGGCCGCCGTTTGCTAGTGACGCCCCTGGGCTGGGCCGTCACATGCTTTCGACCGTTGGGTTTTGACCGTTGGGGGTCAGGCCATGTAACGCACCGAGATAGGCGCGTTACATGCGTGTAACGCACTGGGGCAGGAGCGTTACTTCCTGTTGTCCCCCATGTGGATGGGCCAAGCGACGCACTGGGCCCAGCGCGTTACTTACAAGCGACGCGCTGGGGCAGGCGCGTCACTTCCCTTTCCATCCCGAGCGTGAGGGCCACGCGACGCGCTGGTCTAGGCACGTCACATGCGAGTAACGCACTGAGCCCGACGCGTTGCTTGCAAGCGACGCGCCAGGGTAAGCGCGTTACTTTCCCTGTGGTTTTCGTGGGTGTGGGGTGCCATGTGACGCCCTGGCCTAGGTGCGCCGCTTCCAAGCGACGCACTAGGGTAGGCGCGTCGCTTCCCCCTACCCCCTGGCCGTGTGACGGTCCGCCTTAGACCGCTATTTCCAAGTGACGGCCCTAGAGTGGACCGCCATTTGGCAGTGACGGTCTGAGGGTCGGACCGCCACTTCCTGTGTTGCCCCATGAGGGTGGCAACCTCGCTTTTCTCCGACCGTGGTCTCCGTGCGACGGGACTAGTGCGTGGGGTGATTCCCACACGTTGTCGGGCTTGGGCGTTGTTTTCCGTAACTTGAGAGTCTACTCCTTCAGTGACCCTCCACTAGTCGTAGCCTACTAGTACGCGTGTGCTAGTCGCACCGGGGAGTGGTGTACGGGCTGACCTTTAGAGACGGTTTGTGGACCGGTTACCGTTGGGCCCCACGTCTTGCAGTCAGAGTCCGGCTGAGGGGAAAACCGGTCAGAGGGCCAGACCTGGGACGCGTGGTCTGTGTGTGCACACGTGGTTGGGGGCGGTTGGACCCACGTCGACGGGCGTGACCCCAGCTAGTCACTTGTTTGTGGTTACTTGTACGGTGTTCGCGCCTCGGGTAGGACCTACCATGTCAGGCGGTTCACCTGCGGTACGGTGTAAGACGTCAGGGGACGCTACCGGCTGTGCTTCTAGTGGGTGGTACTCCTGTCGAGTACGGAGTGTCAGACTGTCAGTCGTGTGTTTCCGACCTTCGGGTTTTGACGGTTCGACCGTTGAGTTTCGGTCTTCTCGTACCGTGGCACGTGTGTCGGTTTGCGTGCCGTAGGGTCTAGTTCCGTAGAGTACAGGGCTTTCCTTTCCGAGGTACCTTCCTACCGCTAGGGTAGTGGTTTCTCGTTTTGCGAGGTAGGGTTCGAGTGATCCCTACTGAGTCTTGTTCCGAGACTCATTCCCTGCGTGTTTTCACCGTGTTTCAGGTGAGGCGCCACCTTCGGGGAGCGTGTCAGGAGCGCAGCGGAAGCGTGGTGCGGGTGTCCAGAGGTAGTGCCAGAGGTCAGAGCCGGGGGATGCCCCGTGTAGCTGTACTTTTCTTTCTTGTCACTGTACTAGTCGTGGACTACTGTTGCTGTTGTTGTTATTTTATTGTGGACCATGTAAAATGTTAAATTCATTTCCTGCTTAATATTATAACTGTTTAATTTCTGCAATTATTTGTGATACTTGTGTAGTTTCCACACCATCCTTTTAACCCTTCCGAGTCTTCGGACTCGTGGGTGGCGGTACGAGTCTCGGGTTATCGGGCCTTCCCGGTAATCGGATTCTCGGGTCGTTACACTGGTCAACCCGGAATAGGTAACAAAAGATTGAGAACTCCACCGGCATGGATGGATGATTATCATTTGTATTCCTGTGAGCCTTCATGTCTGATGATAGATATGTGAGATGAAAATTTCGTAGATCCCATGAATTATATAGATGCGACAAAATCCCATGATACAGAATTATGGCAAGATGCCATGAATGAAGAAATTGATTCCATGAAAAGGAACAATGTATGGGAATTATGCGATCTTCCAAAGAATCGAAAGGCTATAGGATGCAAATGGGTATTCAAGAAAAAGCTTCGAGCTGATGGGTCTATTGATAAATATAAGGCCCGGTTAGTTGCCAAGGGGTTTACGCAGAAACCAGGTATAGATTTTCAAGAAATCTATTCTCCAATGGCTAAGTTTGCATCCATAAGAATGATCTTGGCAATTGTTGCATATTTTGATCTGGAGCTGTACCAGATGGATGTAAAAACAGCATTCCTTAACGGAGAGTTGAAGGAAGACATCTATATGCAACAACCTGAGGGATTTCAGGTGGAAAGCCAAGAGGAAAGAGTATGTAAGTTGAAGAAATCAATATATGATTTAAAATAATCTTCTAGACAATAGTATCTCAAATTCCACGAAGTAGTTGTCCAACTAGGTTTTGCTTCAAACAAGTTGGATAACTGTGTATATGTCATGAATAGTGGGAGTAAGTATATCATGTTATCCCTATATGTGGATGATATTTTACTCGCCAGTAATGACATAGAAATATTGAATAAAGTCAAATTTGAACTCAGTGGAAAGTTTGAGATGAAGGACATGGGTGAGGCATCCTATGTTCTTGGTGTACAAATCCTAAGGGATAGAAAGTCTAGAATGTTGAGTATAAACCAGGAAAAATATTTGAGGTCTTTACTAAAGAGATTCGGAATGCAGAATAGCAATCCGGCACCTACACCGTTAGTCCATCAGAAATGGTTGTGTAAGGGTCAATGCCCCGGAGAGGGACAAGAGCCACTCATGGTGCCGTATGCACAAGCAGTTGGAAGCTTGATGTATGCAATGATGTGTACAAGACCGGACTTGGCATACCCAGTCAGTTTGGTAAGTAGATACCAAAGTAATCCTGGTCCAGCACATTAGGAAGCTGTTAAAAGGATTTTGAAATATCTGAGAGGAACTTTGCACCACGGTCTTGTTTATCAAGCTGATACGCTTGAGGTTCTCGGATATTCGGATGCAGACTTTGGAGGAGATAAAGATGACGGAAAGTCCACGTCGGGACATTTGTTCGTCTTTGGTGGTGTTGCTATTTCTTGGGGAAGCAAGAAACAAGGGTGTGTTGCTCAATACACACAGGAAGCTGAGTACGTTTCATGTAGTACATCTGCTACTCATGCAGTTTGGATCAGAAGATTCTTGAATGATTTGAATCTCAACCTGGTAGATGGACCAATCGAGATGTACTGTGATAATCAAGCGGCTATTAGCCTGATTAACAATGGAGCAAACAGTTCAAGACGAAAATATATTGAAGTACAATATCACTATATTCGAGATATTGTACAGAAAGGGGAAATAAAAGTGACTTATGTTCCCACAAGTGATATGATTGCTGATCCATTGACGAAAAGTATCTCAGCAGAAAATTTCATTAAGCATGTTGGCTTAATGGGGCTTAGGAATATATAAGCCAGAAAGAAACATTTTCATAGATAATGAGAAGAATGATACCTCTGACGGATAGTGGGAGCGTATCAGAAATACTACTCATGGATAATGAGAGTATAGAAGTGATGGTGAGTGGAAATACTACTCACGGATAGTGGGAGTGATTCAAAGAAAATATTATACCACCCACAAACAGTGGGGATATAATAGTTTGTTGGCCAAGTGGGGGATGTTAGCATGTGGCTAACAATCCCGTTGGGAGACACATCCCGTTGGGAGACACCTCACCGTGTTTTCGGATCTGAGGAAAGGGTGCACAGTGGAAGGTGGGACAGAGGGGAAGTGGGTGAAGCACCCTCCTATAAAGTAAGATGGGTTATACCCATCAGAAGTGTGAGATCTAGAGATCTTGAACATACTCACTTCACCGGAGTCCCTAATCCGTCCGGAAAGAAACCCATCTCGCCTTCGCCCTTCAGCAAGTACCTCTCTATTGACTTCTGAGACATCTTATCTTCACATGGCACCCTTCCTCAACAGTCCTACCCTTACACTCCACAACAAAATGGAGTTGTTGAGCGCAAGCATCGTCGTATCCTTGACACTACTCGAGTGCTTCTTCTCTCTACCTCTGTTCCTCGTGCCTTTTGAGCAGAAGTTGTTCTCACTTCTATTTATCTTAGTAATATTGAAATAAGTGTATGTCTTGTAAATCAATCATTTCTAAAGTGATGACGTCACTTCATGCACATTCTCATTCACATTAATAATATTTATAGTAATTTGCTTATTTATATCTCATTTATTTGTCGGGGAAGACCGCTTGGCACTCGTGGAAGTCTGCAAACACCAGAAAGACGGGCGTCAAAAGGAGCCTTAGGCGTTACCCCAGGGGACAACCCTCTGATGGTTAAGTCACCACCGAGTCGAATAAAGAATGGAGAAGAGTAGGCAAGAAAGAGAGGGAAGGAGATCGTCTGTGTAGGCCTGGGAGAGTTGTTGGCCTTCCTGAGGAGTGCTCGTCGTTGCCAGTGACCACTCAACGAGTACTCACTGGGCGGTAAGAGTGCTCGGAAGGGATCCTCTCTCCGCAGGTGGACAGTCGGGACCTCTCTAGTAGTAGCAGGACGTGTAGTTCTCTCTAGCCTATTTCTCCTTGATTTCTCTGTGTGTTTCTTGGTGGAGTTCACCATCCACTGTGTCTTCCGTCGAAATCTCTTTTATAGGGGGTTGTCCTGGAGGGGGGAGCCCATCCCTTAGTAGGGAAGGGTGACAGTCGTGAAGTAACGTTCCCCGCGATCGTGGGGGGGAGTTTCCCATTGAGGGACTGTTATCCCGGAGTCGGTCGGTTCCTTGGCGAGTCTTATGGCACCCGTAGGGCGTGCTCGCCCTTAGTGGGATCGAGGCCAGCGTCGTGGGGAGTAACGGTCGATCGTCGAAGAGTCCTCCGGCGGTCATTGTGCCTGGGTCAAGGCCTTTCGCGCTGGCGAATTCAAGGACCGTTCGTCCTGGGCTGTTCGTTGTGGATAGCCGCTGTCGAGGCCCGTTAGGCGCGTTGTGAACCGTGAGTCGAATTGGATTTGGCGTAGATGGGCCCTAAATGGGCCGAGCCGATTTTACCCTCCTCAGGAGAGATTATACTTCTCATCAATTCATGTTTTCTGAATGTATAAGGAGTTGTTTGCCATGCAGGAATTAATAGATAAAATGAATTAGATGAATGACATTGAACATTCAAAGAAATTAGTTATTTGGTGTCCATTGATTAAACATTCGTACACATTTGTTAGCCATCTAGATGGCGTGTGCAATGTTAATCCCACAATTAAGTTAAGTTTATCAGATGATTTTCGATTCGGATACTAGACTTTTTTCCACTAATCGTAATTAGTGTTTATTTACATCGACGTAAAGTTTGAATGCCTTTATTTAACTGTTAAAGAAATCATTAACCTTTACAACACCAGCTGTGATGTCAAGGGCATATTCGCAATTGTAACAACAAACACTTTCGAAGGGATGAAGATCTTTATGTAACTTGGTCTAAGGGTAGGGTAGACTAATAGGGATAGAAATGGCTTTATGACCTAAGTGGAAAATTAGGCACAGGCTAAGGGCTTATTCATAGTTTAGCACTATTCAATGGATTTAATTGTAATTTGGGTATGAGTAGGGGTATATTTGTAGATTTGTACTGACTTAGGACTTATCTACAGTTTATCATCGACTAGGGTTTGGTTGCAATTTAGTCCTGACTAGAGTTTAATTGTAATATGGTACTGGCTAGGGTTTAGTTGTGGTTGTGGTTAAACATCGACTTTTGATTCTTGTCAACTAGGATGACATTTATCTTTATCAGACTTTCAAATCTTCGCTAGAGGATTAATTTCGGACTTTATCCCAATCAAGCCCTCGAATCGCCGAGAATATCATTCCTGGACCATTGGATGAATGCCATAAGTTAATCTCCACGAGGTGAGAACATATGCACAAGACAACCATATATGGGAAGGATGTTTACATAGTTTTAGAAAAAGAAGCTGATGATTTTTTGGTAAACCCCTAGACATTTTTATACAGCACTAAACATTTCATTAATTACAAAATTTTACAAAACTTTCCTGAAAGAATAAAGGACTTTTTCAACAAATTGTAGATTTTACAGGATTTTCTGCACAAAATGCAAGGATGTATCTACAATTTCTAAAAATTACAAAATGTTTCTATAATTTTATAACATTGTAGGGATTTTCTTGTAATTTTGGATAGTCTAAAGATATTTTGTAATATCTAGACTGAGCAAGGATTTCTGTGTAATTTTAACATAAGACATAAGTCCCTCCTTGATGGAAGCGCGCAATACAATAACACTTAGGAAATTGTTTCTTCTTTTTGAACTCCATGGATTGCGATCCCTCTCCAAGAAGTGGCACAAGGGACATAGTCAAAAGGGCATATATGCAACACACTCTTGTTGGGCTTAAAAAATAACACAAGGCACAAAAAATTAAGAGATTACTTCTCGTCCTCTCGCTTCCATATATGTAAGCATCAATTACATGATTGTAGACACGCCAAAATTGACGTTACTGTGAGTACATCTCATATTGCCTTGCAATGTCCCAATTTGACCCTCAAATTAGCTCTGTTTGAGTGGTTTTTCTCACTTTTCTTGGATTTCTCCATTTTTCCTCACTTTTCCTATTTCCCCCTATTTTTTAGATTTTTCTGGATTTTTCTGGTTTTTTTGGGTATTTTTCTCTATTTTTATGAATTTTTTAGAAATAACGACTTATCCTTGGACGTTTCTTAAAAAATTGACGACTATAGCGGAGGGTGTCCATTCTTTCAAATTCCTATTTTTCTGGATTTTTCTGGGATTTTTTCAGAATTTTTCGGAAATTAACGACTTAGCATAAGACGTTACTTTGAATTTGAAAAGAATAAAAAATCAAAAAAATTGAATAACGACGTTGTTGAGGGCGTCACTTTTTCAAATTGATTTTTTAATATTATTTTTTAACCCCCTTCCAGAGGCGATTTGGTGGCCTTCCGGGTGTCAGAAAAATTCATAAAAATAGTCGTTGGAATCAGCACATTGAGATGCACCTCCACCTAAAAAATGGAAAAATAATATTGAGAAATGGAAAATGGCCATATTTTGAATATTTTGAATTAACGTCCCCTTCTAGGGCGCTTTTTAATTAACGCCTTTTGTTCAGACGTGTTTTCACAATTTTCAAAAAAAGAAAGATATATTTCTAAAAATTATTTTTTGAATTAACGTCCTGATCTAAGTCGTGTTTTAATTAACGCCCTTTGGATAGGTCGTCAATTCTTGAATTGACGCCCTTGTTCAAGTCGTGTTTCAGTTTCGGGTTCCAAACGAACGCAACCTTTCCCCAGAGAGTCCCTGCCTCGTTTGGTCGCCCTTGCCCATTCTAATCCTTCCCTCCTTGGGCTCTTGCCCATTCTTATCTTTCTCTCATTGGGCTCTTGCCCATTCTTATCCTCTCCTAACTTTGATCGACCCTATTTGAATAGAGCCATGCGGCTCTGTTAAGGGTTCCGATTTTCTTCTTCTTCTTTCTTCTCCTTGCAGGAAGGTGCTGCGCTGCTGCTGGCTGAAGGAGGGAGATCTCCCGCACATCAAGCTTCATCCGACAGAGGCTTCCTCCCGGTTGAATATCAAGCCAAAGACGCACAGGCTTTTTCTTCCTTTTATCCCCATTTCCCCTTTTATTCTTCTTAGTTCGTGCATACATGCATCGTGCATCTCTGATATTAGTTCTATTTTCTCAATCACATTGAGAATTTCCCACAGTGCGACCGCGTTGCACACATCTTTTCTTTTACTTGCATTGGCATATATCATTCATCTTTTACCTACCCTTTTGCATAGGGGTTTAAGGGCCAACACCCACAAGGTGTGTTCATACTCGAATTTTCATGCTCATCTTTATACATAGAATTTGATACTACACACCATATTTCTAATTCCAATCTTTTGGTGTTGTCTTTGATTTTTTTGCAAGGGTAATAAAAGTGAAGAACTCTCTTCGTCGGCCGGCCGATTTGAAGAGAAAGGAAGCACCTACAATCAACCGCGTTTCAAGAGGTATTTTGCGATCCTTTCCCATATTATTTTTCACTTGAGACCCTCGCGTCTCTGGCGATCACACACACACTCCCCTTAGCACCTCGTGCTCATGCTTATTATTGTTATCATTTTTTATTGATATTTCTTTTAAGTGGATTATTCTAAATTAGAGATCTACAAATTGGCGATCACGGTGGGACCCTTTGTGTTCTTTGTTTATTACCCCTTTCCCCTTGGGCACCCGCGTGTGCCGTCTCCCCTATTGCACCCTCGGTGCGTCTCCCTTTTTGTGCCCCTCGGGCACCCTCCATTGGTTTTACACCCTCCCCTAAGTGATTGGTCAGTTTGTTGATTTTTCTTTAAAATTCCCACTTATTTAAAATTCTTGATGAGCATGCTTATTCTATTGATTGCCATGATTGTGTGATTGAGTGTTAATACTGCTGGCCGTGAAGTTTTCCTGGAGAAAGTGAATTCACGCCTCTGGAAGAGGCATTTTTCTTGATTTAACGCCCTAACACAGGGCGTCTTCGTCATATTTTACGCCCTCTGACAAGGCGTTTTCCAGCATATTTCCGGGTTTTCCTGCTTTATATTGCTGCCTGTGAATTCACGCCCTTCCCAAGGGCGTTTATTTGTTGATTAGCGCCCCACATCAGGGCGTCCCTTTATTGATAGCGCCTCACCCTAAGGCGCGTTTTACCCGGCCCTGGGCCCCTCACGTTGATTCACGACAGTCACACTGTCGTGTCTTTGGTTAGTAGCGTCCCCTGCCAGGGCGTGTTTTTACTGTGGGTTTCCACAACCCTTCCCGTGGGTGAGTTTTCATGATATTTCATATTGATTGATCATATTGTGTGGTTGGCCTGATTTCCCCTGTTGCATTCATTCTTTGCATTGGTTTGGGAGCCCCCTCCTCTTCATTAGGATCCACACACCCTCTTGGAATCGGGACGACCCTCCATTGAGCATTCTGTCTCTTTGGACTGGAAATCCCTTTTCCAAGTCTCCGTAAGTCCCCGCACCCGTGGATTCCCTCACGGACGCCGGGCAGGTTGTACCCTTTTGAAGTCCCGAGTTAGTTACCCATATACGTGGTGAGAGAGGGTTCCTAGTTGGCATTGGAGTTCTAACCATATTGAAACTAGGTTTCCTCCCCTTGTGTGAATCATTCAAAACTTTGATAAAAATTCATTAATTCACCAAGGTTTAAACAAATAAAAATCAAGGTAACCATTCCAACTTGTGTGTTTCTTTGTAAATTGTTTGCACATTACTTTGATTGAATAATGGCTTACCATAAACAAAACAACATGTTTAATTCAATTCATGAGGGTGATCAACCTAGCACATCCTATCCCCCTCAATTTCAACATGTTCATCAAAATTCTCACCATTCTTTCAAAGGGCCACGCCCTCATTCTTATGGTCATGCCCGACCCATGGGTAATGTCCAATCCAATGGTCCTTCAACTCAATTTCGAGCCACTACTCCCTCGGGATCCTCTCGTCCCAATGATGAGAAAGTCTCCCAGATCATTCATGCGTTAGATCATCTTACCCCTCAACAGATCCAAGCCCTTAAGGCTTCCGTTGAGGGTACATCTCATGCATCTCTCCCTCCTTCCAATTCTATATGGGTAGCCCATCACCCACCTCCTTCCAATTCTATTCGGGTGACCCATCACCCATCTCCCTCCAATTCTACACGGGTGGCCCATCACCCACCTCCTCCTTCCAATCCTGATCGGGTAGCCCATTACCCATCTCCTCCTGTTCATTCTACTCGGGTGGCCCATCACCCGCCTCCTTCTATTCCTCCTCCCTCACGGCCCCAAGGCCCATTTATTCATTACAATCCGGCCCATCCGGGTTCTTCTACGGGTCGGCCCATTAATCCACCTCCACGGCCTTTTTATGCGGCCCCTTCTCCTTCAAGGCCCTGCCAACCCTCTGTTGTTCAGGTCACACCCCTCCAGCAAACTCTCCTCGATAAAATCACTTTGATGGAGGAACAATTAAAAAGAGTCATGGCTCCTCCTACAACGGTCAATCCTCTCCATGCCGCTTTGGATGATATCACCAAGATGGAGAAAGAATGGAAAGATAGGAGAAATGATTATGACTTCGGCATTTCAAGCAATCAAGAGCCGGCAATTGAAGAATCCAAGGCAGTGTACGATGATGATGAAGCTCCGCAGGCACCCCTTCCGAGTTTTCTTAATTTTCCGCTCCCTCCACTGTCATTTGATGAACCTCCTGCTCAGGATGAAACCATCCCTGATCCAACCCCTATTTATGAGACTAATTGGTGTTACGATGATGTGTCGATACTTCAATCACCCACACCGGCACATTGTAAGTCTCCTCCTATCCTTGACACCGCATACATTACACCTCCTCCAGTTACACCATTAACCTCCGCAACACTGGCCTCCCCCAAGCCTTCCACTATTAAACCTCCACCCGTTAAGCCATCTACCTCCACACCATTAGCCTCCATCGAACCCACCATTGAACCTTCCCCAATTAACCTCCCATTACCGCCACCTCGGCCTTCCATTATTCCTTTAAAACCCACTTTGCATATTCCACCATTTAACCCTTTACCCTTACCCGTTGCTAATCCTGAGCAGGATCCGCCCCTTTTTGCACCCGAGCCAATCCCAACTGCTTCCGAGCAAAGGGAGAAACTCGACGTGTTTGAACCTCCGCTTACGCTCACCCATTTGCCTACACTTTCCATCATGCCTCCACCATTCATGGAGCATTCCGCCTCCGCTTCACCTCCCCTTACTACTCGGAATGTGGGGCCTTCTGCAAGCACATGTGCCGAAGATAATCAAGAGCCGGGCAGCAAGGATTTGGCCGTGCCATTCAAGATTCAAGAATTCATTTGCCGGATGACAATCCGGGTTATTGTGCCAAGCACGGTCGAAGAAGCCAAGTCGCCGCCATGCCGAGCATTGATGTTGTGTAAGGGCCGGGCAGGGCACCCCTTGTTCCAATTTCCGAATCCCGAATTCATTATTCCTTACAAGGGGCGAATGCCCATTTTGCTCAACTTTCCATATATACCACATTCAATGGGCAACACGATGCTTCCCGTTCCAACTCTCCAACTCCCTCACATTGTTGATCTTTGCCTTCAAAGGGGTTTGCCACTTATTGAAACTCATTTTATTGGGCCAATTGGCTGTATTCTTTCACTGCCGTGGAGGGGCAGTTATCTTGGTGCCGAAAGGCCTTCCGCTATTTCATCCACCTTCTTGTCTATCACATCTTTTCCATGGGCCATTCCCGGGGTTAGGAGGAGGATCTCGTCCTCTCACCCTTCACATTCTCCATCTTCTTTGCATCTCACGCATTTTGTTGCATTCGCGCATTCACTACATTCATCGCATCCATCATTTTGCATACACCTCCTGATTCTCGGGTTTCCAAACCCGTATCTTCCCCGCCTTCCGGCACCTCCGGATATTCCGAATTTCCCATCATATTCATCTTCACCCTCGGGATCTGTAGGTCCCCTTACATTGCTCGGGCGTTGCCCCCTCCCCAATCTCTTCTCAGGGCATCGCGTCCCTTTTCAGCTCTTGTATCCGGACCCTCCGGATTTCTCTCACTTTCTCCCAGGGCATCGCGCCCCTTTCCACCTTATTCTTCCGGACCCTCCGGATTTCTCTCACTTTCTCCCAGGGCATCGCGCCCCTTTCCACCTTATTCTTCCGGAACCTCCGGACTTTCTCCCAGGGCATCGCGCCCCTTTCCACCTTATTCTTCCGGAACCTCCGGACTTTCCCCTCGGGCATCGCGCCCCTTTCCATCTTAATCCTCCGGAACCTCCGGATTGTATTTCCCTCTTCTTTGGGCATCGCGTCCCTTCCCTTCTCATTCCTCCGGAACCTCCGGATCCTTCATACCTTTCCTTCGGGCACGACGCCCCTTTCCATTTTCTTCCTCCGGAACCTCCGGACCCTCCATCTTTCTTCCAATTCATCTTTCTGATCTTCCAGAATATCACATCATTCATTTTCTTCTTCCTTACCCATCATCTTTTTCCCTATTTTTTCCCAGGGCATCGCGTCCCTTCTTTCGTCATCCCTCCGGAGCCTCCGGATGATTCCTCCTATCACGATTCTCCTCCTTTACTTCCGGACCCTCCAGATCCGCCTCTTTCCATCTATCAATTTCTTCTTCTGATTCCCCCTAATCCTGGGTCCGACCCAACTTCTCCCACATCCACTGCCTTGGGCATCTGCCCTTTCTCCCACTGCTTTCGAGGCTTTAGTCCTCACTCCTCCTTCTAATTCTCCGCTTCTTCTGTAGATTGTTCCATGTGATCAGGGTCTCCGCGCCTTAGCGCGGGAGTTCTAGCCCTCGCCTCTTTTCCTTTTCTCCTTATTCGTCTGAGTCTGGTCTTGGCATCACTCCTTCTTGTTAAGCCACTTTCAAACCCTTTGCTTCCAATCCTTTTGACTGCCAAAGAGGACTATCCCACGATGATCAATCTCGCCTCTGACAGCTGCTTCTACAAAGGTTGCAAGGTAACATATTGGCGTAAGTACGCATTTTTATGATATCATTTTCTCATTACTTCACGCATGATTTTCAAAATAAAGAGCTTCTTAACAAAATCAAAAGTGGTGTTTTTAAACCTTTATCTTAATTAAATCATTCTCAAAAGAGTCTTTAGGCTTGCTTCTGCAGCGTCTTTGGTAATAAGAACCCCGCGCTGGGAATTCAACATTTTCTCCTCGCTTGTTAAGAGTAACCCTTAGCTGGGTATTCCACACACTTCACGGCGTCCTTAGCCGGCTCCTTTGGGTAAAACACTGTTGCTACTTTGGCTATGCCATGAGTATATCTGAAAGTCTTTTCCTCTTCTTTACTCGGCCGAATGCAGGGGCAAGAGGTTGACGGATGGGATGACCAACCCAGGGTAATCCCCAATACGAGAGGAGTCTCAAATAGGGGCAGTCTTGACCCAAAATCGATTTGAGTTTTGACATGAGTTTTCATGATATACATCTCGCCAAAAGGGCTATTATGAAAATCAAGTCGAAATTTCAATAAATTCAAAATTATGAATTATGGCATGTCAAGAGTGGCAAAGTCCCCGCAGGGAAAACCCTGGTCGTATGCATGTCAAGGGTCTAAAAATCAAAGGCACAAAGCCCCGGCACAACAGACTACCTCTTTGAAGGGAACACCTTGGAAAGAATTCAAGTCCCGATATCTCCCATCCTGCACAAAGCTTGTCACAATTATTCTTCTCTTCTCCCGCTAAGACCGAATGTTTCTCGGGTATGGCCTTGGTAGGGGCACCGTTGATCAAAGACGGTCGGTTATAGGGCGCCACCCTTCAATGCACGCCCAGCTTTGGGCAGTTTTTAGCAAAAGGGAAAGGAACGAGGACCCCCAATTAATGGTTTAAAACACCCTTTGATGCTGCTTTAGCAATGTCTAACTAAAATCAAACAAAATTGAATATTTCTTGTCCAAAATCTATAAAAATTTGAATATCTTTCCCAAAATTCATAAAAATTGAAATATTTTTCAAAACCCATAAAAATTTGCATATTTTTCCAAAATTCATAAAAATTTGAGTATATTTTCAAAAACCACATAAAAATTTACATATTTCAAAAAAAAAAACTCCATAAAAATTGCATTGTATTTTCTGATGGTGTTTTGCAGGAACAACTTTCCAAGGACCAAGAGCACGGGATGAGTCCTATCTCCACTCATTGCTATCAATCTATTGATTCTCCCGATATTCTCATGACATGTCACCCTGGGCATTTTTGGTTATCACCTCCTTATATCATTTTGGTTATATCTCCTGATTATCATTCTAATTATTCATCTCCAGATCTTTCAATCAACTCCTGCTAATTTCTCTGGATCAATTCTGCCGATGGGCATTATCAGATCTTGATCATTCAACTCCAAAACTTGATTAGCCAGATTGGCATCCTCATGACAAAATAACAAACAATGATGCTTTACAATATCATGATTCAACTCATAATGGTTACTATGTTGTGACATGCTATTGATTCATGCTATGCATGCTATGATTAAATGCCTTATTCATTGCTTGTTATATCTTGGCTAATGAAATTTTGAGCGCAGGATAAGAAGCTCTTGGTCCCGCCGACAGGGCATCATCACTCAAAGTCCCACGGTGCTTGCAGCTCATTTCTCAGTTCCCATACTTATTGCTCCACCGTCTCTCCCTGTATGCATTTTTACTATATGTTACATACGCTACTAGATTATATCAAGGACCTTGTGGCTTTGGTAAATCTGGGATTTGAGTTCCCCTTCATCAAAAACAATGATGATTCCAGAGAAGTCTTAGTCACACGGATAGGCCGTTGAGCTGTCCAAGGCTGGGGACGATGGTTCCCTTTTGCGAATTGATGCGTGGATAAACGGGCTTCGGCTTAGTATCAGCTCGCGAAATTGGTTTCTTGACCCAGTCTTGGTAGTTTAACAATATTATCCTTGATTATATTATATCTTTATTTGTTATTTTCCCTTTAAACCCAGCATGCATTCATGTAGGACTTTGAATTAACATTGGAAAATCATTCTGATGAGCTGACTTTGAGGGTTGAAGTTGATCTTAATCTTTCCAGATATGAGATATTCCATGCCGAATTGAGTCCTCAGTTCGTTTTATCGCTGTTTTGGGTCTTTTCTCGAAAACTCCCTGTTTGGATTTTTATCATCTTATTTTTCAAACTTTCCCCTTTGATCCACCTTGGCTGCAGCACGTCCACATGGCTGGTAACCGCTCCCCAATGGTGAAATCTACAGGTTTGTGACCTGGGGTACTTCCACCGCGCTGGAAGTTGATCATTTTTTATCTCCTTCGTGCACCGCGTGCACATCTCCCCATTTTATCCAAACATTGTTGATTTCGATGAATTTTCCGAGATTTGCTTCATCTCGAGCTTTTGATTTCATTTCTCATCAAGTGATGTTGATTGCGTGTCTCATCACACCTTGGCATCTACTTTTCAGTTTGCTACGCTCCCTTGCAAAGCAGACGCCAAGGCGGGGCAGCTGTAGACACGCCAAAATTGACGTTACTGTGAGTACATCTCATATTGCCCTGCAATGCCCCAATTTGACCCTCAAATTAGCTCTGTTTGAGTGGTTTTTCTCACTTTTATTGGATTTCTCCATTTTCCTCTCTTTTCCTATTTTCCCCTATTTTTTGGATTTTTCTGGATTTTTCTGGTTTTTCTGGGCATTTTTCTCTATTTTTATGATTTTTTCAGAAATAACGACTTATCCTTGGACGTTTCTTAAAAAATTGACGACTATAGCGGAGGGCGTCCATTCTTTCAAATTCCTATTTTTCTGGATTTTTCTGAGATTTTTTTAGAATTTTTCGGAAATTAACGACTTAGCATAAGACGTTACTTTGAATTTGAAAAGAATAAAAAATCAAAAAAATTGAATAACGACGTTGTTGAGGGCGTCACTTTTTCAAATTGATTTTTTAATATTATTTTTTAACCCCCTTCCAGAGGCGATTTGGTGGCCTTCCGGGTGTCAGAAAAATTCATAAAAATAGTCGTTGGAATCAGTACATTGAGATGCACCTCCACCTAAAAAATGAGAAAATAATATTGAGAAATGGAAAATGGCCCTATTTTGAATATTTTGAATTAACGTCCCCTTCTAGGGCGCTTTTTAATTAACGCCTTTTGCTCAGACGTGTTTTCATAATTTTCAAAAAAAGAAAGATATATTTCTAAAAATTATTTTTTGAATTAACGTCCTGATCTAAGTCGTGTTTTAATTAACGCCCTTTGGATAGGTCGTCAATTCTTGAATTGACGCCCTTGTTCAAGTCGTGTTTCAGTTTCGGGTTCCAAACGAACGCAGCCTTTCCCCAGAGAGTTCCTGCCTCGTTTGGTCGCCCTTGCCCATTCTAATCCTTCCCTCCTTGGGCTCTTGCCCATTCTTATCTTTCTCTCCTTGGGCTCTTGTCCATTCTTATCCTCTCCTAACTTTGATCGACCCTATTTGAATAGAGCCATGCGGCTCTGTTAAGGGTTCCGATTTTCTTCTTCTTCTTTCTTCTCCTTGCAGGAAGGTGCTGCGCTGCTGCTGGCTGAAGGAGGGAGATCTCCCACACATCAAGCTTCATCCGACAGAGGCTTCCTCCCGGTTGAATATCAAGCCAAAGACGCACATGCTTTTTCTTCCTTTTATCCCCATTTCCCCTTTTATTCTTCTTAGTTCGTGCATACATGCATCGTGCATCTCTGATATTAGTTCTATTTTCTCAATCACATTGAGAATTTCCCACAGTGCGACCGCGTTGCACACATCTTTTCTTTTACTTGCATTGGCATATATCATTCATCTTTTACCTACCCTTTTGCATAGGGGTTTAAGGGCCAACACCCACAAGGTGTGTTCATACCCGAATTTTCATGCTCATCTTTATACATAGAATTTGATACTACACACCATATTTCTAATTCTAATCTTTTGGTGTTGTCTTTGATTTTTTTGCAAGGGTAATAAAAGTGAAGAACTCTCTTCGTCGGCCGGCCGATTTGAAGAGAAAGGAAGCACCTACAATCAACCGCGTTTCAAGAGGTATTTTGCGATCCTTTCCCATATTATTTTCCACTTGAGACCCTCGCATCTCTGGCGATCACACACACACTCCCCTTAGCACCTCGTGCTCATGCTTATTATTGTTATCATTTTTTATTGATATTTCTTTTAAGTGGATTATTCTAAATTAGAGATCTACACTGATGTTCCCCATAAAATACAAGGAATTATATTACAAAAATATATAAGGGCATAATCCTCATTACAATGGTATTCTTGTAAATATACCCTTAAAGCACAAAGCACCAAAGACATACGAGAACTCTGAGTTTGCTCCGTAGTTTGTATCTGTTGAAGTGGGTCTCCTAGGGGATATTTATAGACCAAGGATGCTTAACCGGGCCAGGTGATGAATTTTGTGACTTAACGGGCTAGATAGGCACTCTTGGAAGCTTACTCGGGCCAGGTGAGCACCTACAGGCAAGCCATCGCGGGGACCACCCAGGCTAGACCGGGTGCAAATGGCCTGTCAAGACCGGAAAAGCCTCCCGTGGAGGCCAACCAGGCAGGGACAAGGGCGCACGGGCTTGTCCGGTCTGGGTGGCCTCTCGCGGGGCCTTACCAGAACCTAGTAGGCTCCCGGGAGAACCCATCTATCCCAGACAAGTTAGTACGGTCAATGTTACCTCCTGCGGAGCCTTACCCGGTCTGAGTAAGCTCTCGCAAGAGCTTAACCGGGCCAAGTGACCCATTTGAGGGCAAAAGGGGGGCAGCCTATAAATAGGCCCCTATTTTTTTATTTTTTTCATGTTCCTTGTGCTTCCATGTAAGAGAAAAGCGACGTCTCCAGGATTTGTGTATTTGTGCTTTGATTTTCTTGCACCATTTGTCATGTGGGAAGGCTCCGGTCTTCTAAGATTTTTTTCCAGCCGAACTTGGACACCTTGTAAGTGGCAAAGAATTTTTCCCTTACATGATTCACTTACCGTGAGGACATTTTTTGTTGCTCTGAATGCTTATCTGACGGGGGTTCCCGTGACTTGTGTTTGACCTGATGTCGTGACGGCATGGATTTTGTGTCATTTTATGACTGTCATTGGATCAATCTAATTTTTATTTTCTTCGATTACTCGAGATAAATAGGTTCAATATGAGTACATCATGAAAATAGCTTTAAAAGGTGTAAGTAATAGTTTCCTAACTAAAAGTTGGAAATTGACTTTTCACTTGAAAACAAGTTTGTCTCCATGCACACCTAAGGAAGTTGCACACTTTGGGTGTGCACTTAGTTTTCTTTTTTTGTTTTTGAAAATATGGGGAGGTGGAGGCCCATCTCACCTATCTGTCAGCACAGTTCATCTCCCCTCGGATGGGTCAAAAAATTGGAAAAAAAACAGAACAGTCCATGCGAAATTGAATTGTTTGAATTTTTTAGACCATTCTTTTATTATTATTTTTTGGGCTATGCTATGGGGGGATGGGCCATACAGACCGATGGGTGAAGTGGGCCCCCATATCACCATATTTTTTAAAAAAATATGTTAGACCAACTCCTTGAAACTTGGGCAACTGGGCAGTTTAGAAACTCTAAGACTAGGCCCACTACTGGCCCACAAAACAGTCTATGGAAAATGAAGTGGCAACCCCTATTGCTGCTGCATTACGTGTTTATTTTTCCTTTCTCACCACCAAAAATGTTGGATTTTCGGGCATTGGAATTTACATTCGAAGGGATGCACAAGAGAGAGCCCACGTAGTTACATTAATATTAAATTTGTGATTTTAGCATAAAACCTACTAAGCATCATTCATATGTTTGAAAAAACTCCATGTAACTATGAAATGACATACTTACCTTGTCGTTTCCACCTTACACGTCTCATCAAAGGATATCTTTTCTTCTAAAGATTTTTACATATATATTCTCATAAAATTTAATTTTGTCAAATATATCTCTCTATCCTCAAAATATGAGTAATGTCACAATTGTATCCTCGCCGTAACTCTCGTGTGTTTAACCCGAGTTAAATGTGAGTTAAAGATTAAAATTTTTGTATATATATCCCTGAGTTAAAGAGTAAGATTTTTGTGTATATACCCCTATATAGTTTGATTTTGTCAAATATATCTTAAATCTAGCGATCGTAGATGACATATTTCACGGAATATTCTCCTCCCATCGATATCAGTAAACTAAAAGATATAATTGCAACATTTCTATCTAAACGAAAGATATTCATGATAATATACTCAAATGAAAAATATATATTTGATAAAATCAAACTTCATAGAGACATATATGTAAAAATTCTTTTCTTTCTATTAGTTCCTCATCCACTGGCCTAAAAAAAAACTTTCTTCCAAAGAGAGAGGGTGGTCTTCCCTTTGGGTGGACAAAGAAAAGTTGGGTTTCCCAACTGAAAGCATCAGTGGGAACCCAAAAGCTGGCTGCAAGACCACTAAAGCTGCAGAACACAGCAGGGCACTGTGAGTTGGAGTTATCTCCAAAACAGAGCTTATAAATAAACGGAGAAAAAGATGTAAAGTATGATAGCTTCTACCCCAGCTTAGGCTAGGCTTGTTGGGAGGAGGGTGAACTTCTCATGCTGCACATGATCATTAGGGTAGTCCTGCCCACTGTCAAAAGCATTCAGGCCTGGGAAAAAGAACTGCAGGCGGGGAGACTATCGATAGTTTTGCTGTTTTGGAGCAACTCCGTGCAACGTATTTAAGATGGATCTCTCTGACAAGATCATCTCTCTGAAATCTAAGTAAATAAGAGAGAGAAACACGAGAAGAAAAGCCATTACAAAGGCAGATGGAGTAGCTGTCTGTAAGAAAAAGTGAAATAGGTAATAGGGATCCACGTACAGTGCCATGACAGATGAACAACTTGTGAAGTTTCCGTGAAGAGGACAGCCAAGATTGGATGTGGGAGGTGTCTGATATCCTACTGGGTAAGAACAATTTATCCCTGGTCATGTAAACTTTGCTGACATTTTTACTTAAGTAAGGATAGTTATTTAATCTTAAATAATTACTAAAGTGATTCCCATCTACCCGGAGTCATAACACATTGAAACTCGTGAACTAGAAGACACTAGGGTTCCCAACACTAGTGTTGCCACTGCACTTGTCAGTGAGAGGGAGAGCAGTCCATCGACAAGATGGACAGATGGGCATTGTGTTTCATTACAGAGCTTTTGGGAATCATGTTCGGGTTAGGTTGAGGAGAGCCGAACCACATGGCTCTGTCATCGACACAGGTTGTATCCATTTTTTCTGTTAGTATATTTAAGCGAATCACTGGGATTAGCATTACTTATCTCCATCGTAGCCATTTGATTAGAGTTCGTAACAATTAGCTCCGATAGAAAACTTCAGTTGATACCGGGGGATTAATCTAATCATCTACGTAAGGACAACGTCCGTACGGCTCTCAGCAGGGTTCCGTACGTTTCCCCTGTTCTTTTTAGCAACTACTTAAACTTGTTCAGGGCAAGATCTCCGGTTGGACGTTACTGTAACCTTTCTGTCTGACGTCTACTCTTTTACAGAGATATCTCCTGTTTATCTCGAGAATGAGTCATATTTTATTTATTTTTTAATTTGATCGAGTAATAAAGTTAATTAAGTTATAACGAGAGATAACTCTCCTATATCCTGATTAAATTGACCTAATAAAATTAGTGAAATAATTTATCCTCGTATTTAACTTATTATCTATCAAAATAAATGAGACTAAACTCCTAGTTAAATTAATTCACGAGAATATCTCTCCATTTATATATTTATCCCTCTATCAAAGTGGGGCCTAGGGTTTTGTGGGTAACTACAGAATCCCCGTGCACAGTCTTTAAGACGTGCAGTAACTGTAATTTTTCTGTTATCTAAGCCATGGTTATTTGTCAAAAAAATTAATATGGGAGTTACGGAAGTTGATGGCATAGGAGTAGATTATTCACGCCGTGGAGAATTATGAGATCTCCAGTTCAAATCTTGACTCTCTCATTATCTAAGAGAGTAGAAGATCTTGAGTTTTTTGGGTCTCAGTGAGTGACTCGATATATATATATATATATATATAATTAAAACTTTAATTGGGTGTTGAGCCAAAGTAATCCAAAATAGACCGGACTTAGAGTTTTTCTATTCATATTAAAACGGGAGACCTCATTCTTTATAAAAAAATGTGAGACAATTTAGACGATGAAAGTAAATCTAACCAAACGTAGTTTTCATGAAGTAATCGAATCCATAAACAAGAAAATGTGTCATTTTGAGGACTCGGGTAGAAGTAAGAGATCCTACGTTCGATTCACCTCGAGAAGATTTTAACTGATCACGTGTTCAATTCTTGAGAAACACATGGCATGAGATTTTCTGATTCTCTAATTAAGTTTCTGGTCATCAAAAAAGAAAAATGTGTCATTTGCTCGAAGACAAAGGTCATGATCTAGAGAGATATAACATAAGATGAAGTACTGTTTGCCTATTACCCAATAAAACAGTGAGACTAAAGAGATGGTGGATGAATTAGAGAAACAACCAAGTTACATAGCTTGATAGAATCTAGGGTTTTGTCCAAATGCTCCCGGGAGAACTGGGCGGAGGTCTATCTCGTGTGCTAAATGTTAGTTAGTTATGCCTGCCGACACATACACACCAATGTTTAATCAAATAAATATTACTTCCATTAACCCCGCTGCACATGATGTGTTTCATTAGCAACCGCAGCTATAATGGATTCTCAATCTGGGGTTGCCTCCGGACCCCATAGGCGACTCCCATCAAGACCCCATTTTCCCATTGGCTCAGGGCTCATTTGACATGGTGTAAAATAATGTAAATAATTAGTTTTAAATTTTATGAAAATAAAATTTCAGATTCTCAAACGAGTGATTTTAAAATCCCCAATTTTAGGCTAAAAATTGAAATCAGTTTAAAAAATGTGTCATGTAGATCAATGGGTTTTAAAACCTGGCGTACTGCCTTCTCGGCTGCCCCCTCTTCCTCTTAAGCAAGATGGTCTGTTTGGTTGACTATGTTCGCACATGCCCGAGATCTTCGACCGTAATACTGTTCATGCAGTAGTATCTCTGCCTCCCATTCCCATGTCTCTGTCTTCTCACGATGAAAGTGAAATTATATTTTAAAATTTTAATGGGTCAGATAAAGTCAAAGTCGAGCCTTAAAATTTAGTATGATAGTCAGGTCTAACTTGGTCCGACAAATTATCACTTGAATTTAGATTGGACTTGAACTTATTAGAAAATAATACATTGGACTTAGACTCAACTATTCTGAGCTCGACTCGGGTCCAACCCATTGACAACTTTACCTCCTTTGACACCCATTCTATCTTGACACTTATGCCTCCTCCTCCTCCCTATTTGTAGGTAAGGCACCTTAACGGGCAGGGCACTTATGCCCTCCCCGTCGCTAGGCAAGGCCTCCCTCTTATTTGCCAGGGTGTGGGTGCACAGTAGAGGGAGGAGGCATCCCCTCTAACACTTAGCTAAGAGGTTGGATTAACCTGACTGAGAGTTACCCGAGCATTGCCTCTCTCATTGGCAGGATTGGCCAAAACTTGCATCAATGCAATCAATAATTGATATCAATTCCTTAAGAAGGGAAGTGGGGCAACCTTAACTAAGATCTAGGTTCAACTAGGTCAGCCTTTCGAGTCAATTACAAGGTATTATGTCAATGGCCATATAGATTAGTAGTCTGCCCCTTGCCAAAGGTAGAGACTGCAATATTGATGTACCACTTCATGGTTTTCCAACACACTCTAGCACAGATGCTCCCATTTCATTTGATTTCCGTCTAAAAGGGAGTAGGGTCCCAAAGCAAGATGATCTATTGGAGTCATCTTATCCTAGTCCTCGACCCTAAAATGACAACTTACATGTGATTGCATCAGCATGCAAATGCCTATATCCATAGGAAAGCAAGAGGTTAGTTTAGCTAACCACTTACCATGACTCATGTGACCAACCCCACTCCATCGGCAAAAACGATTGAAGCTAATGCCACCTAGATTGAATTGAGAGGTCGATTTAGTTGACTCTTTCATTACCCCCTTCAAACTAACATCAGCTTTAGTATGATTGACAACTACAGCCCCTCGTAATGCTTCCAGGCCCTCTTTGAAAATCAAATAGGAAGATCCGGGTCGATCCTAAACCGATTCTAGATAATTGATTCGAACTTTTCGTCAGAATGAATTATTCAAAGAAAACTTGAGTGAGGGCAGAATACATACCCTACCCATCTTGAGGAGACCAAAGAAGGTCAACTAAAAACTGACCTCCTGAACGGGCATCAACCAATCATCCTACCGTGTCTGTGAAATGTCAGGGTGAGCCTTGAGGTCAGTCATCATAGGTCATGTAAATTGGTGTGGGAAAGCATCCCACTTAGTGATGTCAAAAATATTGATTACTTGTATGCATCATTTGACTCGTGATGGGTAGAGTAATATTCAAATAAACGGATATAGATTCAGATTCGAATATATTTAAATTATACGTTTCATATTCAGACAGGGATTTAGTGCACCCGAATTTATACCCGATCCGAACCCACTCTTATCAACTTATTGTGCATGTTAGGCTTATGATTTTGACATGAACTTAACACGTTGCTCGTCTTGTTAAGTTTGTGAGTTTGGACTTCTTGTTAAAATTATAAAGATATTTTTTATAAAAGATAAAAATTACTTTAGAAAGGAAAAAATTGACCGAATTTTTATTTTTCTAATTCTCGTAAATCTCACATTTTCTTAGATGTAGATGTAGACTCATACTTTATAGACGGATACGGATATCCGCGAGTATATCCATACGCGTGACGGATATGTCCGTATCCATACCAATGAAAATAATAAGATACTATTTGGATATTGTATTTATAAAATTTTCATAGATAGGATATGATATGAATATACTCGAGTCAAACTTTTGATCTATTTACATCCATAAACTCACCCATGTATTTACCACCTGCTGGAGGGCTATAATAAGCCCAGTTGGTGAGCTCTGACCAAATCTAGACTTGTGGGGGTGTTGAGATGAACAAGATCACTGATTGGTTCACCAGAATCTTTCGTGCTTAAGGGAAAAAAACAAGAATGGGAAGAAAAGGAGGTTTGGGAGGTTTAAGCATGTGTTCCGTACTGGATTACCCCTCCAAGTCCACTTTAAAGGCCTTAAACCTTTTCCCTCCGGTGGCTCATCCACTTGGTAAGCCTTCGTACTACTGGGCCCTTCATGACGCCTTTGCCACGTTAATGACGTGGTTTGGGGATGTGGATGGTTAATATCAATTGGAGCCCACTTAATTGCAGCAAAATGTGGGAGTGGTGTAAGTTTCATTTTTGGCTACTACTCTAGCTTGGGTTTTTAACGTTGGTATATTTTAACACCCGAGAGATATTGGTAAATAATTTATTAATTTTAATAAAAAATACTCGTGAGTCAGACGTCTAATTTCAATACTCTCACATCTCATGTAGACCCAAATAACATAGCTCGGTTTTCGTCGGTAAGGTTATCAATGGGTCCAGTTCAAGCCAAGTTTAGGTAGACTCGATTTATCAATATTAAAATATGAGTTTAGGGCCGTCCCAAATTATGTCAGGCGAGGTCGGGCCGAGTCTGACACTATTAAAAAAATATAAAATCTAATTAAGAATCGACCCGACTCGACAACTTAAATAAAAATTAAAAATAATATATTTAATAATGTAAAATTTATAATCTCAACATTAATTAAAATTTTGATATTAATCACATAATTTATGTGAAAAGATAATTTTAAAATATCTAATTAAGTAAAATAACATAATTTTAATTAATTAATTTTTAAAATTTGAAGTGAGAACAAAAAAAATAGAATGAGTCGGGCCGATCTCAAAACCCGAGTCTTGCCCGCGAGCCTAGTCGGGCCGAACTATTAGACCCGACTAAAGACCCGCGGGCCGAAAAAGATCTTGCAGTCTGACCTGAAATCGGGCCAGACCCACCGGTCTGTATGACCAGCCCGACCCATTGACAACCCTATCTATCGTAAAAAAAATATTGATATATTTTAATCCATCTTAATTTTTTTTGTTCTTGATAAAAAAAAATATGGTACAAAATTGAGTCAAGATCAAAACAAGTCAAATTTAGGTCAAATAGCTTTTGAGTCAAGTTTTGTATTTTGGTGACACGACCTAAATTTGACTCACCAAATCTAACCCCCAATCCAAAATTCGACATGACTCCGACCATACCAGCTAGCAGTTTATCCATAGGTCCGAATAGTCACGTACCCATCCATTTGTAAATATTCCTCTCAATATTTTTTTGTTACAATGGATCTTTCCAATCTCTTCCGTTCACATCTTTACTCCAAAGGGATGTCCTTCACTTAAACATAAAACAACATTTCGTCCAAAAGGAAGATCAATGTAAGTATGTACTTACGATATAAAAAGTGGTACGAGTTTCATGAGTCGACACGGTTTCACAATTTCACCGCTTATTTAAACGAAAGTTATACGCATTCTCCGTCCCAACTAAGAAATGTACCGAGTCGTACAATTCTTCTCCACATAATTTCACAAGCTTACACAACTTTGTTCACAAGAAATTACTTAAAATTTCCCCGACATGAATAATTTTTATCCACTTTATACAAAATTACAAAAATCTTTCTAAATAACTCATTTATTTCAAATCTAAATCAAAGTATACTTCTTAGTCTGACAAGTAGAGTTTCACTTGCTAGATCGTTCGATAATGTAGCAAGTTGCTACATCACTGTACAGTTTATTCATTTTCTTTTCAAAAAAAAAATTTATTTAGCATGTTAGTTTAAATGTTTTTTGTTTCTCAGTAGTTTGACGCTCAAATTATATAATTACGTAGGTTAAAGGTGAAGACAGTTTGGTTCGATTTGATTTGAAATTATTTATTTTAAATTAAACCTAATCAAATTTAATCGGCAAATTGAATCGATCCGCATCAAATTGATTTCAAATCAATTTTTATATTTTATTATAATATATATTTAATGACTTATATGTATATAAAATAAAAATATTTATATTTATATTTTATATATATTATATGCATATGCTTAAAATTTTAAATATTTTAAATATATTTATAATGTATAATATTAATAAGATATATAAACCATAAATTTAATTTATTTGTTTTCAAAAAATTATTTAGTGTGTTCGTTTCTATTTTTTATTTTTTAGCAATCTGGCGCTCAAATTCTATAAATATGTAGATTTAGGGGTGAATACGATTCGAATCGATTCGATTTGAGATTATTTTTTTTAATTGAATCGAATCAAATTTACTCATCAAATCGAATCGAGCCGATTCGAATCTAATCAATTTCAAACTAAATATTTATATTTTATTATAATATATATTTAATGACTTATATGTATATAAAATAAAAATAAAAACACTTATATTATATATATATTATGTGCATATAATTAATTTTTTTTCATATTTTTAATATATTTTAATATATAATATTAATAATATATAGAAATAATAAATTTAATTTATTCAATTTAATTAAGTTTCACATATTATAAAATCTAATCGAATTAAATTTGACTTTAAATCGTCAAATCAAATTGAATTGAGGATTCGAATTTTCTATTTGAATCGAATTATGAAACCTTAGTAAATTGGATGGGACCATGATAAAAAAAACGGTTGCGTGCGAAACTCATAATTAGTTACGTATCCCCCAACCCAATAAAACAAGACTTTTTAAACGACAAATAGAGAAAGAAAACGGCGTCTTTTGACAGTTTCTGCGTACGTGGAAGAGAAAAGCGCGCCAACTAACGGAACTTCCGCTTTTTACTGGCACGATCTCCCAGGAGCAAAACGAAAAACCGAGAATACCCGCAACGGAATTCGGAGATCACCCCGCAACCTCTCTTCTCTCCCCTCGATCTCGATTTGTTCATATTATTAATAATTATTTCGTTTTTTTTCTCGAGGATCTTGGGATCGTCTGCAGGCTCTGAGCAGAGCCGTCGCTGCGATTTGATCTAGGTTTTCCCATTTTTTTGGTTTTTTGGCAGATCGCCATCGAATTCTCATGCTTTGGTCGTTGTTCTTGTTCATCCGTCTCTTCCACCGGTTACACATTTCTGCTCTCGAATTCCTCCCCTCTCTCTCTCTCTCTCTCTCTGTCCTGTGATCCAGCCGCTGGACGGTGCTGTTTGGGATACCGAGGTGAGGAATCTCTGTTTCGATTCCCTTCTTTGTTTGTCGCCCTTCCAATGTGATCCGGAATCCAGCATTTGGCGCTAAATTCTTGCGTAATCCGTCTTTTTTTACCGACGAAACAGGGGTGCTCGGCGTGCAGGCTTGCAGCGGAAAATTGTATAGAGATTTCTGCTGTTTTTACTCGGATTATAATCTAACCAGAAGGAAACAGAGGGGTAGTTGATTCCCGAAGACTTTCTTCTTGTTGTTGTATTTGTAGGAGATGATTAGCCCACTGGAATCAGAACTTGTTTTTTCTCTATTTTATACGCGATTTTTGTTTCCACTTGGAGTTTATTAGTTTACTATAATTGATAGCTGTCGTTTTCTCTGTCATTTTTGTGAGTACCACGTACTTTTGAATCAAAATTTTTCCACTGTTTGATGCCTAGTTTTGGTGCTTCTGATCACACATTAGGATTATTATGCCTTTCGGATTCTCATATGTGTTTTCCAATCCTTCCCCTTAACCACTTTTCATATCTGCTCACGTAGATCGCCATGTCTTCTTCTGCTTCAGGAAACCCTAACAATTACACCACACACACACACAACGGGGCCACACGGAGCACCAATCCAGATGTTCCCCCATTAGTGGCGGACCCCTTCTCTCTCCATTTCACCTTCCCAGGAGCAGCCAAGCGGCACAGCAGAAGAAGAAGCACCACTCCCTCCAACTCCTTCGTACAAATACGCCCCCGTCACTCTTTAGGTTAAAGAAGGCCCTGTGAAAGGTAAAGGTCACAAGCGTTGCGGGAAGGGCGGGGGGGGTCCTAATCTCCCCAACGGGGGGCGGTCCACTGCGCCACCTTACCACATGGCTTGTCCACCTCCATTTAATTCCCCCCTTGCATTTTTTTTCCAGTGCGGGAAGCTAAAACCTTCCCTCCCGGCCATGGCACCCCCGTGAGAAGGACAGGCGACGATCTTAAAAAACCATAGCTTTTGTTGGATTAGCTTGTGTAGAGAATTGCCAGTAAGCTGCGCGCACCACCTTCCGCTCTTACGCTTCGCGCCGGCTTTGGTGAGGGGTGGTCTTCCCGGGGTCCAACGCCCTCGACTTGCATTCCTCCTCCTCTTCCGCCTCCTCCCTCCCCACATTTCCCGCTGTCCAACGGCCTTCTTCTTCCCCGCCATGCGTTTGGTGCCGACGGGTGATGGCTGTTTAATCCACATTTTTCGTAGGAAAGTTGGCATTTTTGGCCCTCCAGGAATTGCGTTTCTTGTGATATGCAAGGTAGACATTTCATCTGGGATTGCTGCGTTGCGCAGTTGTTGTCTCTGCAGATCTGCTCTATTTCTCCTTTTCTCTGTTTTAGGAAATGGGTGTGTAAAGATGGGTGCTTTGGCCTTTTCTTCTGTTGGTAGATCTCTCTTTCTTTTTTCCTTGTAATGGATCCTCCTTTTGCTTCATCTCTTTTCCTATTTGTGGCAGATTTGAGGATTTGCTGCTGCTGCTGCTGCTGCTGCAAAGAGGTAGCAATTTTGTGAAGGAGATCTCAATGTGGTTTGATTTTGATGTTGTTGTGGATGGACGCATGTAAGACGGAGACACTGGGGGCTGCAGCACTGCGGAAGAACACAGAGGAGATAAGGCCACCGTTATCTCCGTCGGAGAAGAACAATGCTGCCCCTGCAGTGCGGAAGCCCCGGACAAGGGAAGTCACATCCAGATACAAATCCGGCCTCACGCCCATCTCTATACCTCCTCCCTCCGTCCCTGCTGCATCCCAGCGATGCCCATCGCCGACAGCCTACCGGGTGGGTCTCTCACAGACGCCATCTTTACCCAAGCGTTCACAGTCCGCAGAGAGAAGACGCCCTACGGAACCTACATCTAGAACCACGACACCATCATCCCCTTTGAGAACGACACCGTCTTCCCCATATCCAAGGCCTTCGACACCGGTGCGTGATGTCACGGCAGATTTGCAAAACTCTTCGAGGCGTTTAAGCAGTGGACGGATGCCCGATGGGTTATGGCCTGCCATGCGGAGCCTGTCTGCTTCCTTTCAGTCTGAATCTATATCTAATGATGTTACGAAGAGGGACAAGCCAGTTCCAGATTCTAATGTCACTCCAGTTTCCAAGTTGACGTCTTCAGAGAACGTGACAACAGAGAGGAAAAGAACTCCTTCCAGAGGGAGGAATGCATCTGATCAAGCAGAGAATTCAAGATCTGCAGAGAACTCATATGCCAAAGTACCGGACCAGCACAGGTGGCCTGGGATAATGAATGGGAAATTTTCGGCTAAAGCCATGTCAAGAAGCATGGATCTCACTGATAGGGTTAACAGAACTGATACTTTGCCAGTCTCATCACGAGGTGTTTCGCCAACAAGGAGAGCACATATCTCTGAGGCACCAAGCAGAGGTACTCAAAGGACGACAAATAAGGTGCCAAGGCGAATGTCTTTGGATGGAAGTGGAAGAGTAGAGCGTGAATTCAGCAACATCAGCAGCATTTCCGTGGACCTTCCTGAAAGAACTCCATCATTGACTCATCCAAGTAGGAGTTTGTCACTTCCTTTACCTGGATCACCTCATCCTTCCTCACCAAGCAACGCTTCCTTGACATCAGCATGTTCCTCTAGGAGCATGGCCAGTCCATCCCGCACAAGGCCATTAACTCCTTCTTCTCCAAGTAAGCTTTCCTTGACATCGGCCTCTTTCCCTAGGGGCATTGTCAGTCCATCCCGAACAAGGCCATCAACTCCTGTTTCACCAAGCTGCATTACTGGCCGAACTAGCATTTCATCTTCTATTTTTAGTTACATTCTTGATGTTCGGAAAGGAAAGAAGAATACTAATCACCTAGAGGATCCTCATCAGCTACGGCTGCTATACAATCAGTATTTGCAATGGCGCTTTGTCAATGCCCGAGCAGATGCCGTAACGTCCATTCAGAAAATTACAATAGAGGTAAATGCCAAAGCATTTACTTTTGTTATCAGAAATTCTCCCCATTTCATTTTGTTTTTCTGTGAATTTTCATGGTTTCTTTAAAGTTATTGGCTTATTGTGAAAGGTAGTCTAGAATTCAGAACTGATGACATCCTATGCTTTTGAATATGCAGTTAATTTCACTTTGCTATGAACTGTTCTCTTTGCTTGATATACCTCTTGATTAGCAATGCTTTGTCAAAGATGGAATAATTGTGCAACTTCTAAAATAGTTGCATGTTTTATAAAGTCTCGTCGTTTGTTTCTTCCATCTATCTTCATTTGTCGTTTCTCTATTGATGCTCTTTCTTTTTGCTTATAATATTCCATTCCTGTGCTTTGTCTGTCTATACCCTATAACCTGGTTTGAGCTAACCCACTTGTTTCAACCCTTTTCTATGAACAATTAGAATTATATAACTCATTAATTGGCTTCTCACGTGGATATGATGAAATGTGATACATTGATCACTCTACTTGCATGCTTTTATTTGGTCATTTTGCTGAGCATTATATTTTGCCCCATATGAGCTTTTTACAACATCAGGCCAAGTTGTCAAAGTGACAATTTTGTCCCTTTACTTTCTAGCCTACGTAGGCCTATCCTCTTCCCTCCCATTTGAAAGAGAATGGAAGGGTGAAAAGGACTCAGTGTACTTCATCAGAGTACTCCATAAGTACTTTTCTATTTTCCGATGGAACTATCTCTCACTCCACTGGGGTTCATGATATTATCACATTGTAAGATGCCTTTTCTGTACAAAAAAATAGTAGGGATATTCTTGGGAATCAAAGAAGAAAAATGAAAAGGTGGGCAGTAGATACCTATTCATCATATATCATATGAACACATGCCATTTTCCTATTCCTTTTGTTGCTTTTTAATTGGTTCCACCATGACTGCTCATGCAATGATATATGTAGCGATAGCAACACCATTGTTAGTCATAACATTTACAGTACATGCAGTTTGCCTCCACCTGTCTGTTATCATGCTAAGACAGAAAAAAATGTCATGATTGAATTTGTTTTCTATTTGAAGGACTACTTCATGGAATGGCTTTTGTTTAGATTATATATATATGTACTTCTGCTTGTGGGTTTACTTGTGGAATATTTCACTCTAGGGTGCATAGAACTCTTCATCATTTTCACAGATGGATAACTATACATGTTACTGCACAAACAGAAAATTCTATACTGTGTGTCGGGTGCTACTTCAAAAATGCGTGATTCTGTCGTCATGAAAAGAATCAAGATGCAAAAATTGAAACAGGAGATGAAGTTGAGCGCAATTTTGAAATATCAGGTGAGCTTCTAGGCCATACTTACCATTCACCTGTGATTGACAGGTTCCCTGTAATGTAGTAAAACACTTCAAGAATCATTTCATTCGACATGGTAACCTGAGGCAATTCTGGTTTAGGCATGTAGCAAGCAATCTAGTGGTCATTTTCTTTCTTCAAAGAGAACAACGTACCACTCATTTTAAAGAAAGCACCTTTCCTGAGCATTATTTTTATCAGCTATATGACGGATGTCGACAGAAGTGTCAAAATAGTAAGGCAACAGACAATGAAAAGTGGAGTTCTACAAAATTGCTGGTTTTTACTTTATTACTTTTATGATTTTTTTTTGTTTAACTTATGTTTCAGTCTTCTTGGGCTTTGGCTTGAAGAATCAAGTCGCATGAATCCTAGCTTACATCTATCACATGACACATTAATAAATGTTAATCTTTTCATCTGAAAACTTTCTTGTTGGTGATATGATTTTATCAAGAACAGCCTCCTTATTGTAACTGAAAAAAATCCCACTAATCTGAATGAATCCATCTTAAACTGTTCAGATGGCATTGATTTGAAGCTTATACATTGCCAATAACTCTTTAGTCCCCTGTTGAGGAGCATTTTGACACTCTACCACACAAAAAATGTTTCCATCGGATTTTTTTCTTATGATGATACTTATTTTTGTCACAGACACACAATGGTTCTATTAGAATAACTAAATAAATTTTAATCTGAATGTTAAGATGACATATCTTGAAGATTGGGCATCGCTGGAAAGGGAACATTCAAGTTCCTTGTTAGGAGCAATAGAGGCTCTGAAAGCAAGCACAATCCGGCTTCCAGTTATCCGTGGGGCAAGGGTATGTCTATGCTGACTTGACCATTCTTTATCTTTGGATTTACAATTGTTGTCCATGGAGTAGTTCCTCCGATTTGTTGAGTTTATTCCAAGATAATTCCAAGTTCTAAAAATGGTTCTCCATTTTTTTTCATGTTTATACTTTTAAAGGCAGACATCCATGCTCTGAAAGATGCCATCAGTTCAGCTGTTGATGTAATGCAGGCAATGGGTTCCTCTATTTGTCATTTACTATCAATGGTGAGAGGTTATATAAAGTCCTAATATTTTTCTAGTTTCGGTCTTATTATGATTTTTGTAGTTCTGGATCTTTCTTTTTTTCAAGTTAATTGTATGAGGCAGTAAACAGAAAGGGAGAAACAGGGTATACTGTCTCTTTTTGTCTGTTGTTGGTTGACCACAACACTGTTTCCTTTTTATTGGTTGTGAAAATTATTTTGTCAAACTAGCAAGTTTATCCTTGTATAAGGGACAGGTACGTAGGATCCATATATTCCAATCTCTCAGCCCAATCATTGTTTTCATCTCTTTCTCCCTCTTGGACACACAGTACATTGCTCTATTGAGGGCGAAAAGGAGTGGAGGCGGCCAAATTTTGAGGGGAGAACAATAATGTGAAAGTCCTATGCTCTAAAAGTTTTGAGACTTCTTTGTCATATTATTGGTTCATGTTGTACAAACACTGTAATTCCATGTTGATTTTCCCACCAGTTTTGCTTACTCCAACCAGTAAATGTTCTTTTAAGAGAAGAAAAACTGTGTATGTGATCTTGTCCTATAAGCTATATGTATGTTTAGCATCATAGTGCCACCATTTACATCAATTCATTAGTCTCAATGATGATACCCCAAATCTCTTTGAAGATTGACAGTTATACTGATAATTAAAATAATCATTTTGTTCAAACCTTCTACCTGCATTTTTTGGAGATCTATTCCGATTTCTATGGATGAAAAGTGTCTTTACTGGTGGGTTTTCCATATGCTATCTAACATACAAGTCTATTTGAAAAATACAATCTACAAAACCAACTTGCACCATCACGTTCCATAAATAGAAGTTAGAGGGGTTTTTTGAATTTTACTATGAAGAAAGGAGAACTAGATGAATACTTGCATTCTTTCAGGATTTTGTAGGGACTGCTTAGGCATGAAAAGCTGAGAAGCATGAAATCTGGCATATGGAGATTTGATGTAGTTTTCCATTCTCCTTCAGTCATGAATCGATTTAATGTTTGCAGGTAGAGGGTACAGACTCTTTGGTATCTGAATTGGCTGAAGTAGCTGTAAAGGAAAGTGACATGCTTGCCGAATGTAAGGAATTGCTAGCTTCAACAGCAGCAGTGCAGGTAACTGGTGGAACAGAACATTTAATGCATGGAAAAAATTAATATGGATGTGATGAGATTAAGTACTTGGTGCTAAAACCTGAACGTGCTCTTCTGAGTGGCATTCATCACTTGACTCACTAGTAGAATAAAAGGGTACCATGGCAATTTTACAAGCAGCATCAATGCAAACAAAAATGCTAATTAATTGAAAGTCATCGTGCAGTTTTTGTAAAATGAACCTATTGTTTTCATCACATTTTCTCATCGGTATCCATCCTGTCAGTCTGGTTAATCGCACATAAGATGTTTATGGCTTATCTATGAGTTTATATAGTCATATGCACTTCTTCACCCAATGCCAATTGGTTTTGAGTTGGATGCTCTAACATAGTATCAGAGAATTCATATGCAGCTTGATGTTTTTCTCTTTACTTCTGTTTTAGCCCCATTTCTCTCTTCTATCCTACATGCCAGTCTATTGAGCTTTCATCTTTCTTTAGGCGATTGGTCTTCATCGTGGGCCTCTCCACTCCTTGCCAATTGGTTTTGAGCTGAATGCCCTAACACATTCATATCATCGTATTGACGCATTTGCAGAACAGCTTGTATTGATGCATTTGCATGACAGCTTGATGGAAATCTCTGACCATAGATTCTCTTAACGCAGGTTCAGGAATCCAGCCTTAGAACGCATCTCTTACAATTGAGACAAGATAGACCAGAGGGACCAATCCTGCAATGAGAATGCGATTGTGTAGACTGCACCAAATGAAGCTAACAACCTACAGATGGCCAGATATAACAGTTCCTCATCTCTTTCTGCTCAGGGCACCTATAATTTTTCTCTTAATTTTCGTCTGTAGGATTCACTGCTAATTATTTTCCATGTAATTATTGTATCTCACAAGGAAAGGACACAATTCAAAGAAGGAAGGCAAAGACTAAAGCATGACACTGTGCATGGAGATTGAGAAGAAATTGGCAGTAGGGCAGCCCTGCCTATTGAATGAGTGCTTGAGTTTTTTCAATGGTCATGTACATAGACGAAATAGGGCAGTAGGAATTTCCCCTCCCTGTACATAATATTTTGTATACTTCCATTTCCATTGAGAAATATCAAAGGGAAGAGGCGAACAAAAAGTGAGTGGCATTACAACTTATGACACTAGATTTTAAAGAATTACATTTTGGATGTTTTCTTGTACTCGAAAATCCTCTTTTGATGATTAATGTTGGAAAGTAGCTACATGCACGCATACATTGCTGTCAGCTTCGAGGCATGGTTAACCAACCCCCTTACACTCTTCATGGAGGCACAAGGCTTCTACTTACATTTGAGGAGTGACACTTGCCGAACAAGGCGTGTGCAACTGGGACTTTTGAGGACAAATCCATGTGATGTGTCACAAATTTTATTTCGTTTGTCGATTTAAAAAAAATGAAGGATTTGATTGACAAATAAAGGATAATATTAAAAAAATAGGTGATAATATCGAAAAATAGAGGTTTAAGTCGTGATGTAATCTTCCGTAGAGGTGATGCCCTAGTAGTGGTGGATGTTCTCATCAGTCATGCGAAGCTAACAGCCTTGATAGAGGGAATGCTGGCGAGGCAGGGACATGGCAGATCCGCCGGCAGAGATTCAGATGATCCTTCATGGAGATGTCGTAAGTTAAAATGAGTTAAGTGAGACAATGGTTAAACTACCCTGAAGATAGCATCATCTCTCTCTCTCTCTCTCTCTGCTTTTGATTCGTGAAAGGAACGCGCTGACAGTGGAAGCGTCGGCGTCATCGGCCTCGGGGACCGGTGTTCCAAGCCGTCGGAGGCCGGGAGCTCACTACCAGAGGCTGGGGAGCTCGCTGCCGCATCTGAGAACCTCCCTGTCGCATCATCGGAGGGGAGTGTTGCATCGTCGACCATGCTCCCTAAATGGAGCGCTGCCAGTGGAAGGCGTCAGCGTCATTGGTCTCGAGCGCTGGTGTTCTTCGTCACCGGAGGCCGGGGAACTCGTCGCATCGTCTGAGAAGGAGCGCTACCGCGTCCGAGAACCTCCTCCAACGAGACAAACAGGAGAGAAAGAAGGCCCAAGGCGGAGGAAGGGGAGGAGCCCATGTCGGCGACAGCCCCTGCCAGTGGCACGTCACCACCGGAAACCAAACCGCCGCTTCTTGATCCACCCGCCCTCTCCCCTCCGACGGTGGCAGACTGGCAGTGCCTGCGATGGCGGAAGCTACCGCGGCGGCAGATCCAAGGGGAGCGTCCCCGCGTCCAAGATCCTCCGCCAACGAGATGAACAGGAGAGAAAGAAAAACCCATGGCGGAGGAATGGGAGAGACCCATGGCGATGATGCCCCCTGCAAGCGGCGTGCCACCGCGGGACACCAAATCTCCACTTGATCCGTCCACCCCTCTCCCCTCCGATGGTGGCAGTGCCCACGGCAGCGGAAGCAGCAGCGAACCAGGCAAGATCTAACAAGGGCATATTTATGATGTTTGACATGCCGGAATATGTTTCGTTTGTAGATCGTTGACGACTTTGAGAATCATAGCGTTATAATCTTAGATATTCAAGGCATATTAGAGATGTTTGTGGCTCCTCTCGGCTGCGCGCCGAGCCTCTCTCCCTCTCCGAGGTCGCGGGGTCTTCTTCCCCGGCGGAACTCCGGTGGGGGGAGCCCCCGTCGGGGACTCCCCCCCACCCACCTTCTCCCCCACGGGAGGCCTCGGCCAGGTGTCTTCCGCGACCATCTGGGTTTTGTCAGGAGGGCCCTCGTCCTCCTGGAACGGTCAGGGGATTCGGTGTTTTCCCCGATCCTCCCCTGGATTTCGCCCCCTCTCCTCCCTCGGTCCCCCCCTCCGTTCCCCCCCCCTCTCTTGGCCCCGCCCCTTCTCTTCCCCGGCGACCTCCCTCTCCCCCCCCCCTTCCCTGTTTCTACCGCCCCTACCCCTGGACTTTTCCCCACGCCGGTGTTCCACAACCCTTCCCTCCCTCCCCTTCCCAGGCGCCTTCCCCTTACCCTTCCACTTCACCCTCCCGCCCCCCTCCTCTCCTTCCTCGCCTCCTCTCGTCTCCCGCCTCCCCTCCCCCCGCCGTAGCCGCCTCCATTCCCCTCCCCGCCTCCCCCCCCGGCGCCGCCGCCTCCTCATCTCATCTCCGATCCTCCACTCCGGCCTCCCCCCGCCCTACCCACCCTATCCGTCCCCCGTCCCCCACCCATCTCCACTTTTGGCACCGAGCTTTACTTCCCCTTGCCCTCGGCCCCCCCTGACCTCCTTCCCCCTCCCCGTCTGACCCGCCCCCCATCATCGTCCCGGGCTTCCCTCACGCCTGCCCCTCTCCGGCCCTCCGCTCCCCCGAGTATCGCATCTTTATCTCCTCCACCCTCCACCCCACCCCCACTCCGCCCTTCTCCTCTCCGATGGACGTCCCCTCGAATCCTCGGAAATATCCGGCTCTGTTCCATGGTGCAGGTATCGGGTTCCCAAGCTCGCCTTTGAAGACTCTCGGAGATATTGAGCTCATTCCCCATGCATCCTTCGTGGTGCAGGTCACCCGAGACTCTCTTCGTCACCGCCAGAAGATAGTGCGGTCAGGTAGCCCAGTGCTCCTCGAGGAAAGGTCCCGTCTCCTTCAGTAGTGGCAGTCCTCTTTCCGACGACTCCAGGTCTCCACATCATCGGCGTTTATCTACCCCCTTTCTGTTGCAAGTTATGTACTCTTGTTTTCTTCTCGGAAGTCTTCGGGCCGTGTAGCTTGTGGTTGCTCTCGCTCGGGTGCAGTTTATCGCCGTGTATGTTCATCTTTCTACGTATGAAATGAATTACCCCATGCTTCCAAAAAAAAAATGAGAGGTTTATTGGCCGGGGGAAAGCTCGGCACGCAGCGGCCCTCTCCGTCTTCCCTGGTCGCGGGGGCCTCCCTCCCTTGCAGTTTCGACCGGCGGGGCGGAGCTCCCTCCGGGAACTCCCCCCCCCCCCCCCCCCCCCCCGCTCCGTCTCCTTTACAGGAGGATCCCTCCAGGTGAGTCCCTCCGGGTCTCTGCTGGGTTTTATCGGGGGGGGGGGGGGGGGGTTTTAACCCCACCTGGATCGGTCAGTCCTCCCTACTCACCCCTCCCCGCCGGTCGTCCCTCCGCTCCCCTATCTCCTTATTCTTCCCGTCGATCACCCATCCCCGTCCCCGTCCCCGACCCCCTTTCAGTCGGCCCCTGCCCCCCTTCCCCCCACCGCCCTACTCTTCCATTTCCCCTCCCCGCTGTCGCTCCCCTCCCCCCGCCTCCGGATCCGCCCCTCTACCGCCTTCCCTTCCCCTCCTCGCCGTCTCCCGCGCCACACCCGTCCTCCCCTCGCCGTCCTGTTCCCCCCCCTGTCCTACCCCGAGCCCCCACTCCCCAGTTCCCCCTCTCTCCCCACCCCGTAGCCCCGCACCGTCCCCGGCTGTCCCCCGCCCCCTCCGTTTTTGGGCCCCTCGCATACCACCCCACTTCCCCTGTCCCCTCGACCTCTGTCGCTCCCCTCTCCCTCCGTCTCCCCCCCCCTTTTTATCAGCCCCCGTTCTTTCCGATTTCCCCACTCCCTGCTCCCATTCCGCCTCCCCCTCCCCTTCCACCCCCCAGTGACCGTCTCTCTTGATGATGGACGACTTCTCGAGCACCTGAGGTTGTTTGAGTCTGTTCTGTGTTACAAGTTTCGGGTTTCCTCTCTTAATCTCAAAAGGACTCGGAGACTCTGCGCTTATCTCCCGTGCACCCTCCGTGGTGTCGGCCTCCTGAGCACCCTTGTTTCACCGCCATCAGATAGTGCGGTCCGGCAGCCTTGCGCTCCTTGAGGATGATCTCTGTTCCCTCCACCAGCGGCAGTCACATCCTCGTTCTCTCCAAGTCTCCTCATTCCTAAGGGATTCCTATGTACTGGTCTGTTCCCCGTTTGCTTCCTTGTCTCTTCGCCTGGAGGTCGTTGTTAAGGGCCGGTTGTGGCTGTGTATGTTCGTTGGGTTGCCTATGCCCTTCGCTTGTATCTTCTGCTTGCGTTAAATGAATGAATACCTTATGCTTCCAAAAAAAAATGAGAGGTTTATTTATAAATATGAAAATTTATGAAACTATATTTGTACAAAAATAAAAAAAATAAGATCACTCGTCTAATATTATCCGAATTGAATCGGTGTCTGAATCGGTCAATGAACTTGTTCGATTCGAACTGATTAGACCGTTCAATCGAATCGGTTTGAACTGTTACGTAACATAACATAATATTGATATGTGATCCGACCTAATTCTATAACCTAAGATAATAAGAAACAAAATATAATGATTAAAATAAAATAATATACATATATAATTATTAGTCATGATTATATAACTATACAAGTAAAAAAATAACAATAATATGGTTAAATAAATTGATCTTAAAATTTTATAATATTTCATTGATCTTTGCTATTCATAATTGACATCTATGTTCATTTAAAATTTTAAATTTTAAATATAACTAAAATAAAGTAATAAATAACAACAAATCAATAACAATAAGATAATTTTGTTGACAAGTAACTATAAATATTTTTATGTTTATTTTTTTCTATTTTAAAGGATAAATTAAGTCAAATCGATTCACCAGTTGAACTACAGTTCGTCCAATTTTTTAATATCAAACCGAAGCGATCTTAATCAGATTGATTCCTAAATCGATTCACGGTCAGATCGACTGATCCAATCCGATTCTAATAACACTGCACTCAACTAATCATTACAATATGTTTGTGGCCGTCGAAGCCTTTGCTGGAGAGAGAGTACACGGCTCACTCAGCTAACCATTACACTATGTTTTACCACTTTTAAGTCTCAATCTGGAAGTCTTAATTACTAAGTTGATCATCTAGTCTTATCATTTAATACAATCCCATACCTCACTGGCTTGCTTTGTAGTCAAAACATGATTTGTTTGTCAGCTCAAAGCCACTTAGATGACTGGCTCAAGTTGATGGGAGTTCCAATTTCATCACATTTTGATGCACATCAAAAACATTCCTGTGGACTAGAACTGGTGAAACCAAGGCAGCATCATTCAAATGATTAGAATCACCTGAAAACCCCACACGTCTTCAAATACCACCCCCAAAATCTTGTTAGCATGTGTTCGGGACCCCTCTGCCCGCACAAGGATGGCCCCAGTTGAGAGACCAAAAGACCTGGTAGTGTCCTCAATTCTGCAAAGATCGATTGCACTGCTCCAGTGAAGAATGCACAAGTAGTCTAGCAATTCCATTCAGGTAGATTCTTAACGCTGCTTATACATCAATTACCTTTCTACATCAATTACAAAGGCGCCAGATGACTGTACACAAAATTGATCTTAATTCTAGTTAATATATAGACGCAATGCTAAAAAGAAAAGGCTTCTCAAGTTTGACATGGCGAAAAATTCTACTCATGGCTCAGTTACACATTGGCTGAGACTTCCGTGGCTGGAGCTTCTTTTTTCTTTGGTTGCTGCTCCTGACCCTTCCGCAGCACTGCCTTGTTAGGAAGTAGAACAATAAACATGTTCTTGTCACTGAAATTTTTGCTTTCCTCGGTTGCAAGCTGGGGATAAGAGCAGAGCAATGAATCAATGAAGTACAACCCCACACATTTGACACAGTGAACAATTGATTATAAATTAGCACAGTTGATTCTAATAATTTCCAAGCCATGTAAAAATGATTACACAACCATTACGATAAGAGACGCTAAAATGTGGCACTTTTTAGATGCAAGAACATTGGTGCCAACTTTACAGCCTTCAGCCTTTGGATCAAGTCCAGATGGAATTAAACCAGGATCCAATGTGATTCCAAATGTCTGATATAATCTATCATGAATCAAGGACGCCACAGACGGGCATTCTCCTAGCTAAAAATAGGGGGTTCTGTAAAAATATCCTTGTTCCATGAATAATTACAAAAATACCACTCTCATACACATACTAATTAAAATAGCCTTACTATGTAAACATAAGTGTACAAATACCCTCACAGTTAACTGCCAGACGGCAGATAGATGGAGGGGTTTTTTTGCACTTAGGATTATACAACAGGGCTATTTTCGCATTTACGCTTATACAGTAGGGGTGATTTTTGCACTAATAAGTCAAGACTTTATGAACTTTTTTTAAAACTTTAGTAAGATTTTAACTTGAATTAGTTACATCTATCTGATGGCAATGGCAGGGCCAGTTTTGCACATATAGTTATGTAGTGAGGCTATATTAAACAATATGTATCTGAGTGGCATTTCTGCAATTATGCATGTAAGATGTTATTTTTTGCAGAAGTCCCTTAAAAATGTCTGGCCATGGCAACTAGAAAATTAACATTTGTAAAGGCTATAGCCAATAGCCAATAATGTTTTTCAACAAAGACAAAGCTCGAGGCATTTCACGGAATTGACATGGTAACATTTTCCCCCCTTTGTAAGGTGTTAGCATTATATTAGACTCTGTTCGTAACACACACAGTCTGAAAATGCAATGATCAATTCTATTCTCATTGGAGGATGGAAACAGATCAGTACCTCGCCAATATCACCTTGAAACCGCTTGAGAAGTTCAATAGCCATAGCTCTGAAATCATTTTCACGTCTCTTCAAGTTTACGATGACCTTAACCTGCAGAATATTTAAGGAGCTAAGTCTTTGACTTATCCAAGAAAAGAAACGGAACCAAAGTTGCATAATGACATATTTCAGCCACCTTGTCTCCATCTTTGAGAAACCTTTGTGCAGCCCTCAACCTCACAGAGTAGTCATGAGAATCAATGTTGTACCTGTTGAACAAAGGATGACAAGAAAATGATCATCAAACAGATATAAGCAACTTCAACAGATCCATAACCTATTATGTTAAAGATTATTTTAGTGATAATGCCAACAAGTCAATCACTAAACAAATTTAACCATTATTGTGGTATTGTCATAGCATATATCCTGATGTTGAATTTTATTGACACATGATCATAATCGTGAGAGCATTATGCCATCAATATGCACAATCGTCTCAACTGCAAGTAACCAAAACAGGGAACTTTTAAGATGACAGCACCCTACCTGTCCTTGATATTTAAAGACTTTTCAAGAAATACGTGCTAAATAAGTGAAAATTTGTCTACTAGTAACTGATTGTGTCCATCATCGGGGGCATCATAATCTAGGTCTCAAGTGTCTAATAGTAGATACAATTTTATTGTGTATAAGTATGGCTGTTTACTTTTTCTTGCCGTTTTGAAGTTTCTGACAAATAAACATCATTTCCAGTTATCTGAAATACCCCATATGACATTCCGATGTAATTAAACACATCAATAGGTCCTTTCAAGAGAGTAAGATCAAAATTATTTCATGCTGTTCAACAGTTTTACACTTGGTGTCTAGTTAAGTATCACATTAGATCCATCTTAATAATATTTTGCAATGCCTATTCTCATCTAATCAGCAAAAAATGTTTATATTATACTTGCTGTAGTATTTTGCCATTAAAGGATCAACTAACCCCACCCCTCCCCCCGACCTTTCTTCAGAAAAGTCAGAAGATAGGGACAAAGTTGCTGACATGGATGGGCCACATAGAAACATACAATGAGAACGTTTTCTTCAAAAATGAGACTGTACCAAGTGTTCCAGTGTACCTATGAAAAGTATCTCGTTGAACTTCAGGAACTAGGGAAATATATAAATGATGATTGAGTGACCATTTCCAAGCCTTGCTGGCACACCAAGTGTATAACTGATGCTTTGAGCGATTATTCCCAAGCCTTGCAGTCACGTTGATTGTTGTGTAGTTGATGCTTGGTCTTTTTCAATTCCATTTCATGACCCAGCCTCTCAGGACAGCTGTTCTCGTTTGGATTTATATCCTATCTTTCTTGTGCTTATTCTGAGGCTGTCTTCTAAGGTGAGAAGGTACCCATTGCCTTAACTTGAACCGTACATAGGCAGTCAAATTGTATTCTCTATTAGTTTCATCTGATCAGTTACAATCTTATCTTTGCCTCAAGAAGGGGAAAAGGAATACAAATGCTTCGAAAGTGGTTCAGCATGATGAACTGTTATATCACTTTTATATGGCAAATTCCAAACAAATGTATCACACTGAGTAACAATTCCCAGGAACTAGGTCCAGGCTGCATCATTGATTAGTCGATAGGACATCTTTCCTATTATTCAATAATCTTTTGTTTACAATCAATAGAATTGAAATAATATCAAAAGAGGAAGTCTAAATAGCACTTACCCCATTTTTACTTCTTTGATATCCATGCGACTTGCTGCACAATGGAGAGCATGTGTAAGTTTGCGGCAAGTCGATGCTTAAACTTTAAAACTGGCTTTGGGAAAAAATATAGATACTGGTTCAGTAAATCTCAGGGTAAGACATTCACCAGCAGATTTCTTTTGTTGATCTTTTTTCTTCTTTTGCTGTTCATACCTGTATTTGCTGTAAGGCATAGAACATTCAGATATTTTCCTCTACATATAAGGTTTCAAGTTAGTGGGATAAGGCTCTGATGATGATAAGGTTTCAAGTGTGCATTTGTGCTTCTTTGGGGGGGACGGGGGGAGGAAGAGTAACAAAGGAATAGCATAGGTGATGCATGAAGGGGTATTTTTTTCCAATAAAATGAAAACCTAATGGCTAATAATTGGATTCAGATGCCAAATAACAGATCTAATTGGTTATCAGAAAATGAATGCAACCACACACAAATCTATGCTCTGATTTAAAATCTAATCATGCTCTTTGTAAAACACACAGTTACATGCATAACATTGAGAGAGAGAGAGAGAGAGAGAGAGAGAGAGAGAGAGAGAAGTGCAATGTGGCTGCACTAGCAGGTTATATCTGTGAATAGGAAAATGTAAATTACAGGATAACTTCCCCTCCCCAGCCATCAAATATTCCACATCCTAGAGTCATGCAAGGTTCAGATAAACATGTAAAGCATAAGCTAAAAGACTCCCAAAAGTATAACAATCTAAATACATAAAAGAAAACACATCATTTTTATCTCATCTTGGTGCACATGGCATGGATGAATGGACATTTGCACAATTCTTATGTATTTTCCTTTTCTTAAGGCTCTAACCTTACATCGAAAGGAGCTGCTGCTCATTCTCACCTATCGACAGTCTGCCATGTACTAAGTGATGTAATATTAGCCTTTCTTTTATATTTTGTTTTTCCCTTTCAACCCCAGTTAATCAGGAAAAGCAGAAACAGTGCATCTCTGTCAGTCCATGTATGTTCGGATGTTGACAGTTAGAGTCCACAGTAATTTGATCTATTTTTTGAATGTGAGACCATTGTGAATCAGGTGGCCAATGCCAACTTCCCACATAGCTCCTTCCTGGGTATCAGTTTCACTAGTCAAAACTGTCAAACTTAACATACTGTCAGTGATTTCCCTAAGAAAGATAATAATTGCTATCAGTTTTACTAGTTTGAGAATGCTTGATTGCAAATCCATACCGTGCCTTGCCTACACATGCATCAAATTACTACAAACAATAGAGCTAGAATGTTGTCTTGCATCATATATCACTCTATCATGAGTTACGGTCAAACTAGAGTTTACATATTCAGAAATGTGGAAGCCATTCATATATACATATACAAGTACCAATTACCAACAATAAAAGCAACAAACAGTAGACAAGCACATTGGAAGATGAAACGTAATACAGTGATAATGTGGAGAAAGATAATGCATAAAGCAGGGGTAGCTTGACTAGTACTTGTAATCAACTATCCTCAGGACAGGAGGATCTGCATCTGCAGACAATATCACCTGGAAAAAGAGTTCAATCACAGGTAAGGACTTCTGATATATGCAGATACAAACTCTGAAGCTGCAATTTCCATTGAGAACACTACTTCATGCATCAACATAAATAAGCAAATTCAGAAGAAAGCGAGAAATATATGCATGGTAGGAACAAAGTGGCAATAAACCTTCTACACTGGCCAAGTCACTTTAATAATATCAACACAAGGACAAGTGAAGTTTGGCCAATCAAAAACAAAAAGAAAATGCTCAAGTTTTCCTTCCAGGGAAAGCCCAAAGTGGACAAATTACTCAATAGCCAATATTTCATATACAATTTTTCCAGCTCATTGCTCATTACATCTAGTTCTCTTTACCAAGTTTACTTCTAATGATTAATCATCAATACAATTTGTCGGCATCCACGGGTTCAACAAGATCACTATTTATTTTAGAAAATCCCGTCTGTGCTCAGGCACCAGATTTTCCCCAATCAAATCAGACCATTCTCTTTATTTAAGAGTTTATCTGAATTATAGATCGATGAATAGATTGAGAAAAGGACATCTTCAATGTGGATGTCTAGTGGCAACAAAGAACAAAAGATCATTGCTTTCGTTGATCATCGAGTAGTCTGCTGTGAATTCAGAACTAAGTTTTGATATAATTACACATATTGATAGCTCAATCAGAATATATCTTGTGCTCCTATGAGTAGAAATATGCGATTCAAAAGAAATTTGAAATCATGAATCTATGGCAGATTGCCTGGGAGTTAGCTATATCCAATTCATGATCATGGATGGCTTGAATGCCAGAAGAAGACATACCAAATCTAGCTCAGCATCCTCGGCCCTTTGTATAGCTTCTTCTAGTGATACTACCCCTATCTGTTCAAAGGAAGAAGAGGCATCACAAGCAGTTTAGGACATAAAATCATGGAAAGGAATGTATAAACAAAGACTAACCATGTTTTGTTGTTCATCTATTAGCCGAACAGAGCGTGACCTATTTGAAGTTAAGATAATATCTGGAAAAAAGTCAGAGAAGGTAACAAATACAAAATCTTCTGAAATGAAGAAAGCTAAAGAAAAAGTTTGGAACCAAGTGTTGATTTGCGGGCAAAGTTATGTAGCTACGAATAAAACGATACAGTAGTGATATGTGTCCAGTTGAGACATTTGTGATTCCTGCCATATTCTTTTCCTGCTTCTGGAGGCAATTAACCAGAAGCTACAACATTATCCAGGGAAGGAAGGGAAGCCAATAGAAGAGGCCCAATCAAGAGGGCTAGTGGAGTAAATCGTAGGAAAAAATTTACTCAAGTGCCCTGATTCTAGAAAAGGTCTGATCCTATACAATCGAGCATAATAGAATTGCTAATGTATTATGAAAAGAGACAATAAAAATTGATCGAACATTTATCTAGCATGTCAGGTTTGGAACATTTCACACTCATAACATATTCTGCTAAATAGCAGCTGCATCTAGCCCTTGACCACATCTATGACATAACGGAAATGCTTCACCTCTGAAAGACAATAATAGAATTCTAAATCTTGACCAGTGTCATTTCACACCAAGTTGAGTCCACTGTCAAAACCCACATATTCCTTTCCATTTCCTGATAGCCAGGTGTAGAAAATTGTGAATGAGCATATGTATCTCCTTAGGTCCTTACTCTGAGCAGCCATTGGCAGACCCCGCCCTACTTCCACCCTTCAGACCCAAAATTCAGTGCAAACTCTCAGCATCAACATTTTCAGTGGCACTCCCCACTGCCACTATATCGGCAGAAAATTGTTTCATTTCTATTTCTCACGCCTGCAGTTTCCAACATAACATCTAATATCTCTACTTAAGCTTCAAGATCTTAACTTTGCTGCACAATCTTATGTTCAGTATACTCTCTCCACTCACGGACATTGAGACACACAGCTAAATTTTGCTCCCCTTGCCACACTTACTAAATTATGAACTACACAGACCCATTACTCTCGGCATGAAGATTCCAATCAACTCTACGGGAACGGGTCACCAAAGCAAAGACCAGAGAGAGTGCAGCACATACGTTATCCCGGTAAAATCCAATGCCTCGTCGTCGGAATCGGAACCAGTTCGAGGTTCTGAAGACCTCCTGCCCCTGTCCAGTCCGGGGCGGTACCCCCCGCCGCCGCCGCCGCCGCCGCCGTACCGCGCCACGGGCGCCACGGCCCCGGCCCGGCCCCTTCCGGCTGCTCTCTTGGAGAAGAGCGAACGAGAGAGCGCAGTGCAAGGTGAGGAAGAAGAGGGCAAGTGCCTGGCGGGTCTAGCTGCTGTGGCCGGGGGAGTCAAGGTGGGGGTAGAAGGTTGGAGCCGGATGCTGGTTAACCCCGTCATCTTCCTCTTCTGCCTCCGCCGGTGCCGCTGCGGGGCGGGCGATCCAACGGCCGCAGCTGCTACTGGGAGGCCGGGGAGGCGAGGGAGGTGGTCATCTCATGGAGGCACTGTTCTGGTTGGGAGGAGCAGCCGCTACGGTGGTTCGGACGGGAAGAAGGTGGAGGGAGTGAAGGGAGGGGAGATCAGGGCGGGGAACCTTATCCGTAGTCTTGCATTTTGGGCCATAATGGGCCGGCCTTCTTGAGGACCAGTCTGCAGCTGGCACGAACACACCGCCATTGGTCAAGTTAACAGGTGAGCAATAGCCCCGGTGTGTATTAATCGTTACTCTAGGTTCACTGTTGTAACATTGAAGTCCAGTATATCGAATCAAGTAGTACTTTTTGTAGCCGACAACCACGTCAAAGACCTGATGTGATGGGGGAGAAAACTATCCATTTATTTTAATAGAGTGATAATCGTTGCTAGGGTGTTCATAATTCGGTTCAAATCGAACCGAATCAAACCTCGGTTCGATTTGAACTTATATTTGATTCGATTCAGTTTCATAATATGTGAAATCGAATAAATCGAATTTATTATTTATATTTATATTTATTAATATTATATATCATAAATATATTAAAATATTTAAAAACATGATTACATAGACGTATAAACATACAAAATATAAGTGTTTTTATATTTTTATTTTTATTATATATGTAATTTATTAAATTTATATATATTATAATAATATATAAAAAATTGATTTGAACCGAATCAAATTGAACCAAACCGAATTTGTTTGGTTCGATTTGAGGTTTAGTTTAGTTTGATTCGATTTGAAAAAAAAAAATCCCCCGAATCTAACCAAATCAAATCATGAACACCCCTAATTATTGCACATCATGACTTACAATTATATCTAGTCATCAAGTACCTCGACTGAGTTCACATAAGGACTTAGTCTCGTAGTAGAAAGATCTCAAATTTGTCGGGATGAGGAGAGGGGAGAGAACACTTACGTGACTCATATTTAATCTTCGAGAGATGTAGACTTGAGATATACTAGTCTTGAAATAAAAGAATACACAGTGAGTTGAACGTCATTGAATTTGAGTCTGGATCTCTCACACTTCGTGTAGATATAAATATCATCGTGTTATGTTACATATCATTAAAAAGAAAAGCAAAAAAAAGTATGCCCAGTCATGTTGTCACGTGCGTGAGACTGAAATAGATTGACCTCATGGGAGTCCAGATCCTCTAGGTGCAAGAGAGGACCAACTGGTGGAAAATATTAAGGGAATATGCTAGTCCGGAAGAAAAAGAACAGACCAATTAACACATCAATCTACTATAACAACAGAAAGGGAAACGAGTTTAGAATCGCCTGTTTAGGAGAGAAACGTGTCGTATATGACACTGTCTTTGAAACGAAAGACGCCCCCTCCTCTAGCACAGGGTTCACTGGCGCTTCGTCCCCGAGATATGACTCCCCACTGACTGCTCCAGGTGCAAGGCCAGAGTAGTCCTAATCCGATCACTTGTTGATGTAGAATGTCCAGAGCAAAAAGAAATTTCAGGAGCACAGTTCGTATTTTTTTTCTTGAGAGCACAGTTTCGCAAAGAGAAGAAGAAGAAGAAGCAGTTCTTCTGTCTCTGAAACACGCCCACTTATAGAAGTCTCGGGCAGTTAGAATATCAACCGATGCGATTCTAACGGTAGGCTCATAACTGGCCAAAACCCAACAGGTGTGACCCAACGGTAGACCCAAATCAAATTCAAAACTCGGTAACCGGCCGGCCCAACACAACACAACACAACACAACGCAACGCAGCGCAGCGCGGCCCGGCCCGGCACGACACGACGCGACGCGGCGCGGCGCGATACATAAATCAAAGGAAGTCTTTCCAACTTCCAATACGAGATTAAACATTAAATGAGGAATTTGAATCAACATAAGGGCCATAAAAACTAACATTCCCCCACTTGATTCAAATTCCAAAATCAACGAAGTAAACATAATAAAACAAAGTTCTGGGCAAAAACTACTATGTCATGGGTGAAGGTGTCTTCCGGACTTGAACCTTCACTTAGTGAAATTAAGTCATCATCTGAAAGAAACTGTAGTAGACTAGGCCTTGAACTAAGCCCTTTTACTCAGACTGTTACTTAATTCACAACATAGTACATCAGTGATCAGATTCTTTATATGGTAGTGCTATAGGCCATGCACTGATATCTCGTCTCATGAGTGCTCAAGAGAATACCCAATTCCCATAGATCGCGGCCCCACGATCACACTCACGTAGGTGGGTCTCCAAGGGTACCTGTCACGGTCCATACCCTGCCTTATAAGGCCTTGATCCCATTAAGAGCATAGCTCATCCTGGTGCCGTTACATTAGAGCACTGATCATCATTCACGGGGATAGGTATACAAAGTAAGTAGTGCTCTCCAATTACCCAATAGCTCGTATTCCACATTGAACCTAATTCATGGGATCTCCAATCACATAGGTTGGGTATCTGCTATGGTAACTGACTGTGGGATTTCAATCCCATCCCCCTTGATGATTCAAATACTAGCCTCCTCGCTAGACCTTTTGTAAAAGGATCTGTCAAATTATCCAATGATTTTACAAATTCTAATGAGATTACACCTTGTGAAATCTTCTCTCTCACAGAATTCCATCTAATACTAAGATGTCTCATCTTTTCATTGATTGTCGTTTGTTTTACTTTATCTATCACAGAACGACTATCACAATGCATAGAGATTGTAGGTAAAGGTTTATTTACAATAGGAATATCAGATAAAAGATTTTTAAGCCATTCAGCTTCAGAACATGCAATATCTAATGCAATTAATTCAGCTTCCATAATAGATCTAGCAATAATAGTTTGTTTTGCAGATTTCCATGCCACAGCTGCCCCACCAAGGGTAAACACATAACCACTTGTAGAAATGGTATCAGAAGAATTAGTTATCCAATTTGCATCACAATACCCTTCTAGGACAGCAGGGAATCCAGAATATGGTAATGCTAAATCCTTTGTTCCTTTAAGATATTTAAAAATTCTTTCTAAAGCATGCCAATGTTCTTGACTATGGTTACTAGTGAATCTACTTAGTACCCCCACAGAATAAGTTAAATCAGGTCTAGAACTGTTTGTTAAATACATGAGACTACCTATGATTTGTGCATATTTTTCTTGAGAAACATGATTACTTAAATTTTTTGTTAAATTTGTACCAGGAGTAAAAGGTGTAGAAACAGGAGTACAATCCAAATAATTGAATCTTTCTAAAATTTTATGCACATAATGAGATTGAGACAAGGAGATTCCATTAAATGTTCTATTGAGTTTAATTCCTAAAATCACATCAGCAAGACCTAAATCTTTCATATCAAATTTAGAAGATAAAAATGACTTAGTTTCATTAATAATTTCCATGTTGGTTCCAAATATCAAAATATCATCAACATAAAGACATAATATCACACAAGAATAACCAACAATTTTAGTATAAACACATTTATCAGAATCATTTATGACAAAGCCATTCTCTAAGATAACTTTGTTGAATTTTTCATTCCATTGTTTAGGAGCTTGTTTTAAACCATACAAAGATTTAATTAATTTGTAAACTTTATTCTCCGTCCACACACCACAAAACCTTCTGGCTGATCCATATAGATCTCCTCTTCTAAATCTCCATTAAGGAAAGTAGTTTTAACGTCCATTTGATGGACCTCGAGTCTATATATAGCAGCCAAGGTAATTAATACACGTATGGTGGCAAATCTAGAAACATGAGAGTATGTATCAAAATAATCCATGCCTTTCTTTTGTGTATATCCTTTTGCAACTAATCTTGCCTTAAATTTATCAATGGAACCATCAGGTTTAAGTTTCCTTTTAAAGATCCATTTGCAACCAATTGGTTTACACCCAGGAGGTAAATCACATAAAATCCATGTATGATTATTCATGATTGAATCCATTTCACTATTAATGGCTTCTTTCCAAAAACTAGAATCAACAGAACTCATAGCATCATGAAATGTCTGAGGATCATCCTCAGCCAAATAGATTAAAAAATCATCACCAAAGTTCTTTTCTTTTCTTATTCTTTTAGGCCTTTCTACAACAGATTCAGGTTCAATGATAGAAGTATCATGTTGAGAGTGATTAAGAGATGATGTTCCTTCTTCAATATGTCTTGTGACATTATTTTTCATAGGAAAAATATTTTCATAATAAACAGCATCAGATGCTCTTATTTCAATAATAGTGTTAACACTTATATCACTAATGTCAGATTTTATCACAAGGAACTTGTTTGCAGCCCTATTTTCAGCATATCCAATAAAAATAGCATCTACTGTTTTAGGACCTTTTTTTCTCTTCTTATTTTCAGGAATTTTAACTTTTACAAAATAGCCCCAAACTTTAAGATTATTTAAGTTGGGTTTTCTTTTACACCATAATTCATAGGGTGAGAAGTCAACATTCTTATGAGGTATCATATTCAAAATATAGCATGCAGATAACAAAGCTTCCCCCCCACATATTATTAGGTAAACCAGAATATGTTAACATTGAATTTACTGCATCTAATAAAGTTCGATTTTTCCTTTCAACTATACCATTAGATTGAGCAGAATAAGGGGCAGTTGTTTCATGTATGATACCACACTCTTCACAAAAATGAGCAAAATCATTAGAAGTATATTCTCCACCTCTGTCAGACCTAACCCTTTTGATAGTTTTTCCTATTTGATTTTCTGCTAAGTTCTTATAGATTTTAAATTTTTCTAAAGTTTCATCTTTATATCTCAAAAGATATATATAGCAGAATCTAGAGTGATCATCTATAAAGGTTATAAAATACTCTTGCTATTTCTAGTTAATACACCATTTGAATCACATACATCAGTATGAATTAAATTTAGAAGATCACTACTCCTTTCAACAGATTTAAAGGAATGTCTAGGGAGTTTTGCTTCAACACAAGTTTCACATCTAACTTTATTATTTAAATCCGTTTTAGGAATTAGATTTAAACCCATCATTCTTTTCATTGTCTTAAAATTCACATGACATAGTCTAGAATGTCATAAATCACTAGAATCTGAATTAACAACAGAAGTTGAGGAACCAGTAGAAAAATTGATATTATTGACCACGTAAAGACAAAGTACATTCAACTTAAACAATCCTTCACTTACATAACCCTTTCCAATAAAATTTCCAAACTTAGTGATTACAACTTTCCCAGATTCAAAAACTAACTTATAATTATTCTTATTTAATAAAAATCCACTAATAAGGTTCCTCCGAATTGCAGGCACATGCTGTACTCCTTGGAGAGATAGGACCTTTCCTGAAGTTAACTTCAAATCAACTCGTCCTTCCCCCACAACTCGAGCAGCACTGGAGTTCCCCAAAGTTACACTCTTGTTGGTGGCCTGATAGGTGGCAAAAACATGTCGATCAAAACAAACATGAGTGTTAGCCCCCGTATCAATCCACCAATCATTAAAAAAATTAATTAAATTTATTTCAGTGAATAATGTTACAAACCCATCAGAAGGCTCAGAAGTAGAAGCTCCAGAAGTTATCATGTTAACTTGAGGATTAGGAGTTTGATTATGATCATGGCGATGAAACTTGGGACAAGGTCTGCCACCATCTTTTCTCTCATAGCAATTCTTGGCAAAATGACCTGGTCTACCACACACATAACAACATTTCTGATTAGACTGATTCTTAAAATTTTTCCCTTTAGCCTTATAGTTTTGATTCCAATGATAATTGGCCTTCTTATTATGGAACTTAGGATTAGGATTCCGGAACTTGGGATTATTGTAATTTTTATTTTTGTTGTTGTTTTCAGTCAGGTTGACATTGGAGGAGTTTTTAGACCCAATCAATTTTCTTTGTTCTTCCTCAATCCGAATAGAACACTGAAGTTCATCTAATGAAATCTTAGAATGTTTATGCTGAAGGGATCTAGCAAAATTATGCCAGGAAGGTGGAAGTTTATCAATCAGACATGAAACAATTAAATTTTCATCCATGTTTTGACCTCTAGATTTCATTTCACATACAATGTTAAAGAATTCATGGGTTTGTGAAACAACAGATACGGAATCAGACATGGTGAAATACAGAAACTTAGAAGCAATGAAACGTTCAATTCCAGCATCTTCTTTACCATACTTATCTTCTAATGCTTTCCATAATTCTCGTGCAGTAGGAATTGAACAATAAATATCATATAGTGTATCATGCAAATTACTAAGAATTCGACCATAGCATAGATAATCTTTTTCATTAAGAGTGTATGCAGGTTTTACAGATATAGAACCGACTGCAGAAGATGCATTATTTGCATGAGTGGATGAATCATGAGTGTGGTCTGTATCAGAAGAGGATGGCACATCTTTAGATTCATTGATAACAAAAAATAGACCAAGAGAGGTCAGAAGGAATTTCATCTTCTGTTGCCATCTCTTAAAGTTAGTACCCGAAAATTTTTCAGGCCTTAGATCCTCCATATTAGACATCGAAAATCCAGACATAGCAATCAATCTTTCGTTTCAAAATTGTTGGAAAATATTAAGGGAATATGCTAGTCCAGAAGAAAAAGAACAGACCAATTAACACAGTAATCTACTATAACAACAGAAAGGGAAACGAGTTTAGAATCGCCTGTTTAGGAGAGAAACGTGTCGTATATGACACTGTCTTTGAAACGAAAGATGCCCCCTCCTCTAGCACAGAGTTCACTGGCGCTTCGTCCCCGAGATATGACTCCCCACTGACTGCTCCAGGTGCAAGGCCAGAGTAGTCCTAATCCGATCACTTGTTGATGTAGAATGCCTAGAGCAAAAAGACATTTCAGGAGCACAGTTCGTATTTTTTTTCTTGAGAGCACAGTTTCGCAAAGAGAAGAAGAAGAAGAAGCAGTTCTTCTGTCTCTGAAACACTCCCACTTATAGAAGTCTCGGGCAGTTAGAATCTCAACCGATGTGATTCTAACGGTAGGCTCATAACTGGCCAAAACCCAACAGGTGTGACCCAACGGTAGACCCAAATCAAATTCAAAACTCGGTAACCGGCCGGCCCAACACAACAGCGCGGCCCGGCCCGGCCCGACACGACACGACGCGGCGCGGCGCGGCGAGCACAGTTTCGCAAAGAGAAGAAGAGAAGAAGAAGCAGTTCTTCTGTCTCTGAAACACGCCCACTTATAGAAGTCTCGGGCAGTTAGAATCTCAACCGATGCGATTCTAACGGTAGGCTCATAACTGGCCAAAACCCAACAGGTGTGACCTAACGGTAGACCCAAATCAAATTCAAAAGTTGGTAACCGGCCGGCCCAACACAACAGCCCTGCCCGGCCCGGCCCGACACGACACGACACGGCACAAACAAACGGCACAAATAAACAAATAAATAAACAAACAAACAAATAAATATATAAATATATAAATATATAAATATATAAATATATAAATATATAAATATATAAATATATAAATATATAAATATATAAATATATTATTTATTTCTATTCGATCAAACCACTTAATTCAACACACTATTCGAGATCTAAGGGTGAGCTCCCCAATACATAAATCAAAGGAAGTCTTTCCAACTTTCAATACGGGATTAAACATTAAACGAGGAATTTGAATCAACATAAGGGCCATAAAAACTAACACCAACAACTGCCACATGTCTCACCAATTTTATGTTAAACACAGAAACACAACACTAAACACATAAAATACAAATTTGAGCAGATAAATGCAACACTATGTTGCCGTTACATGCATCTACTCAGTGCTCACCACTGCACGTAAAAATCAGCTAAACACGTCAAAGAGACGAAGGGAACTGACTTGAGATATTACAAGAATGTGTGACAATCTCCTATTAAAGAGTATTGAAGTCGTCACGTGAGTTCCTCGAATAAAAGTAGACTTGAAATATAATTTTGTAGGAAGGAAATATATGTGATTAAAAAAGAAGTATGTGTTAAGAATGACATGTGCCTATTTAGAAAAGAAATGTGTATATTTGGAAGTAAAAAAAAAATGGAAATGATGTAGAGTTGTTAAGAATTAAGTAGATCTATATGTTTAGAACGACGTACATTTACTTATATATTTACTTCCTAATAGGTATATGTCATTCTTAGGTCTTATTTCTCTTTCCAAATGGACATATTTTCGAAGTATGACAAAGTTGTTTTTGTCCTATTTGATGTATCGCATAAGCTTGTCATTGATTACAAGATCAGTACTTAAACCTTGTTTTGCTCCGACCTATTTTCCAATTTTAGAATCTCAAGTTAAAAAATTGTTATATTTTTATTTTAAAATCAAAAGTATTTTCATTTGGATGATCCTAAAAAATAAAGCATTTTATTTATTTATTATGATGTCAACTCATTTTTTCTTTAACTTTATTTTCCGATGGATATGGCCGTAAACCCAAACAAGAAAGTCATAGTGCCACACCAACCACTGTACTCTCGTTCACTCTATCTTACGGTCAAATAAATAAATAAATAAATAATATTATATAATAAAATAATTATGAATTTTTATAATATTTTAAGATGATTCAAACAAATCATTAAAATAGCAACCATTATGAAGACCATACTTAAATTAGTGGAATTAAGTTAATATTAAATTTAGAGTTCAATACAATTTACGTCTGATTATAAAAAAATAAATTAATACGCAATGTTTGATAATCGTACAAGATATGGACTACGCCGTTCGCCTTAACCAAATGGTCACACGTCACTTTCACTCGCACGTGTCGGGTAGCGGATTCCATGTTTTAACAAAACCGTCGGTTGTGGGAGAAACCGACGGAACCGAGCTCCAACCAGCGGATCCGCCATCCGGTTGTTCCATTTTATCGAAGACGTGAGCGTTCCACTTCCATCCACTCACAGGTGCAGGAAGTGTCACGCAGCTGGCGCCCCCGCCGTGTACTCGCGGCCCCTCTCGAGGCTTCTCCCTTCCTCCACATAGCACATCACCGCCTGTGTCCCGCGGACACGCGCCAACATGATTCGGCAGTCGGCACCATGCGAAATTCCACGTGTCGGTCAAACATTCCCGGCGACATAAAAGCTTCCAGAACGTACCCGAACAAGTGAGCAACCGGCACGATGAAATTTCCTACCCAAATATACCCCTGCACATCGCGGCAACCCACGTTTCACTTTCTCGGCCACATTGGGGTATTCTAGTAACTTCACAGTTCCCTCTTTCCGTGCGCCGTTTCCAGAACTCTGGTTTACGCTCCCGAAACCTCGCCCGAGTTCTACCCCCTTCCAGCGACCACAGAGAACCCCTTCCCCATCCCTATATAAGTAGGGCAGCCCCGCACTCTGCCCTTCCACGTTCGACTCCAAAGCGCACAGACGCGAAAACCCATCCAAAGCATTGCCTATAGAGTTCTAACGCACAAACCTTTCCTGTAAATTTCCCGGACAATCTCCATCGCAGCAGCAGCAGCACCACCACCACCATCACCGGTGTAGAGTGAGGAGTTTCCTGCAGGAGAAAAGTCTGCTGTAGCAGTGATGGCATCGGCGAAGGGCAGCGATGGCGGCAAGGCGGTCGGCATCGACCTCGGCACCACCTACAGCTGCGTGGGGGTGTGGCAGAACGACCGGGTGGAGATCATAGCCAACGACCAGGGCAACCGCACCACCCCGTCCTATGTCGCCTTCACCGACACCGAGCGCCTCATTGGCGACGCCGCCAAGAACCAGGTCGCCATGAACCCTGCCAACACCGTGTTCGACGCGAAGCGGCTCATCGGGCGGCGCTTCTCCGACCCCTCGGTGCAGGCGGACATGGCGCACTGGCCCTTCAAGGTGGTGGCCGGCCCGGGGGACAAGCCAATGATCGTGGTGACCTACAAGGGCGAGCAGAAGCAGTTCTCCCCCGAGGAGATCTCCTCCATGGTGCTCACCAAAATGAAGGAGATCGCCGAGGCCTACCTGGGCACCACCGTCAAGAACGCCGTCGTCACGGTGCCGGCCTACTTCAACGACTCGCAGCGGCAGGCCACCAAGGACGCCGGCGCCATCGCGGGGCTCACCGTGATGCGCATCATCAACGAGCCCACGGCCGCCGCCATCGCCTACGGCCTCGACAAGAAGGCCCAGCGCAGCGGCGAGAAGAACGTCCTCATCTTCGACCTGGGCGGGGGCACCTTCGACGTCTCGCTGCTCACCATCGAGGAGGGCATCTTCGAGGTGAAGGCCACCGCCGGCGACACCCACCTGGGCGGGGAGGACTTCGACAACCGCATGGTGAGCCACTTCGTGGCCGAGTTCAAGCGCAAGCACAAAAAGGACATCAGCGGCAACGCGCGGGCGCTGCGGCGGCTGCGCACGGCCTGCGAGCGCGCCAAGCGGACGCTGTCCTCGACGACGCAGACGACGATCGAGATTGACTCCCTCTACGAAGGGATCGACTTCTACGCCACCATCACCAGGGCCAGGTTCGAGGAGCTCAACATGGACCTCTTCCGCCGGTGCATGGAGCCGGTGGAGAAGTGTCTGCGCGACGCCAAGGTGGACAAGGCCTCGGTGGACGAGGTGGTGCTGGTGGGCGGCTCCACCCGCATCCCCAAGGTGCAGCAGCTCCTGCAGGACTTCTTCAACGGGAAGGAGCTCTGCAAGAGCATCAACCCCGACGAGGCCGTGGCTTACGGCGCCGCCGTGCAGGCCGCCATCCTCAGCGGCGAGGGCAACGAGAAGGTGCAGGACCTGCTGCTCCTGGACGTCACCCCGCTCAGCCTCGGCATCGAGACCGCCGGCGGGGTCATGACGGTGCTCATCCCGCGCAACACCACCATCCCCACCAAGAAGGAGCAGGTCTTCTCCACCTACTCCGACAACCAGCCCGGCGTCCTCATCCAGGTCTACGAGGGCGAGCGCGCCCGTACCAAGGACAACAACCTGCTGGGCAAGTTCGAGCTCACCGGCATCCCGCCGGCGCCGCGTGGGGTGCCCCAGATCAACGTCTGCTTCGACATCGACGCCAACGGGATCCTGAACGTATCGGCCGAGGACAAGACGGCGGGCGTCAAGAACAAGATCACCATCACCAACGACAAGGGGCGGCTCAGCAAGGAGGAGATCGAGCGGATGGTGAAGGAGGCAGACAGGTACAAGGCCGACGATGAGGAGGTGAAGCGGAAGGTGGAGGCGAAGAACGCGCTGGAGAACTACGCCTACAACATAAGGAACACCGTGCGGGACGAGAAGATAAAGGGGAAGCTGCCGGCGCCGGACAGGGAGAAGGTGGAGAAGGCGGTGGGGGAAGCCATCGACTGGCTCGAGCGCAACCAGCTGGCGGAGGTGGAGGAGCTCGAGCACAAGCTCAAAGAGCTGGAGGAGGTGTGCAACCCTATCATCGCCCGCATGTACCAGGAAGGTGGCGCCGCGGCCGCCGCCGGCAGGGACTTCGGGGGCGCCTATGGCGGCAGTGCGACGGGCGGGGCGGCCGGTGGCGCCGGTCCGAAGATTGAGGAAGTTGATTGAGGACTTTGGTCGAGCAGTGGTCGGGTTCGTTTTGACTGCTTGTCTTCACAGCCATGGATTTTAAATGGGCCTCTTTGATCGGGCTTTTTGGTGTGTGTGTATGCAAAGAGTCCAATACCTGGTTATAGTATGGCGTTATGTAGAGAGTGATATGTAATTGACAAAAGAGTGATCCGATAGTTTTCATGCAGTATAACTCTCTCTCTCTCTCTCTCTCTCTCTCTCTCTCTCTCTTCTGTGCCATGTGAAGGTTAGCGTGACAAATTGGGATAAGATAATTGTTATTTAGGATGACACATTCCTTAACAAGTGTTTTTAGCACCAAGAAAGCAAAATTAACCAAATTAACTGATCGGATGACGGATGGTCAAAAAATAATTATAACTCAGAAAATAAAAAATTGTTTAGAAAATTCAAAAAATCAAGTTTATACGTATTATTGTTTATTTTTTCGGATGAGTTATACCGACAGATGGGTGAAGTGAGTCTTTACCTCACCATATATTGTTTATTCAAAAATAAAAGTACCGGGTGCACGTGTGATTATTGATAACCTTTCGTATCGGTAATTGCCTAATTGGTATGTAAGGGGACGCAGCGGGGGTTATATATGTAAATAGGTAAGAAGTTCAATTTCGCAAAATAAAATAACATCAAAGGCTATAATGAAAAGGAGTATACTCTGTAAAAGTGGATACAAATTAGGGATTTTTGTATATATACTCTAGTGAAGTTTAATTTTGTCAAATATATCTCTCATCTGAATATATTATCATAAATATCTTCAAAATATGGATACTATCACGATTATATCTTCGTCATAACTGTCACGTGTTTAACTCGAGTTAAGTGTGAGTTAAAGAGTAAGATTTTTATATATATACCGTTGTAAAGTTTAATTTTATCAAATATGTCGTGTACATGACATATTGAAATATTCTCCTCCTATCGATGGTAATAAATTAAAATGTATAACCGTAACATTTTTATTTAAATAAAGAATATTCATGATAATATATTCAGATGAGAGGTATATTTGATAAAATTAAATTTTAAGGGGATATATATATATATATATATGTGTGTGTGTGTGTGTGTAAAAATCCCTACAAATTAAGTATATTTTTATCTTATCTGAACTCTGAAGCGTCAGTAGCAGAGTTTGATAAATCGATACGGGACGGGGCGAACCGCACGTCCCGTCCCGTACCAGCCAAAGATCGGGACGACTAGTTTGTGGGACGCAATCGGTACGCTCTCATATATTATATATATATATTTTTAACAAATAAAAATTGTAGGCGAGTTGGTTAAGGGTTTAGTTTTCAACGGGAAGACACCGATTCGATATGTGGGGTTTGCATTTTTTTTCTTAGTTTCTTTTTAGTATTTTTAGTTAAAAAATGCCAAAACTCATGTGAATGAGTAAATTCGAACCTGAGTCACAGATTAAGACACATGAAGACTGCCTAACCAACTGAGCTAACATACTTTTTGTATTATTTTACGTACACTTTATATACATAGTTTATGTTTTCATCTCGGTACGTAGCAGTGCACACCCGCACCGTCCCGTCCCAGCGAAAAATCGGGACGGACGGTACAAATGGTCCGTCAAACCTTGGTCAGTAGCTTCCTCACCTATGTTGAATTTTTTTAAGTAATTTTTTTAGTTTCCAACTCCTATAAGTTTTCATATTTACATGCTACAACTCCAATGATCCAATCTACAGACTTATCAATAAACACTTATTATTTCACATTTATTTGTTAAGCACTTTTTTACGGATCTTTTTATAGACGCGAGTGATTTTTTCCTAATAATATCATCCATTTTACTAATTAACTTGATATTTTAAATCTCTATAAAGAAATATCTGGATTATAAGATTAATCCGTAAATATGAAAGTGAATAGGGGTTAAAAGTTAGAATTTTTAATTTCGAAATTTGTTTTTGTGTCCTTAAGTCAAGAATGTGAATAGATTAATAGAATTTTTGATATTCATTGACATAGTTGGAAGTAAGATTCGACGTGTCGTCATATGCGTTGATTTTCTTGTTAACATGTTACGATCTGAATTGTGACACGACGTACTTATTAATCCGTAAATATGAAAGAGAACAGGCGTTAAAAGTTAAAATTTTCAATTTCAAAATTTATTTTTGTGTCCATAAGTCAAGAATGTGAATAGATCAATAGAATTTTGGGTATTCATTGACATAGTTAGAAGATTTGACGTGTCATTCGAATCATATGTACTGACTAATTTTTTGACATGATATGGTACGATCCAAACTGTGTCGTATCGTGGTCACACTTAGGGTTTGGTATATATATATGTATGATATCGTATATATTCGATCGTACTTATCGTACGATATGATCAATACAGGTACATAATTGATATAATATTTGTGTTATTTTAGAACATTTAAAATCGAGTTCGAAACGTGCGAATAACATTTTTCTTAAATTTTATTTTTTTAAAAAAGGTAAAAAACAACATATTTATTAATTGATTGAGTTAAATATAATTTATTATAATATATATGTATTAAATAATCTTTTATTCTTAACCCACACGGTACGTTAAGATACGGTATCATAGCACGACAGAGCATGATCATCCCGTTGTCGTGCAGTTGATGCCGTTGGAAAAGTTCAACGATCACCGTGAAACTCACGTTCGCGAATTATGTTGTGTCGATTATTTGTAGGAACGATTTGTTACACTTGTGTATCGCGCGTGTCTCATCCAGAGTTTGTCGGTCCGGTCGACTCTGCTGACCCGGTCTCGGTTTGGATCGGGTCGGGTCGCTCTCGTCTCGGTCCGACTCGATCCGTCCCGTTCTAAAACACCATTATATATATATATAATATCCGTCCCGTTCTAAAACACCATTATATATATATATATAATATAAAATAATATAATATAATAAAAAAACACATATTATATATAAAATATAATATAATATTAAAATAATAGGCCGATCCGATGACGACCCACAACTCGGTCGACCCGATCCCGACCTGAGTCAGGTCAGATCGTGCGAGTCAATACGAGACACACCGAGTCGATAAACCCTGATCTCATCCACCGATGAACCGTATTTTAAAATTACTAAGCACGCGAGAGCAGACATCAACTCATCTTGTCGAAGGACACATATTCAAATATGTATTCTCTATTGGTATTTGAAAAAATAAATCATAAGCTGCGTACTTTATCCAAAATACCCACACCTATCAAAAATAGCGGCGGTAATCTCGCAAGATTGTGTGAGGGTCACGACTCATGACTAGTATCCTCCGAAGGAATCGAAGGCGGTCTGGTTTCACCGTTCTCGAAGCATCCAATTCGCCACTCTCTCTCTCTCTCTCTCTGTCTCGCGGCCCCTCCACATTGCCTTCTTCCTGCTCGTGTAGCTTCCGTCGCTCCCGCGGCATCTCCCTTCAGATTGGGGCCTTCTGGAGAAGCTTGACGGAGATGGTAAGCGACCACTCTTCGGCCCCCTTCCTTTGCTTCCAACATGCTAGGATCGCAGGGTGTTCAAGATCTATAGTTTCTTTTTGCATTTTTGGTTTGTTTGATTTCGGCAAAGAGGTGGTGGTTATGTTCGGTTCTGTTTGTGGGCGTTGAGGTCTTAGTTTTCGGCTGCAGCTTGTCTTCTTTTCCCCCGTGAAAAAAGGTTTGAACTTGAATTATAGGAACGGTTTAAGCTCAGTTTGGAGGCAATCAGGTGTCAAGAAACTGGTACTCATTGAGTTGGAAGAATAGAACGATGTTTCTAGTCAGTCTCTTAACTTTTATTGATAGTGTGGAAGCAAAAGATGCAGCTGTATGATTGAGTAGGCTTGTGTGATTGAACTCTCACATATGTGCAGAACTTTAAATTCTCCTTTAATTAATATTTTACCCAACTTTTATCGGCAGCGTGGGAGCAGGAGGGGCAGTTGTATACTTAAATGGGCTTGAATAAAACCCTAGCAAGTTTGCATAATTTCAAGTTCTTCCCTTGTTGGACATTTCCCAAGGGTTTTTGTTAGTTTGGGAGCAAGAGAGGCAGAATAGGCTGAGTCAGATCCCTAATGTATATGCTAAACTTTAATTCTTACATATAGCAGATGGATTTCCCTGGCCTCAGTAACCTGCCTCTAAGAAAAGTTACACCAGCCTTGATGGACAGGACATTACTGGTTTTGATGCTGTGATGTCAATGCGGTGCATGTAAGTGCAACCTTTTTATCGTCATAAGGTGTTGCTGTAAAATGCCCTAATGTTAGTATACATAATTTTGGGTCCATCAGGGCTCCACGGGAGCTAATTTATGCGAAATCACTATCTCACGGTATGAAATGTTCTACTGCAACTTCTTTGACCATTCTAAGCTTGTGCGTTGACATGTAGACTTCATGCCATAGAAAAAAAATAAGCTAGCAAATTGAGGAGAAGCTTGCTGCCTTGTGGGCTCTCTTGATCATCAATCATACCGACCGTGTCAGTGGCTTGAGCTATTCTTTGAACTGTTCAATAGGGAATTTCTTTTCATTTTAAACCTTGTACACACAAGCATGCAAGAGAGTCACTGTACTTAATAGCTTTAGTTAATCAGTATATAGATATTGACTCTTGAATGTAAAAGCTTCCAACTTATAAATCCATTGTTAATAAAATTTTGTGTTTGTATAAGTCCGTGAAATGGTCAAAGTCAGACACAGTGGAGACTGATTCTAATAAGCATCATCCACTTGTGGCTAGAACTTTAGATTCTAGATCACTGAACTCACATAGACTCGAGAACATCCTATTTCCTGTCAGGATGTGGCTTGTGATTGCATTTGATTTGTATACTGTATGGCTTGCTTGGGAACAATGTGCTTGAGCATGTTTTGATCACTGATGCCTCTGCATTGGTCAGCAGCACTTAGAAGTTTGTGGAGATAATAATTTCTGCAGTAACAAAAGAGGAGGGAGTGGACACAGGTGACTCAAATGGATGTAATAATGGCAGCGTTAGAGGCTGGAAAGTATATACATTATTGACTCCAAATTCTAGTTAAATCTCTGTGATTCTAATCCCAAAATGAATTCACAAATTAACTGTAGATGGATTAGCTTATAATTCTAATGTGTCCATTTACAAGCCTAATTGTAAACAAGGACATTTCCATGCAACATGAGATGACATGATTTATTCTTTTGCTATTCACAAAGTCATGCCTTGGCATGCTTATTATCTATTGTTGAAAATGAAAGAAAAGGAATCATTTTTGAACCCCACATCTTTGGCATTATTCATATGTATCAAATTGGTGCAACTAGGTCTATGCCTTCAAATGTATTTGAGGACTGATTACCCTGAACACAGGTTAGGGCATTGGCACCTAAACTATAGGCACTCTTACTGTGATGCCTGGAAAGCTGATCATGTCATGAGGAAGTGTGCAAACAGCCCCCCCCCCCCCCCCCCCAACAAAAAAAAAAGAGGAGGGAAAGGCTCTCACCGCTCATTGTTATGCTCAGTCGGGATGAATATTTGTCTCAGTTTATAATGGATAACTATCATCTGCTGTCAAAGTGCACTTTCTATTATTCAGTGGTTGAAGGTTCTTATCACCTGATTTTCATACTGAGACTCCGTTTAAACCCATTATTTCTGTTTCTTACTTTGATAAAAGAGTTAGTATTCAACTTTTTATATTGTTCAGTGCTCAAAACCATTGTGATACTCAGCACAACTTTTTTTTCCCCTTTCATCTAAAGGCTATGCACAGCCTTTTCTCATGTCAGAAGCAAACAGGGAGAGTGTACCGTTCTTAATAATTTGGATACTATAATCCTGTCCTGCCAAGACCATGTTTAAATTTTTGTTTAAAGCTAAATTCATAATTTCTCTTGCTGACTGGCTTGCCTTTGCTGGTTGCATGTCTCAAAATGTATGTGGCATGCTTGCTTCTGTGGACGGTCTGCCGACATCTGATCTAGGGCCCAGTTCCAACTCATTAGGGACAAGATTCAGAAACACAAAACAATTTCATACCATTTGTGACGTATATAGAGATTGGACATGGACATTTTCAAGAATATAAAGTGGAAACGAGAATGCATTTTTCCATAATGCATTATTGGGAAAAAAGCTCTTTCCAACTCCATTTATTAATAATGTCTTTCTTATTGGAGGTATAATTGGGGTTTATGGCCATACTACTAGGCATATCTGAAAACAATAAACACTGCTCAGCGCATAGACTGATAGAGCTTTTTTTTTTCCGTCTCCTCCCACGTAAATTTCTTCATCATACTCTGGTTCCTAGGAACTTGCTGGGTACTTGTTACAATGTAGATCGATAGACCGCAGAGTTCTGATGCGATAACTGTGTTCTTTGTGAAAAATGCCAACCCTTGCTGCCTTATTTACACATAAATTGCAGAGGAGATGGCTGTGTCGGGGATGCAAAGCATCACTAATCTGCAGTGGCATCATTGTTCTAGAAGATTTAGTATTGAGTAGGCCATTACTATGGTATTAGGCAAAATTTAGATCTTAGAGAAATCAACCTGCTTTGTGAGATTGATTAGCTGCTATTCATCATCATCATCATCAGATCCTTATCCTATTATTTGGGGTTGGCTACATGGATCCTATTCCGTCAAAGATTTCTATCAAGTGCTATATTTATATTTAAACCTCAGGAGCCAATGTCCCTTCTAATAACATCACACTATCTCATTTTAGGCCTACCCTGAGCTCTTTTATTAGCATCCACTAAGATTTGGTCATATCTTTTAACTGGCGCTGAGTTAGGGCGACGGTGCACGTCCAAACCACTTGAGCCTATTTTCCCTCATTTTACCATCAATTGGAACTAGCTGCTATCATATGGGCAAAATTCTGAAGATACTCTCTCGAAGTGATTTTGCTGATGGGGACATGACTGCTATCCCCAGTTTCATTTGGCAGCAACCTTTGATGTCTTTAAAAATCAGCTGGACTTACCAAATTTTGAAGCTATCTGTGGTGGATCTGCTTAAAGTCCTCTTATTCTAGCGCCTATAGGTAGCTATAATAAAACAAGGGTTTCACCTCCTGTGGTCTGAAAAAATAAAAACTCATCATGGATAAGTCAAATTCAAGCTTCTAGCATGGCTACTAAAGCTAGTTCCGTGTGCAACTTGTATGCGTATTGTTTGAAATGTTGTACACATCCAGAAATGTTTATGTAGTTGCTGATGTCTTAACAATCATCAGGAGTCTGCATATTCATCTCTGATGGTCTCCTCGTCTGTTTCAGTTTCACCTTGTTAATTCAGTGGTTACTGAGCCAGATGTTGACCATTTTAGATTGGAGTTTTGAAGATTAAATTCATCCTTACCTTTATGTGAAATATTTTGAAGTTTACCGAAATATCTGTCATGATTATATGACATCTTATGTTGATAATTTATAAAAATTTTGCAGGCTAACAAGCACACAATTATTCTAATGCAGTCATCCCCAAATAGGGCAACCAGAACATTCATGGACTATGATTCAATTAGTCAAGCTATGCATGGTATGTTCTTTTGGACGTTTGAGCACAATCATGCTCATGTTTTCTTCAGTAGCTTATGATTACGCTGGTCATGACGTTTCAGTAGTTTATAATATATTTCTATCTTGGGAGAGTTGTTGCTAGATAAAAAATTGCCACATGGTTGCTTTGATTCTTCTGAGATGCAAATTTGCAGGTTCTGGGTGATCCATTTGCGGTTCATTTTTCCTTCTGATGTATGCCTTGATACAGTTCCCGCACTTGTAGAACTACAAAATCACTAAATATTATATCCTGGAGTAGACTGTTATGTCTTGTCATGCAAACATTCATCTGCATGCTCTTCTTAGTGTTTGTTTGCTCTTTTTTTCTCTGTGCTGAATTACTTCCACATACAAATAAATGCACTTATGATCATAGCTTGACATTGTAGGGCCATTAACGAGTAGAGCCAGAGGGAGTTTGGCTTTCGCTACCTTCAATTTTTATAATCTGATTATCTATGTTCATATAATCTTGGTAGACAGCCGCATGGTGTATACAGTTGTTGCAGTAAACCTGTATAACATGTACAAAATGTCATTGAGATGGATTGGACTGATACTCGAAGTTTGCCATATCAGGTCTTGGATTAGCCTGTTTGGGGGGGGGGGGGGGTTCAGAGAGAAGAGATGTCAGTGAAATCTTGGGAGATTGGGACAATGCAGAAATAGATGGACATAAATGTGTATGATAAGAATAAAGGAATATTGTTTTGGATCAAAACATTTTCTTGGAAGGCTGAAGAAAAGAGATCTCATAGAGATGGGGATAGTGGCCAAAAATCGTAATGATTTTATACTTCTTACAAGATGCCATTTAGCCATTCAATATGATTAAATTAACACAATATTATAAGAACTACACAAAAACATATTTACACAAACAAGAATTGCTTTTTCGGATCTCAATGTCATCTCAACATGTTAGAGAGCTTCTCCTCTATCGTCTTCATATCTTCATCGTCTCCTTTCTCGTTTTTCCCCCCTATTCATCCTCCTTTATCCTCCTCTATGTCTGTCTTGTTCTTGATCTCAGTAGAAATTCTTCTTAGAAACTCTTGGAGAGACATAGATCTGGGAGAGCTCTCGGACATCTCGTAAGAGATGGCAACCCTTGTTGATACGAAGGTTGAAGATGCTATTTCTGCAAGATGGGTTTTGCTTGACATTGTGGTTGATCTTAGGCAGCATTTGGCAACCCCATTGGGCTTTGACTTTTAGCCTAAAAAGTCCCACCCCCAAAATCTCTCACTAAGTGCACCAAGGTCACATCAACTTTATTCCAAAGCTGACTTTTGGGTTCTAGAGAGGGAGAGGGAGAAAAGATCCCACTTTTCAAAAGCTCCAAAAGCTCCTCTCAAGTAGTTTTTTCTCTCTCTAATGATTGTTGGATAAAAGTCAAAGCCCAATGGGGTTGCCAAATGTGGCCTTTAGTCACATCTGCCATAGGGTTCACAGCATCATGACAAGCCGGAAGGGTTGCCTTCATGGCTCTATTCCTTTAAATCAATGGAACATGAAGGGTGGACAAGGTTTGGGCATGGATCTTGCGATAATGAGAGTGAAACTTGGTTTCCTGCAATAAAGTACGCACCTATGGTTAGTGGTGTGACGTGGCTGAGAGATCACCTTACCCTCATGTGGAATGTATACAAATGAGAGAGAGAGATGGCAGGGGTGTAGGTGTCTATGGGTGGGTGGGTCAGTGAGAGAGAGCTCCTGCAGATTATCCAAAAGAATTAACTGCCATTGGCTAGGCCATTAACATGTGCCCAAATAGGCAGTTGGAAAGCAAAAGGATTATTGACACTAAATCCTTGTTTGGGCACAAAATCCAACTTGTCCCCTCTCTTCTTTCTTACCATGCAAAAAGAGAGGGACATTTTGTAATTTCAACATTTAGTGTAGGGTCAACTGAAGTGAAAATTGTAAATTGAAATGATAATAATCATTGTAGTTTGCTCCATTTTTTTTTGTTTTAAGTTAACCGATTGCATCAGCTAGGTGGGCAACATTTTGAAAAGCAGGGTGCTTCATTTTTGTTGTTCATTTGTTGGGTTCAACTCTTTTCCATCTTCAGAGCATGCAGAGAAATTCCCAGAAATTGTACATAAACTGGAAACCTATCTATATTCTTTACACCCTTATGTTTAATTGTCTCCTAGAAACTCAATCGGTATCTGGTTTTACATTTTCCCTCAAGAAAACTGCTGTTCCATGTGGGATACTCAGGAATCTGCGGACTGTACGAGAGGAAACTGAAGGAGCTTAATCCAACCATCAGGAATATCCAATACGACATTGCAGATCTTTATAACTTCATCGATGGCCTCACGGACATGAGTGCATTGGTGTACGTAACGTCTCTGTAAATCGGAATGGTTAGACAAAAAGTTGATTTGTTCCACTAACCTAGTTATGTTACTCGCTTCTGGTTGCAGGTTTGACCACAGTATTCAGGCTTATCTGCCATATGACCGTGAATGGATAAAACAACGCACTTTTCATCAGCTTAAGAAATTGACCATGCGTTAGACATCGTCAGCATCAATGGGTATGCAGTTGTGGTATAGTAACTGTATTGATGGCAAGAAAACATGGTGAGTAAAGTGATTTCTCCCAGGGAGTTACTGTCTTACAGATTCGAATACAGATTCTCGTAGTAGAATTGCATCCTTGCTTGTAAAAATAGCACCCGGAGGTTTGAGACACCTACTTGTTTGCTGGGGGTGTCATGTCATGTATACTTGACATGGTGTGTCTCTTGGCATCATCTGTAACCGAGTAATCATGTATATCCATCATTTACCTGTGATTGTTTTCTCCCCACTTTAACACCCGGCGTTCATATTATAATTAAGCTGTAGTCTGTTTGATCGCCTACGATGTATGACCAGAAAAAAAAAAGGAGAAATGCATGCCTTTTTGGTGAACTTTTTTTCTTCATATGAAGTTTAAGAGTTTTGTGTTGTTTGGAAGGGATATGTAAAAGAGAATGCTGCCGAAGAAATGAAAATAGAAAATGCATACTTTTCGGTGGTTTGGACTTCGGATTTAGATGCCCTACCCGGGGATCCGAAAGTATCGAGAAAATGTGCTTGTGGCTTCATCATGCTCGTCAAGGCGCCTTTATATTGCATATCTCTGTCCTATGGAATTGGTTGAATTCCTGACGAACCAAAAACTGCATGTAATTTGGGTGTTCTTTGATGAATGCCAATTGAAACGGACATGTTATGGGGCAGATCCACGACATATTTCTCATCGGCTTAATGCCGCTGCTACCAGGGATATTGCAACACGTCTAACGTGTTTGCGAACACCTTAACTCGTTCTCCCAGTGGTTTGTTCCATGTGGGAGCCGAGATTTACCTTGAGGACCATCTGGGTAAGCTCTCCTGGCGGAACAATATTAAAACTGTCTGAATTATGCATTACATAATAGATGTAGGGTGGACATAAGGTAGACGTCTATAGTGCAATAGTTAATAACACTTCTCAGTAAGTGAACGCATACGGTAGTTTGATATTTTACATGATCTCGAGTAGAAGGGCGAGAAAAATGTCATGTTGGCGATGCACCGCGAAGCATGTTCTAAGTAAGCCGCCTTATACATTCATGTAGTATTATTAGTTCACCGTTTCTTAAAATATGCCAATTCTAATTTTATGTCTATACATGGTTAGTTAATGGTGGTAAAAATGCGAACAATGAGAGCATGCAAATAACTTCTATAAATCCTCGTTTGATCAAATGGGGGAGCAACTCCCCTATATGCGCACACATGTAGGATGGGATTATGTTTACCAAGATGTATCACCGTCGACCTCACTTGATGCAGGTTGATGGGGTCTGACCAAAAAAGAGCTCGGTTTCGGCTCCTTCGTTTGTGAGCCCCATTTCTATGAAATCAATTGGACTTGCCCACACGCGCAGAGAGAGAGAGAGAGAGAGCCCAATATCACAAGGAAGAACAGGAACCATGCAGCAATATCCCAAGGAAGAATAAGAACCATGCTTTATTTGAACTAAGTCTACGGTACCACCATCTCCTTTAGTGCCTTGAACCATGACTTGTAGCACAGGCCAAATCGCCAATTCACCGTCAAAGATGTAGTAGTGAAGGAACTCGATGAAGTCTTCAATCAAGAATCGGCGACTCCCGACGATGCTGGCATCGGACTCCCCGAAAGGAATGCCTTGAAGAGGACAAGTGCCTGCTTGGGCCTGTGAAGGGGGACCTCATGGCCAGCTCCTCTTACAGTCACAAACGTGAGACCCTTGTACACCTGGGTCCATCCGCCAACCTGTTTCAACATGATAACATCTCAGCTTTAAGTAACCAACAAGTCAGTGCAGGCAGGTTATATCTGTTCAAGTTCTGTCTTGCTGCCTAAAGAGGCAAAACATAATGCCCTTATCAATTCCCTCTGGCCTGAAACTTGCATAGATTCAAGCAAGTTAACATCCACATTCACATCAGAACCTTCTTTTCCCCACATCACTACAGTGTGATGTTCAGAATTGGACGAATCATGGATGCGGGTAACAAGTGCACTTGGAAAACTCCGTACGGTTAGTTTAGGACATCTGTTGGCTTATATCTATGGACAAGAATTTGTTTCGAAATAACATGGTGTTGAATCCACAAAATCGCGGTGTTAAGATACATAGGCTCAGGAGTCATAAACACATGAATCACAACTCATTTAACCAATACGAGACTATTGCCAAGATACTATGTCCAAATTTCAACACTCCCTCTCACGGCCAACATGGACCGTGGGCATTAATTAAGTGGAGATGGCAAGATAGAGTTAGGTCCAAGACCATGCTCTGATACCATGTTGAAATTCACAAAATCGCGGTGTTGAGATACACAGGTCCAGGGGTCATAAACACATGAACCACAACTCATTTAACCAATACGAGACTATTGCCCAGATACTATGCCCAAATTCCAACACATGGTAGAATCAAGTTATCATTAACCATTATGTTCTCCTAGTATAGCTGGATAGTACCAGGTCGCTGACCAAGGAAACCTAGATGTAAATAAAAGATTTGTTGAGTTTTACCGAGTATTAATGATCCACTTATCACTATGTTTGGGCCGCACAACATGCTCAAATCTAGTCGATGGGATATGGTTAATGGACCTAACTCATATGTGACCCATGAGTTTCGATTGTGAGGAGGAACTCAATTAAGTCAAAATCCTAGACTAGTCCTTTCTCTCTAGAAATATTGGTCCGTGTCTGTCCCATACAGGACACAAACATTCAGCGACCGTATGAAGAGAGGAAATCAGGGAGTCACTAGAAGGGGTTACGTGTGTCTCCATCCGGAATCGGCTCAACTTCGTAACCAATCTTCTCTACGTAGTCTTACTCGTATGCGTGTGGATACGGTTTCGCTTCAGGTATGCACTCCAACAAAGTTCACTTAATGTAAACTAGTTTACCAACAAGGTAAATTTAACAGAATGAATGGCCAACTTCTGCATTTTGACATTCGCATTAAACAATCAGATCCAACAACCGTCATCAATATCTTAGGATAGGAAGAGGGAGTACCTGGCCATCATCATCATACCAAGGATGCCAAGGAGTCACAGTTGGGAGCCTGAGGGAATGAATACTGTACCGGGTGGATGTCACAGGAATTACGGCATCGGTGTCTCCACTGGCAAAAGGTGAAAGAACCTGGTAAGGATCGTCTCACATGACAGTGTACTCAGTAAAAACAAGTGTTATGAAGAAATTCAATGGGAAACAGTATATGAATTCAGAATAAGCCCTCATCCGTCCCTGCCAGCATAACCATCCACTGTATGAGTAACCCAAATGAAACAAAGATACCTTTACTGGCTATTAATGTTCAGAAACCTTGATAAATGAGCCACGAAGCATTTACGGGTTTCACTTGCATTGTAAATATGAAACCTAGCAGAATCTAAACAGGACATTCAGTAAGTTCATAATACATTCAGTAAAACTCTAAACATTGGTTTCAAATTTTTAATCTTACCACTGGGTTAACTGAATAAGGTCTTTCTCACAGTTACTACTTACTACGACCACTAGACAGATGGTTTTTGATTGTTAATGGTCAAAAATCAAATCCTCAGAAAATGCATGTTGGACTTATGTCCATGGGGTGGATGCCAAAATTATTGGAATACACATGACAACTACTCCTTCGTATTTTCTGTACGGCTCTCTACAGTGGAGTTGTGTGTGTACCAGTGAGAATGAACCACATGTGGCAGGAAAAAGATAGGCTAACAGCATCAGCTCTGGCCTCTGTGTGTGTGTGTGTGTGTGTGTGTGTGTGTGTGTTTGGGGGGGGGGGGGGGGTAGCAGTTGACATGAAAGAGCATACAAAGAAACTCACCTGAACATCCAAATGCGAAGCCCATGATCTATAAGCTCATGGTAAATATTGAGGACAGACCTTGGAGAGTCCTTCCAATTTTCATCAACTGTATCACTGCAAAACAAACAAACAAAAATGCATCAGCACATATTGTGTTATTGCCAAATTTAATCTCTTCAAGTACAAAGGTGCATGAGAAAAGTTTGTATTCAAATAATCCCCGTGTAGCACGCTCACAATCATTTAGGGATGGTTCGGTGTGTCATAAAACAATGTAAAATATTGATTTTGAAATCAGCGGCCTTAAAATCCATGAAAATAGAATTTCTAATTTTATAATCACCACTTTTAAGATCATCGGTTTTGTTTTCTAGTGGTTTTAGGCTGAAAACTGAATTCGGTTAAAAAGGATGCCACATAGGTCAATTGGTTTTGTAACCCAGCAATTTATGGCACACCAAACATAAGAAAAACAGCATAAAATGATTTATGGCACTCCAAACATAAGAAAACAGCATAAAATGATTTATGGCACTCCAAACATAAGAAAACAGCATAAAATGATTTATGGCACTCCAAACATAAGAAAAACACCCTTTTATGGCATTCTACGATGTTTTACAGGATTTTACAGCACACCAAATGACCTCGTAGTGATAAGTTCAGCATTCTGTACCTGCAAGTTTCCCATGAGTTAGGAGCAATTACAGCGCTAACATGCAGGGCCTTCTGAACCTCTGGCATATTAAAGTATTGAGTTGAATGCTGCTCAGTGCAAGGGTCATACTTCTCGCCCAATTTTCCAACTGACTATCAAAGAAAGGATGTACATTGATGGCCCAGATTTTAGTTTCAAGATAAAATAAAAGGCAAAGATTAAGCATAGGTGGGATCCTTGACTCATTTCTCTAACAAAGATACACATCTAGTGAAGATAAGGGGCAATAAGCAACAAATGAAACCATCAGTGTGAGTGAAGTTACATACATGGAGCCTTTTCAGTAATTTGTTTCTTGAGAATTTACTGCTTCTTGGGCAGGGAGGAGTGAAAATGCTGTATGGATCTATGTTGCCAAGTTCATTGCTTGCAATGTCAAGTATCTTGTCACACTGTTGTGAGGTGTGCACAAAAGATTGGAAGTCACAGTAAAGGTTCAGCAGCCTGTATGTTTGATCAGATATCAGACCAGAGGACCACATGAACTGGAAGAGCCCGTAGTGATCATGAAAATCATCAGTCAAAGCATTCCCAACCTGCATAATATTTACTAATTATTCTTTCGTTACTATCAAGCTTTTTTGTCTTCAGAGAGAGGAATGGACACAGGTGCATACCATGTAACCTTTCAGATTGATTGAATCATCTCCAGTCAGCTTTTGAGATCTTACAATTGCTTGGGCTAATTGAGGAACATAATGCCCTACAGCAGGAACAATTGCAATTAAGTCCAGAGAAAGGATAACATCATCAAAGAATCACAGCAAAGAAAAGTAATGAAATATAATTTTCTCAAAGTTCACATGTCATTAGATGGCCATGTTCCCTCTATCTACAATTTAACTGCCTAGGTTATCTTATTCTATAATTGTGTAATTTAATTTGACTGCATTTGCTTAGAGTTTAGTTGTTTGATGGGCTGTAATCTTATAAGCCCACCCAGAGGTAAGGTAAGATGTCCCTCTTCAAGCTTTTGAGGAATAAAAGCAATTGGGATTTTTTTATTTCAACAAACAAAAAAAACAAAAAGGAAGCATCAGAAGGATAAATGCCAAGTGATTCAGTCAAACCTGCATAGCTTTCTCCAGTGATGTAAAAGTCTCTCCCACTGTACTGAGGGTACTGTTTGAACCATTTCTTCAAAAACACCAACGAATCCTTTGCTGCAAAGCAAAAAGTTGAAATAAAAGTTCCGCAGACTTGTTGAGCAAGTTAGAATAAATTATCTTTCTTTGTTTCCTTTCCTTTACATGCATGGGGAAGAAATGGATTTGGCTGTCGTCCTACCGGTCCTTTCATCCCCATTGTTCAGCACATCTTCGGAGTTGTTGGAGTAGGAGTATCCAACACCAACAGGCGAATCAAGAAAGATGATGTTTGCAACTGCAAAGTAACAACAGAATAAAGAATTGAGTCATATATATCTTCCTCAATTAGATGAGATTGTCTTCTCCTGGGTGCACTAGTCCCTGAGTTTGTGGTGCATCTCACTTCGTCTCCATCTTTTCATGTGAGGCCTAAAGGACTGCAGTCTACGATGGCCCCTGGGCAGGCAAACCTAAGGGCGCAGGCAGTCTCATCTCATTCTTAATTTTCTAGTGAAAAGACAGACCACAAATTTTCATCAAGACAAGATTCAATGGGTTTCCAGGATACATAACCCTCTTCTATCACCAAAATAAATTAAGTCACTAGGAACAAGAGGAATATAATTAATTGTGAAACTTCTTCACTAGGAATAAGCGGAAGATAATTACTTAAGAAGCTTTCTTTCACATTTTTTTCAAAAAGAGAGCAAAATCAAAAACTACGGAGTGTCAGTTTGAAGAGGATGAGGCAGTTAATTTTTGGTAAACCAGAAGTCTTCTATTGTTGCTAGCTGCTGCTGCTGCAACTTTCATCCCATTGCCATGGGACATGAGCCAACATCTTCACAGATAAATCAGTTAGAAAACATAGACAGTTTTTCCTTTGGCGACCTAACAGAAGAAGAAAGCAACAACCCAAGATTTATTTCGTAGAGGGAAGAGTAAACTCCCGTCGAAGGCAATCATCTAAAGACCTGGGATGTTACCTTGGTTCCATGAATAGGGATTCAGATAAAGGGTCTTCCCATCTGGATCGATGTGGAACGGGCCCACTTCCTCTGCCAGCCCGTAAGCCACTGAAGAGCACCCAGGACCTGCAGAACACAGCTCATCCCCGTCAATCCAACCAAGAACTCTCCAAGGCCGCAAAACACAAAGCAGGAACGATCTGCAGCATCAACTGATAGAACAGGCCCGCGTGGCAGAAAAGGGAAGCAAAACGGAACCCATTTCTCCAACATCCAATCCCCGCTCGTCGCATGCCGAGCAGGCGTCGCCCGGGGGCTCCCCACTGGACGTCATCACCGTCAAGGTAAGACGATTTAAAGAACGGGAAGCAGGCTTTACCTCCGTTAAGCCAGAGGACGACGGGCTTGGAGGCGGGGTCGTCGGCGGCCTCGAAGAACCAGTAGAAGAGGGCCCTGCCGGAGCCCTCGTTGACGGTGATGTAGCCGGAGTAATGGGCGAAGCTAACGTTGAACACCTGCCCCGGCAGGGACCCCACCCTGTCCTTCTGCTGCAGCTCCGCCGGCGAGGAAGCGGAGCACCGGACTCCCGAGCAGGATAGGAACACCACGAGAGCGAGGAGGAGGAGAGAAAGGGCGCAGCCACCACCATCACCACCGCGGGTGGCCATGCCCGCCATGGATGGCCTCTCTCTCTCACTCTCACTGTCTCACTGTCTCTCTCTCTTATCACCGATGGGGCGGCGTAAGAGAGGGAGATGGAGATCCCAATACGCTTCCCTGGCATCCCTGCGACCGGTGATTTTTTTAGTGTAACTCCCTCTAAAATTTTGCATTTACGAAAAACTCCTCATGCTCTGGTGTAATGGGCCTTGAGTTGTCACCTGGCCCTGCGAAGTCATCCAGACAAGCCCACGATCTGCACGCTTGTATTTGCTTACCCAGCCCTCTCCACCATGCCTCTGTCCCTCTCTATCACTATCTGCCTCCTCGTTATATATATATATATATATATCTCTCTCTCTCTCTCTCTCTCTCTCTCTCTCCCATGCTACATCATATGTGTCTTCTCTCTCTTCCCATCTGTTTGTCTTTCTATCTCCTCTCTCTCTCTCCCATCTTCTCACTAGAGTGTGTAAAATCCTCTTCATCTCTCTCTCTCTATCCTCTCTTTTATCTTGCAGCCTTCCGGGGGAGACCAGGTGTTGGTGATGGGATATGGCCGGTGATCAGTGTCAGGTGAGACGAGTTGCAGGGCAAAAGTAACATAAGGGCGAAGCAAAGTGGGAGTACCACGGGATGGAGAAGCGGACTCCCCCTACCGATGCAGAGACCCCAGACGGAGAACCCCGGGCACTCGCATGCGGGTGCGGGCGGGGATTGGTTGGGACCTCGGTGCCCCCTGCCGCCCAATCCGTGGTGCCACCACGTGTCGGAATATTATAAAGGGAAGATTACATGTATTCCCTTTTTTAAAACTTTCTGTGTTTTATTAAGTTTTTCTTGACAGATATATCCTCTTTAATTGCTAATTATATAAAAATATATTCTACATTTAATCTCGTATTTGTTGGTATAGCTCGATAAAATTCTAGGTGACAATGTATTCTTCTAATAAGGGTATATCAACAAAAATAAATCTAATATTTACAAAATATATTTATTATATTAGATAATGTTACAGGACCGTTTTGGATTTTAATTTTTTAATGCAAAAGGCCATGTGTAATTTGCCATGTTTTCTTACTTTCGTTTGATTATTTGACTAAGTAATTTCTAACCATCTTATTTCAGTGAATTATATATTTAAAAATATGTATCATATTTAATTAACCCATGATTCGGTCTCTCATACAACGCACTTTAGGCTAGACCCCGCAGATTAACTAAAGGGGTTTTTACATAAAAAATATTATTAAATAAAATTTTGTAAAAATATTCTTATAAATGTATTAATAGATATATCACTGTGTAAATTTAAATTATGTAAAAATATCATATTTATTTATAAATTTATTATTTTTAATCAAAAAATTATAAAAACTATATTTAAATAATATTTTTATACTATTTGAATTAAGTCGATCATTTATCTCTGTTAATATATTTTTATGAATATTTTTTTAAATTCACTTTTAACGATAATTCTTACGTAAAAATCTCCTAACTAAATGATAGCTGCTTCCCCGCTTCAAATTTTCCACGAATTAAACTAAATACTCACATGGGCTTATGGTTGTCGAGTTGAAGAAACCCACTGAAGCACTCTTCTTCTGCCAGTCAATGACCAGAGCCATTTTAGCTTCTTTAAAGACATTATATTGAGTCCACCGTCGATTATTTGGGGAACCTTCTGTGCCCATCTCCTCGGCCTCTGTGACTTCCATTTTATCTATTGGATCTAGGATGTATGTATACAGAGAGAGAGAAAGATAGAATTAAGTTATCTACCTGCTCCATCTCTTATAAAATATTGGCATATGGTCATGTAGAGATGAGAAAATAGTCCCTCGATTTTTAAATCACATTTTTAATATTTATTTGTTGGGGAAGATCGCCCGACCATCCGTGAAAACCTACAACCACCAGAGAAACGGAGTCAGAAGGAGCCATGAACGTTACTCAAGGGACAACCCTCCGATGCTTAAGTTAGGACCTCGGTGAATGAGAATCAAGAGAAGACAGAGTAGAGAGAGGAGGACGAGAGTCATTTGATCAAACCTGGAGCGATGGTCGGACTTTTGGAGGAGTGCTCGTCGCGCCCAGCGAGTGCTCGGAGAGTGCTCGCTGGACAAGAATAGTGCTCGGAAGCGGATCAAGCTCTCCTCTCTAGAAGCCGCTTTCTGGAACTGTCGGCATGTCGAAGCATTTGTCGGAGCCTATCTTGCCGTGTTCGCGTTCCTCCCCCTGTCCCTGGCGGGAGGTCCCTTTTATAGGCGTTGTCCTGGCGGTGGAGGCATATCCCTTAGTAGGGAAGGAAGTGAGTCGTGGGGTAATGTCTCCTCACGATCGTGGGGAGTTTTCCGTTGGGCATCCCTTCTCTCGGAGTCGGATAACCTTTAAGCGAGTATCACGGCACCCGTAGGGAGTGCTCGCCTTTATTGAAGTCGAGGCCAATGATAGCGGGAGTAACGTTCGGTCGTCGGAGAGTCGTCCGACGTTCGATACGTCCGAGTTGATGTCCTTCGTAGGTTGGTGAATCCGATGGCCGGCCCTATTGGGTCGCCTATCACGGGTCATGGTCGTCGGGGGTCCATCATGTGCATTACAGATCTTGGACCGACGTGGGCCTAATGTCAATGAGCTGCGCATGAGCCATGTCGATCTTACCCTCCTCATGTTCAATAAATGGAAAGGGATAATAAAAAATCCAGAAGAATTTGATGTATGAACTAGTGTTGTTCAGTTCTTGTTCTTCTTTTTTGAAAAACTTTATTTCCTTAGTTTGGGATTGCCTTAAAAAGTTAGGAGTTTCAAAAAGATTGGGCATGTATAACTTATCAGTTGGCCATCATCTTAGGCTAACCCCACGTTGATCTAGTGAGTATTTGTGCACTTAAAAGAGTGTCGTAAGCCAAATGTTCATGTTCATAGCTGTTCAAGACTCATGGAACAATTTGCAGAGTCTGAAAATCCCGATTACGAAAAAATCACAACCAAATATTATTTTTTTCATGATTAAAATTAGCATGTTAAGAGTGCCAGCTATTTTTTATATTATTTTTTATAATTTTTAATTTAAGATCGGTCAAGACAAGCAAATAACTTGTGGGGGCAAACAACCAAAAAAAATGTGCTGCAACAAATATTACTCTGAATATAATCACGTAGCATGTCTTTTGACTTGTTGGAATAATACAATAATTTTATACAGTGGCGGAGCTAGAAATATTTAAAAGGGGAGTAAAATATAACTAACATAATAAAAATTATTTATTTTCATTCAAGTAAAAGATATTTTACAAGTGAGTTGTCCATGACGAGTCTTCATATTCTGAAAATGTTATATTATTATCTCATTGTCGTTACTCTCAAATGCCTCTTTCTCAATATATGTCACAAAATTATCATTCATCTATTGATCATCACGAAAATTGTTTCAACTTTAAAATTAGGTGCAGTGTTTCCGACGAGTGAGAGCTGACTTTGTATTACATAATCAAGATAATGAATCACAAATATGAATAACTAAGAGGGAGAACCGGATTAAGTTACTGAGACATGCAAAATTTCCGTGATTGAAAATACACGAAACAAGAATTAAAAAGAAAGAAAAAATCAAAATCCTGAATGAAATGTCTTCTCCAGGTAAAATCACATGGTAAAGCCCTACGATTCCAGCAAAAGACACCAAATAGATAACAAGAGAACTGAGCAAGGAGAAAAACTCACCGTATTGACAGAGAAGCTCCTCAGAGTGGAGTGAGGTGTGAGAGGCCGGATGTGCGGATCGGAGAGATCTGCTACAAACCTGCAAATCAACTCTGTGCACAGTCTGATAGCCTTTTTTTATTTATACTCAACCATCAAAAAATAACTCTACATAGGTACAGACAAAGTTTATCAGCCGGCAGTCGCAATATCTTTTTACGGTTCTACTGTGCTACTTTTATCCTCTTTTGTCTCTTTTAGGTTTCTATCTTACAAAAGAAAATCTCCATTATCAATTTACGGTTAAACAACCAGCCAATGAATGTGGGTGATAAATACACACCATCGGTAGACATTTTAGCTTAATCGTAAAACCTAGATATCTACATCATAGACATCTAATGGGCTCAAAAAAATCCAACAAGAGGTTGGGAGTAAATGTAAAGAGAGAGAGAAATTTACCCAAGTCAAGGGGGGGCAATTGCCCCCCCCCCCCCCCCCTTCCCCCCTGCTCGGCCACTGATCTTATATGTCATTGTAGTACGATTCATTGGATAGAAGGATGAAGACCTTACAAACATGGCGGGGCGGAGCAAGAGGGGATGAAGAGAGATTTTTTAAATTTACCGTTGTGTTTTTTGGTTGGGAGGTGGGGGTGGGCGGGGGTTTGAATATCAGAGCTCCTGCAAAAATATTTTTGGATGCATAAACTATGGCAAAGGAATAAATCTTAGAAGGTACTTGAAAATATTAGAACATTGATAAGGCCTATGAAATGTTAAATATTCAAGAACCAAGTATTAAATCCGACAAAACTTAACCCTAAAGTGGGTTAGGATCATAACTTCCGACTTAATTTTGGGTCAGGTTATTTTGATTCACGTATTTTTTAAAGCCAAGTTAAGGTCATCGAAATTGACTCAAACTTATCTCAACTCGATCTAACCTGTAAGTTTTAACCCTAACCCATCTTGACCTAATTTGACACACCTCGATTCAGTCAGATAAGGTCACGACATTCATTTCCAACTCCAAGATAGGTTAGGATCGAACAAAATTCATTAAACTCTACTTATAACTCGACCCAACCCAACTCATTACCAGCTCTACCAAGTACATTCATTTTTTTCATAGAGCAATTTCTTGAAAATAGGAGAGAGAGAGAGAGAGAGAGAGAGAGCAAACAGGGGAATTACGTATCCAAGTGTTCAACAAAAGGGAACGCTAACAGTCGAAGTCTTCCCATCTCTTCTAAATCTACATCGTCCACGTCTTCTCTCTCTCGTTGGCACAGATCCGCCTCGTTTGAGATTTGTTCACACAGTTTGACCATAAGACGTGGAGATATAAAATTATGCAAACAATTTGACCGTACCGGAGTGCGATTTAGACCAACACAAACAGCTATAACTTCATATTAGTTACCCTGATCAACGGGAAACCATACATAAATACGTCTCGAATTTTTATGCGTCAACCCGCTTCAAGTTGGATGTCATCCGTTATAAAAGCCTTATCTATTAATTCAGGTATCGAGATAAGGCCACCACGACGATGATCTATTAATTCAAGTCATTAGATCGAATAAAAGGTCCAAGGAGTCTTGTAAAATTTTCAAACTTGTTACATGTCTGAGGTCAAACCTTTTATGGTCCATGCGTTGATCGAATTAACTTTCGATTGAAGACATGTCAAAAATTCCATATGACAAGTGGAGAAGTACAACACTACAACCTTATTATAACTTCAATCCGTACAAAACAGAGCAACCCCTAATAAGTTACGCGTCAGAGTAGATGAAGAGCAGCGAAACCTCGATATAGTGAGGAGGACAGCTGTCGTCCAGAGTGTAAATCGGACAAAATCCTTGTAGTAAGAGAGTCAATCTTCCTTAAGACAGATGAACAAGGATCAATAGCCAAGAGAGGCCAGTAGCGTTAGGCAAGGGCAAGGTGAACTGGTTAGACAACAAATAACATCGGTGTGTCGTTGACGACACATTTCAGAGAGTCAGAGAATAGTGATACAGTTGATCCGGATATGTCACCAATTCTTACAGTTGATCTGGATATATACACCACGCAGACCCAAACTTACATGAGTTTGATAGACTTAAAATTGTTGCACCGAGGAGAGGGTGAAGGCAAGAGACACACGGATACAATTTCATGCAGAATCCATTAGATACAAGAACAGTGGTTCATCTGGCCTTGGTTTCTGAGTCCTCTGAGAGATTGACGAGAAACTGCGGCAGCGAAGCTATCCGAGGAAAATGAATCAACAAGTCTCCAATTGATTCTTTCCTCGAGATTGGAGGCTGCTTGCAGTTAGTCGCATCATCACATTCTTCTTCCAGTGTCGCCAAATCGAAGAGGGGTTTCTTCTCCAAGGTCGACTGTGGGACGGAATTGGGCTTCTTGTAGCCCGTACCGTCGTCTCCATGGTTGGCTCTGCTCATTTGCATGTTCTGTGCAGACGGGTCCTTCTGAAGTAGGCAGCAAAGGGAATTGACCCTTGTCATCAGGCCATTTTCATCAGAAGCACCGACGACCTGGGAATCACTGAGCAAATAGTTGGTTATGTCCTCCAGCAACGCTGTATTAGGATTGCCCGGAGTGATCTGCTCAGAAAGACATTGTCCTATGTGATTCACCAAATCACTCATCGACATAGATGGATGGATTCCAGGGATTCTAAACCGATCCCACTTGATGAAGTCCTTACGCTCTCCCGTCTCACTGCTTGTAATCTCATCACTTGCCCGGGAATCCATTGCTGAAATGAAAACCAGCATTAGCCCAATAATAAGCACAAAAGTCTCTAAAGGACAGAGTTCAATTCAAGAATCACTGACATATGCACGTCAGATATGCATCCATATTGAAAGCTAGCTCAAAGTGTAGAATTTTGATGTTTGAGCTTAAAGTTTATCCTTGTACCAAAAGCTTAAAGTGATACAAGTCAACACATTAATTTGGTATTGAGAACAAATTTTGAAGCCAATACAAAGGCATTTCAATATGCTTGATTGGCTTAATGTTTAAGAAAGAAACAATCACACATGAAATTTTAAATTGTTTTAGAAAGAAGTGGACAGTACCACCAATTTTTATTGCAAAATAGAGGAGGTACGATAGGGTGTGAAGAGGAGAGGTGCATCTTATTAACTGTAACTCTTTTGTTTACTTGTCATCTGGTAAGGAAATGACTGCTGAAATTGACATTGATGAATCTACTTTCAACATAAATGAAAATAACTTCTTTTTTTTTAAATTGGGTGGTACCACTATTGTATTAAATGAAGATAACTTTTAAAACTTAGACTAGTCAAAGAACTAACATGGAATTACTCATGATATGTTACACAAATAAGTTTGCCATTTCCTATGTATCTCAATAGAGCTATGGAGAGTTAACTGTTCCATTTTTGTACTGGATCTAGCCAGCAAAAATGATTATCGAACTTCTAAAAATGTTGGTAGGAAAAATAACCCACACGATGTAAACGTGAAAATTTCTTTGCAGGAAAAAGATGTACCTGAGCTTGGTGAGGGAGCATCCCAAGATGAAGGATCTGGTGTCCTGGCTCGATCCCTTACTTCACTCTTGGACGAAGTTGACGGACCAGCAGGAGACGCGGCATCATGGAATCCTGGGAAGGGGGATCCATATTCACCCTTTATTTGATCAAAACCATGGTGTTTTGCTTCATCTTGGTCCTCAAACACAGAGCATCGGGATTCAAAGTATGGAGATTCCAATATAATATCTGGTTCTCTGCTGAGTGAGAGAAGACGAGGGTCACATTGGATGAGCTTCTCAAAATGTTTGCTTAGCAAGCCTGGTGGAACCTGTACAAAGTGCCTCCTGCATAAAGAAAACAAAAAGATTCAACACTTATGCTGTATATTATATTTGCCATGAAAAATCAAACTAAACAATATACTTGCATTGAAGATGCTTATCCAATCAAACTGCCATATCACAACATCTTAACATATTTGGACTAGAACTTGATATTAACAACCTATTGGGACTGAGCAACACAGATAAGCAGATAGTTAATAGACGGATCATCAATAAGTAGATGCCAAGCCCAGATATTCAGAAATTTGTCAAACATTTGACAAGGTAATTCAACCTCTAAGTGATGAGTGGGTTAGCTGACATCAAATTGATAGGATAAACAGACGGTACATTTAAGATGTTTTTTGTTTAAATGCCTGATATCTGAACTTGACAGTGAAATGAAGTTGTCACAGTAGTTACATTAGGTCGGAAATAAACATAGAGACAAGTAATTCAGTCAAACTGTAGAAGCATCCCAAGCCTGTAACAACTTCCTTACGGTCTATTCTGTAAAAAATGTTATTTAAAATTGCATTTGCCATTCTAGTCTTCAACCACTGTGAATGCCATTCACATGCCTATTGTTAAAAATTATATATGCCCCATGCTTAATTTGAACAATAGCAGTACGAAGTTTGGCAGGCCCAGAGGAAGAATATGACATAGAACTGCTGCCACCTGTCGTGTGAAGTCAGACCGGCCCAATAATGGGCCAGTCCGGTCTGGTTCTTAGGTCACAAGTCATAACCACAGGGTCCCTCTTATTGGGACGCTGGTTCATTACCAGACCCAATAAGAGGGATCCGATTAACTTATTCATGTCTTTTCTTCTTCCAAAAACACCCCTGCAGGTCCCACTGTGCAACAGGGGTAGTTTAGACTTTGATGTAGTTCCCTGTGGTCCTTCTCTACCTGACCGCTGGTGCCAACCACTTCTCCATATGACCTGTGGAACTGGGGAAACTCTGTCAACTGACCCCTGGAGACAGGCACCAAGGCTTCAATTCCCTTCGCTTCCACACTCCAGGCACCAGTCTGAGTACCTACAAAATCTCTGGAAATGTGCTAGATCCAGGCACCAGAAGAATCACAGCGTTCTACATAAGAGGAAGGTTTGAAATCTCTCATGCCTTTCTTGCCAGGATTCTGCAACTCCTGAGAATGTTGCCGGGATCTGTGGGTATGCAAAAATTTTGAAACCAGTTCTGAATGTGCTAATTGTGTTCAGAGATTAAACAAATCATATTTTCAGGAGAATCAATTCTCAGGGACATTGTCTTGACAAATTTTTAAAAGGATGGGTAAGCTGAAAAGCAGTCTAGAAAAGCACCTATCATTCTGAAGAAACCAGTAACGTGATTGCAAAAGATTTCGAGTAAAACAAAAAATATATTACTCAACAGTGTTAAACCATCACAACAACATTTAAAACAACATTTAACCCCAGACATAATATAAGTGATCCAGTCTCATTAATAAAAAGGAACTGAAATGCAACCTTGATAACTTCAGTCATTATCACAGCTTTTTTTTTCTTTACCTGTGTATGCTTGCTTGTCCACCAGTAAAATCTGAAGTCGCTTGCCACAATGTATGCTTCCTAGGTTGTGGGTTGGTCTCTTTGAAAAAAAGCGGCTGCCTTGCCAACTTCAAGAAATTGGCACAAGCATTGTAAGGAAAAAAATTATTGATGGGCATTCATTAGGAAGGCATACAAATGCTCAGATAACATTACCACTATATCCAAGGTTCCAGGACCATTATCTAGACAAGTTGCCTTCAGCGCTGTGATATCAGACCACTGAATCTCTATCTTGCTCTTAAGACCACCATCAAGGACTTCCCATACTAACTTCCGTTTGGCAAAATAGCATTTTGCCACTAAATCACCTTCATATCTTGAGATACACTGTTTCAAAGTAGAATTTCAGTTAATTCAATTCTAAACATGGGCCCAATCATATCTATTGGACTCTAAGATATTAGCACATAAAAGGATAGCAAATGAAGAATATTGTAGCCAAAGCTTGCTGCGTTGGTCTTAATCAGTCTATTCTGCATGCACATTAATTAAGCATATTTGGAAGTGCACACAATGGACCACAGAATAAATTTGAAAATGGGAAACAACAATAGAGGTATTCTTCAACTGCAAGGGAAATCCTGTTCCGCAAACATAATAAATAAGGAAAACAGGAAAAAAAGAAAAGAAAAAGTGGCAAGGTGCATGAAACACTCCATACATTACACTAAGGTGTTATATGGTATGCTGTATAATGACATAAACCACATAAAATATTCCTTTTAGTGTTCTCCTCAATCTGGAGTGCTTTAAAAACTTAGATTTTAAAGTACAGTCAGCCATCATGATACTCATCTTCCCCAGTTTCAGTTTTCAGTCCAAAACTACCATAAATCAAAAGTCTAGGATTTTAAAATTGGAAGATTGCGGCATTTTTGTCACACCAAAGAACACCTAAATAAATCCATCCATCTAGAAGCACGAATAATTCAAGATGTCAAATTTTTCGTCCTGTTACATTTAAAGAAAAAAATAGACATGATCACATGAAGCAATCTTAAATAGATTAGGAGTTTATATATATGTGCAAATATCTGAAGCTGAGAATTTTAAGGCATTATATTGATACAATTATTATCAGTCAGGATAACCAGAAGCAAAGATGATACCTCCCAACTCCCAATTCTCAACAGGTTAGCTGGAAAATTGGAAGCCTTTAGCTTGTCTGTAGCAGATGAAGAAAACTTAATATCCTTCTTCTTGCTGAGCTCAGGGTTGTCACCATCAGTAGGGCACACTTTGGAAGAACTTGTTTGAGAAAGCCTCATTTGAATCAAATCCAGCAAAGAGGGGCTCTTTCTCAGACGCAGGCCTAATGGGCTAGGCTCATTGAGTGGATTACACTGTGGCTGTTGAGTTATTCCATCTGTATTCCACTGACAACATAAAGGACAATCAAATCAAAACAGAGAGAATAGCAAATGAAGCAGTTGCTTCTTTTGATTAGAGATTATATATCCACATATACCAGGACAATAGAGAGATGAGAAAAGATTTGTATATAATTTTTCTTGATTTAGAGAAGGCGTACGATCGAGTACCGAGAGAATTGATTTGGTGGACATTAAGAAAGAAAGGAATCTCTCAAGGATATGTTGATTTGATTAAGGATATGTACGACGGTGCTATTACTAGTGTTCGAACTATTGCTGGGGAGACCGGTGAATTTCCCGTTTCTATAGGTTTGCATGAAGGTTCTGCACTAAGTCCGTATCTCTTTGCCTTAGTTATGGATGAAGTAACTAAACAATTGCATGAGGACATCCCTTGGTGTATGCTTTTTGCAGATGATAGTGTTTTAATTGATGAGAGTATTGATGCTCTAAATGCTAAGTTAGAGCATTGGAGACTTGCCTTGGAGTCTAAAGGTTTTAAAATTAGTAGGAGTAAGTCAGAGTTTATGCACTGTAATTTTAGTAATGAGAGAGTGGTTCAGGAAGACATGGTTCTAATTGATGGACATAACATTCCGAAGAGTAGTAGCTTTCGATACTTAGGGTCTATCATACAAAAGAATGGGGAGATTTATGATGACGTTACACATAGGATTAAGGCAGGCTGGCTAAAATGGAGAAGTGCATCAGGTGTCCTTTGTGATCATCGTATGCATGTGAAACTCAAAGGGAGGTTTTATAGAACGGCTGTGAGACCTGCTTTGTTATATGGTACCGAGTGTTGGGCAGTACGAAAGGAACACATCCACAAAATATGTGTAGCAGAGATGAAGATGTTGAGATAGATGTATGGCAAAACTAAGAAAGACAGGATTAGGAATGAGCGCATCCGTAAGGACTTAGGGATAGCTCCAATCGATAGTAAAATGAGAGAAAATAGACTCAGATGGTTTGGACATGTGTTTCGTCGTCCTAACTCAGCGCCGGTCAAAAGATGTGACCAAATGGATGTTAGTAAAAGAGCTCGAGGAAGGTCTAAAATGAGATGGTGCAATGTTATTAGGAAGGACATTAGTTTCTTGGGTTTAAATATGAATATTGCACTTGATAGAAATCTTTGGCGTAACATGATTCATGTAGCCGACCCCAATTAATTGGGATAAGGCTCTGATGATGATGATGATGATGATGATACCAGGACATGATATGCACATAGAAATGCAGCCTAACCCTCAAGGTGGTATGTTAAGTTAAATAATAAATCGAAAAGCAAGTCCAACAAAAATGAAACGTGAGTTAAACAATAAGATAGGGGGGATCACACAAGCGTCTGAGAACAACTGAGAAAAGAGCTCTATACTCAACAATATAGGAAATGTTACTTTTTTTTAGAAGTGGATAGTACCACAATTATATTAATTGTAAAAAGAAAGTGGGATGTACAAGTACAGTCTATCAGCACCCAAAATTCCCTACAGGAAATTTTATTTACAGGCACCAAAAATCATCTATCAATATGTCTCCAATGAAAGGAAGAAAATTGTCTGTACTACTACCAGAAAAAGCCTCTCCCAGTAGCGCCAACCGGGATAGAATTTATCAAGCTAACGGAATAGAAAACAGAAGGGATAGGTCGTCCTCATACATCATACACGGACGAGGAAATTTTACCTGCGAGGAATTCGCGGCGAACTTAGATCTCTTGTTCGCGGGGCCGTGCTCCTCCTCCAGCGGATCCTCGATCTCCAACTTCACCGCCACCCCCACCGGCGCCCCCGCCCCCTTGCTCCCACGCGGCACCTCCGATTCCGGCCGGAGCCTGCCGGGATCCGGCAACCGAACCATAAATCTTACCCGCCTAAATTGAAACGGAACCCAACTGATCTCCCAGCAAATCCCACCGCTCCCGCCCTCGACAACACCGATTCCTCTTCACCTGCACGAATCCCAATCCAATCCAACCAGCACGAATCCCTCTTCGCCTGCACAAACACAAATCCCTCTTCCCCAGCACAAACCCAAAACCTAACCCAATCTACGCCAATCCTCCCCCACTTGTAAAAATCCAAAACCCAAATTAACCCACGACGATCCCTCTCCACCTGCACAAACCCAAATCCAATCCAAACCGCCAAGAACAAGACCAGACCAGGAGATTACCGAGAAGGAGACCGTATCCCTAATCCAATCCCGCGCGCCCTTCCCGTTTCCTCCCCTCGTGACGCGATCGATCTTCCCCGAGCCCTCTTTTCGCGGTCGGATTCCGAGGACAGGGAGAATATATTTCCAAAATAAGGTCGAAAGACATAAATACCCCCGCCTCACTGTCCACATTTTTAGTTGAACACTTCGCCGGAGCCCGGAAGCGGAGCAAGGGCAAGGTCGTAATCTGGAGCTGAGAAGGAGGGGAGGAGCGACAAGTGGATCGGTGATTAACAAAATGAGGGCGGCGGTCTGCGGCGAGGACCCCGCGCACACGTGGTCGCAGAAGTAGACGTGTGCACGGTAATGGTGCGTGTACGGGCGCCGGCTGCGTCCTGGTTGGCGCCGAGCCGCATGGGTGGGCGCCGCCAGCGAGGTGGAGGCAGTCACGGTCAAGACTGTGGGCCCCACGGGAGATGCCCAGTTGCCAACTTTCCCGTTTAATGGGATAAGATGGGTGAGGGAGGGGAGTGGGGGAGGGCTCTTGTCGTCTTGCGACGACGCCCACCTTCAATTTTTGGGAATCATGGCGGGTGGGAGCCCCAATCGCGAAATCCCGTAGCCGTTTTATCCGTGTATGATAACGCGCCTGTTCTGAAATGACGAAAGTGCCCCTGGATATGGGACAGGGGAGTTGCTTGGCCGCCGGCACGTGCCATTCCAGCCAGTTTGGAGAGCTGATGGCTTCACGTGGATCCAATGTTATCCGGGAGATATTCCGGGGGGGAATCGATTTTAAGATAATATTTTATGAGATGTTCGAGGGTAAAAAAATTTTTAGGTTATTTCTCTTTCAAAATTATTTTTATTTAATTTTTTGTGTTAATTTGAAGATGATGCATTCCAGGTCTTTCAATCTGATCGAGACATACTGGGTAGATATCAACTCGCCTAATTTAAGGATATTATAGAATTCTTCCGTGAATTTGGGTTGCATAAACCATGGGAAATGCCAAGATTTTGTTACATCTATGTCTAGACTTGTTGGGTGAAACTAGTACCAAAACTACTTCTTAAAGAGGTTGTGAGGAGCTTATGAAGGTTAGTAGTTGCTTGTTAGGTGTAATTTGAAAATCTTGCAAGAGGAAGAGGATCAGGCCATGATCATGAGAGGAGAAGAGGAATGAAAAGAGGAAGAGGGAAAGAAGTTGTGACATGAGTGAAAGGTATTGAACGATTGATACTTAGGGTGCACTTGGAAACGTTCATTGTGTGAACTTTTGGGGATTCTAATGATTAGAATCAAATGTCTCTAATGAGATTTTTCAATTGAGAGAGATAAAGACACGTTATTAGTAGAGGCAAAAAATCTATTTCAATGTCAATCTATTATTTAATGTCCATTTTAACGAATGACCATCCAGTTTAACTCACTAATCCCGTTCCCTCTATACCGGTGATAAGTGCAAATTTTTATATATTTATTTATGTCACACGTATTAATTTTAGATTTTAATATGATTAATTATATACTTTTTGTACTTAATCTCAATCTCACACTAAATTTAGATTTTCACGTGTAAATAATTAAATTTTTAGGCATAAAAAAGTATATGGGATTTGAGATGCATGGAATGGAATAGATATATATTATGTGATTATATATTTTTGTTGATACTATTTGAGGAGGGTAAAATTCACCTGGCCTAACACGGCCTAATAATGTCAGGCCCATTACGGATCAGGGCGGCTGAGCCCATAGCGGGATACCTTGACCAGTCGTGACTCTATAAATTAACACGGTCTAACCAAGGCCCGTGAAGTCTCCTCCAGCCCACAAAAGTTTCTCCAATCCTCGAGTGGAATCTTCGCGAGTGTGCATCCTGGACTCCGCAAAACTCGTCAATGGGTGAACGTTGGGTCTCGCGTCACGGGTCTTACCACGGCAAGGGCCGAGTCGCACCCATACCATTGAGATCCTCACTACGAAACCCCTCTTCCAGGAAATGGCAAGTATGTAACGGGCAACTCCCACGATCAAAGAGACGTTACTCCACGATCTACGTCATTTCCTAACCAGAGAATGGCATGCGCCACTGTGACCCATATAAATAGGTGTCGGACCCAGGGAAGGGGGGGAGCACCTACAGAGATACATCTACTGACACACGCATACAGAGATAGTGAAGGGAGGAGAGACGTCTTTGAGTCAGTAGAGAATTTACGCCAAGAGATAGAGGGAGACTTCTCCATGTAGCGGGGGAAGGGATCTCCATCCAAGAAGTAGGGTCAGAGAGATTCCTCTGAGGATCTTCTCCCTTGTCTCCCCGAGCACTCTCCGAGCCCTCTGACTGCTCTTCGTCTACTCTCTCCTCCACTCAGGTTCCTTTGGTTCACTCTCTCTTTGGCCCTCCCCTTCTTCCAGCTCTTTTTTTCTTTACCCCTACACGTCTCTGATTTAAAATATCGGAGGGTTATCCCCTGAGATCACTCTCAAAGACTCCTTAGTGATTATAGGTTTTCTCGGGAGGTCATTTACTTTTTCTTAATAAATAAATCTTAAAAATGTTATACGATCAAGACAAGGAAACATTTTCTTATCTCTACGATATTATTTTTTCTACTAGACTAAAATGTTAATTTTATTTTATTTTATTTTATTAACAGGGTGCACGCATGCGTTGGGCATCGACGCTGCACGGCGTTATTAGTATTTTATAGGAAAAGTGTAAAACGCGGTTGCACAAGTGGACGCTCTCTGCATATGACATATGCACATTTAGTTGTGTTTTAAAGATCTAAAGGAACCGAGGATGGAGGAAGTGATATGGATTCACCTTCAGCTTCGTTGACGCAATTTGGAAGGAAACGTGATAGCATTCAATTCCCTTCTCTTGTTGACGTGAGATACGGATGCAGTTCACGCATGAGAGGAAAGCTACTATCGGGCATGCAACGTAACGTGAAGGTGGGCATGTGATGGCATGGCTGCTTTGCATGGCCTATGGCATTTGAAGAAGGCGGATCAACTGGCTGTGTTGCATGGCACATGTGGTTGAGGGATCATGCATGTTCGGTTGCATGGGCTCATCATGGGGGCTGTTGGCGACAGGTTTTTGCAAAGAAGAGAAGGTGGTGGCCTTGCATAACGTGATTTATGCATGGCAAGGTTTCTCGCGAAAAGGCGTGTGGGCCGTGGAAACGTGAAGGCAGAAGGCGAGTGCATATATGCGTGGCGGTGTGTTCACCGGAGGAAGGTTTCCTCAGTGAGCGGGAATCCACGAAGGCCTCGCCGTTTCTCGCATTTGGCCAACCTGTTCGCAAGGAAGGAAAGATGGGTTCCTTTGCTTCGTTATGTGCATAGCTTGCATAGTGTCTTCCGTGGAAGCAGAGCATGCGATGCGACGTTACTCTATTTTGCATGGAAAGGGTGGAAAGGGGGAGACAGTGATGTGGGGTCTCCAGAGTTTATATAAAGGGTTAACCCATGACACGTGGGAAGTTTAACATTTACGTAACATTCTGATTTTAGAAAACATTTAATGTATTGGATTAATTATGTTAAAAGTTCATTAGGGTGATCCGTTTAGCGAATTTGAACCAATTAAAAGAAATTCGTAATTTGAACAGAGTAGTTTGTTAATTATAACATAACTTTACGTAAGAATGTCTAAATTAGATGAAATTAGCATTGGAAAGATAACTTGATTATCTACAACTTTTGTGTCGAACAGTTTTTGAGATTCTGCCATTTACAAGTTAAAAATGTCAAATGACTAGATAGAGCGTTGGATGATAAGTTAGATTCTTAATAGTGAATTAAATGGAATATCAACTAAGTGAGAAAAATAGATGGAAGGATAGATGTAATATCATCTAAGTAGATGGTGAGTTAGATAGAACATCATCTAAGTGGATGGTGGGTTAGATGGAACATCGTCTAAGTGGATGTTGAATCAGATGGAATATCGTCTAAGTTGGAATGTTAGACGAAATGTTAGATGGAACGTCGTCTAAATGGATGGTGAGTTAGCTAGAACGTTAGATGGAACATCGTCTAAGTGAATGGAACATTAGATGGAATATCATCTAAGTGAATGGTGGATTAATTAGATGGAACCTCGTCTAAGTGGATGGAACATTAGATGAAACATCATCTAATCTAGATAAGTGAGATAGAACATCGTCTAAGTAGATGGAATGTTAGATTGTAACGACCCAAGATCTGGGTACCAGAAAAGAATTGGTACGACCTGAATCCTAGCTCGTCACTAACGAGCCGAGAGGCTCAAAAGGGTTATTTGGACGGTGTGAAAGTATATAAGAATCTAAAATAATCACAGAACTAAAAAACATAATCTAATAAGGTAGGAATCAAGTAATCAGATAATTAAACAACTATACAATCCTGAATATTTAAATCCGTAACAAGTACAGTCAACTAAAAGAAAAGTACAAGAACACGGAGCATACCCCGTCTCTGATAAACTAGTAGCTAGACTGAACCACCGGCATCACGAGGAGTCTCGGAAGCACTACGCACAAGGCTCGCCTCACCTGAAAAATAAAGGGAGTGAGTCTTATCTCATTGACTCAATAGGGGTTCCGCAGATCTATACCTCACAACGAGAAACACAATAGTACGATAAATAAGTAACAAGAACAATAAATATATAATAGAAAGAGATAGTAAATAATAATTAAAGGGATCTCCACAAGTATCATAGCGTTACCCTCATAAGCCACGTGTCATGAGTATCATAGCTACACGGAAGTAATCTACGTCTCGGTCATGTATAATTGAGTATACTGAGCTGCCAAAATAGTAAACCGTGACGGAAGGAATATTGAGTCGCTGTCTCTCAAGTGACAGGAGCACTACCCACTAGAAACAAGGCCAGATGCGTCCACTGACGTCTTAGTCCACGTCTCAGGTGTCTCCCACCATGTCTCAGGCTGAAACTGAGACATTGTAACCAAGTAACCACCGAACAAAGACTAGCTAGGGTCGCACTCGTCAACGCTGGTCCGACGCCCCCAACCGCGTGTGCACACACAAACCAACTGCTCTAAATCAGGTCTTTTGGCTGGTTTTCCCCCCACCCCGAACCCAAGCTGCAAAGGCAAGAGACCTTACGGTAACTAGCCTAAAAATCGTTTCATCGGGACTATCTCTCCATCACTCCCAAGTGGATCCACACTCGCGTACACAAGAAAGCTACGACTAGTGGGGAAGGTCACTGAAGGTGAGAACTCGCTGTAGAAGCGGAAACCACTAGAGTACCACTGGTTCGTACTAATCTAACTATACACATATAACGTATCATGAGGCGACTTTACATCACGAAAAATCCAAGAACATCTGACTAGATGGCTAATCTATCAGTTGACGGTACATAAGACGTGAGCCAGAATCACTAATTGCGTAGAATCTCAGAAAATCGACGAAGGGCCAACTGAACCCTGGGCGGCCAACCTACTGGCCGCCCAACCTCCTGGGCGGACACACCTATGGCGACCACTCAGTGGCAAGGGTGGCCAGCCCACTGGCTGCCGAGGTTTCTGGGCGGGCGACTAGGGGTTTGGCCGCCCAGCAAAGGGACCCTCGGCCACCCCAGTGGCCACCTAGTACACTGGGTAGGGCGGCCAGCCAGCCCTCTGGCCGTAGAGAAACCTAGGAGGCTAGGGGTTGGGCCCCCCAGAGAAACACCTTGGGTGGCCACAGGGGTGGCCGCCCCTCAGAGGCACGGCAGCCAGCACTCTGGCCGCCCAGAAGCCTGGGCTACCAGGGGACTGGCCCTGGCCGCCCAACAAGGACACCCCTAGGCGGCCACCCCCCATCCCTTCTAGGCGGCCAGGCCTCTGGCCTCCCAGACTGGGCAGAGGTGGAAGGCATCCTGGACGCCTCCTGAGTAGGGTCCCTTCTAGAACACGTCCAGAAGGTCATTCCCAATCCCGTCTCGCCCCCATTGCGAGTGGGAACCCCCGAAAAACACGGGAAACTCGTCCCCAATGAAATACCATCCATAAAACACGATCTAGACCAAAGATCAGAAGGGACATAGGTCGATCCGCGCTCACGATCATGAACATGGAATTTTCTCAAAAATGCAATAAACCCCTCTCTCTCACCCAAATCACTACCGAATCGAAGGGAAACGCGAGAGTAGACTTCAGGATCCATCCCCCAACCTCAATGCCGCTTTCAAACCTCGGAAAGGGCCGATCCGCCATTTAAACCTCGATTCTCAACCATGAAATCATGATCACGTCGCATGAACTACCTCCGCCTGATGCCCACGCTCTGCCTAGCCCACTGTAGTCGTCGATCGGCCCCCCCTTGCGCTCGCCGTCTGCAGTCGGAGAGGAGAGGAGAGGATCGGGGCGTTTGGAAGAGGAAGGAGGAAAGAATGGGGAGAGAGAGTGTAACGACCCGAGAATCCGATTACCGGGAAGATCCGATAACCCGAGACTCGCACCGCCACCCACGAGCCCGAAGACTCGGAAGGGTTAAAAGGATGGTGTGGAGACTACACAAGTATCACAAATAATTACAGAAATTAAACAGTTTTAATATTAAGCAGGAAATAAATTAACATTTTACATGGTCCACACTATAAAATAACAACAACAGCAACAGTAGTCCACGACTAGTACAGTGACAAGAAGGAAAAGTACAGCTACACGGGGCATACCCCGGCTCTGACCTCTGGCACTACCTCTGGGCACCCGCACCACGCTGCACTCCTGACGCGCTCCCCGAAGGTGGCGCCTCACCTGAAACACGGTGAAAACACGCAGGGAATGAGTCTCGGAACAAGACTCAGTAGGGATCACTCGAACCCTACCTCGTAAAACGAGAAACCACTACACTAGCGGTAGGAAAGTACCTCAGAAAGGAAAGCCCTGTACTCTACAGAACCAGGCCCTACGGCACGCAAACCGACATACGTGCCACGGTACGAGACCGAAACTCAACGGTCGAACCGCAAAACCCGAAGGTCGGAAACACACGACTGACAGTCTGTCACTCCGTACTCGACAGGAGTACCACCCACTAGAAGCACAGCCGGTAGCGTCTCCTGACGTCTTACACCGCGTCGCAGGTGAACCGCTTGACGTGGTAGGTCCTACCCGAGGCGCAGACACCATACAAGTAACCACAAATAAGTAACTAGCTGGGGTCAGGCCCATCGACGTGGGTCCAACCGCCCCCAACCACGTGTGCACACACAAACCACGCGTCACTAGGTCTGGTCCTCTGACCGGTTTTCCCCCGTAGCCGGACTCTGGCTACCGACGAGGGGCCTACGGTAACCGGTCCACAAACTGTCTCGAAAGGTGGGTGCCCGTACACCACTCCCAGGTGAGACCAGCACCTCGTACTGGTGGCCTACGACTAGTGGAGGGTCACTGAAGGAGTAGACTCTCAAGACCACGGAAAACAACGTCCGAACCTGACGAAGTACGGGGACCGTCCCACGTACCATCACCATCGCACGGCGACCACGGTCGGAGAGGAAACGGACGCACCGCCCACGGCCAAACGCATGACCACGGCAAACGGGACCTCCGGACACCCAAAGACACGGTCACGGAACTCCACGGGATGTCCAGGACACACACACGGCCCAAGAGGAATACCCGTCAACAGGACAAATCGCGCTAGGGACCCCTAGCGTGACAAGGATGAACGCGCTAGGACCCCCTAGCGCGACAGGGATGAACGCGCTAGGGCCTCCTAGCGCGACAAGACAGGTCGCGCTAGGGATCCCTAGCGCGACAAGGCAGATCGCGCTAGGGACCCCTAGCGCGACCAGAACCGCCTACTGTTCATCTTCTCCGATGAACGCGCCCCATCGGGGCAGCGCGACCATCAAGAACGCGCTACTGGAGTATAGCGCGTTCTCAGTCCGCGCCCGCAAAACGGCGGAAACGCCTAAAAACTCAAACCACGCCCCCATGCCTCCACCGGAGAGGGGGAAATCAAGGGGAATGACCCCTAAAGACCCCTAGCATGCTTCTAAGCCACCAAAACATGAAATAGCGGGCTAAAACCATAGATCGGGCGAGCTCTCCCCAAATCATGGAAAACCCCAAACCCGCTCAAACAAGCCTCTTTCGGCCTCCCCGCGGCCTACAAATCACGGAAACGAATGGCAAGATGCTAAGGAATGTCACCCTACCTCGGGGTTGTCCGAAACGCGGCGGATCGCCGCCGGTCCTCAAGAATCGTTCGAAGCATCACGAACTCCCCACACCCTCACCGAGCACCGAACACCGCCACGATCGCCACACCGCCGCCTACGCCACGACGCCGTCGCCTCGCCGCAATCCGCAGCCGAAGGGGGTGGCGCCGGGGCTAGCACCGGGAGAGAGGGCGGTCACGGTGGAAACGCACGGGAGAGAAGGGAGGAAGAAGAAGAAAGAGAAAGAAGAAAAGAAAAAGAAAAGAAATAGGGTTATATAGAAAATCCGATTTTTCGGAAAAATACCGAAAAATAGAAAAATACATTTTCGGAATCCTCGGAACGCACCGATCGCAACGGTACCACTCGTGCCCGGGTGAACCGCCCGGTTCGCCCGCAGCGAGCTTCCGAAGAAAAAGCCGAAACACACACCGGGAATCGGAAAACACACGCGAAAAAGCCGCAGAATGCCTCCGGGCCTCCGAAATGACTCCGGATCGCGCCGATCCGAACACGAAAGATGTCCGAAACGAAATTTCAGACACAACAGAGCCGGACGCTCCGAAAATCAGATCCGGGACCCATGAAGAAGGATCCGAAAGGTCCGGGATATTACAGCCCTCCCCCCTTAAGGAATTTCGTCCTTGAAATTGAGAACAACCCAAGGGGAAAGAATAGGAAGACTCACTCAAACAGATACGGGAACTGCTGACGCATCTCGTCCTCACGTTCCCACGAAGTCTCACCACCAGAGTGTCGCTGCCACACGACCTTCACCAAGGGAATGACCTTGTTCCGCAGGCGCTACTCTCGCCTATCCTCCACACGGATCGAAAACTCTGGGAGAGAAAGGTCTGGAGTCACCTCAGGCCAAACCGAAAACTCGAGCACATGAGAGTCATCGGGCATATACTTCTGCAACATCGAGACGTGGAACACGTCATGCACCGACGCCAACTCAGGAGGTAACTGCAATCGGTAAGCAACCTCACCGATGCGCTCCACAATCGCGAAAGGACCAATATAGCGGGGACTCAGCTTCCCACGCCGTCCAAAACGCATCACCCCCTTCATCGGAGAAACTCTCAAGAACACATGATCGCCCACGGCGAACTCGAGGGGCTGCCTCCTACGGTCAGCATAGCTCTTCTGCCGACTCTGGGCCGCCAACATGTTCTGACGAACCAGGTGCACAACATCCACACATTGCTGCACCAGTTCCGGTCCCGTCAAAGCACGCTCACCCACCTCAAACCAATCAAGTGGAGTCCGACAAGGACGCCCGTACAAAGCCTCATAGGGAGCCATGCCGATGCTCGAATGATAGCTGTTGTTATAGGCAAACTCCACCAACGGTAGGTGATGAATCCAACTCCCCTGCCACTCCAGGCAGCAAGATCTCAGCATGTCCTCCAAAGTCTGAATGGTCCTCTCAAACTGACCATCTGACTGAGGATTATACGCCGAGCTAAAAGCCAACTCCGTGCCAAGAGCTCGCTGGAAACTCCTCCAGAATCCAGAAGTGAAGCGCGGATCCCGATCCGACACGATCGAAATAGGAATCCCATGCAACGGCACGATCCGCTCCACATAAAGGCGAGCCAACTTGGACACGCTCCAGCTGACTTTGACCGGCAACAGTCGCGTCACCTTCGTCAACCGATCCACCAGCAACCAGATACTGTCCTGCCCAGTCGGGGTCCTCGGCAACCCCACCACGAAATCCGTGGTCACATGGTCCCACTTCCAAGCAGGAACATCCAAGGGCTGGAGAGTACCTCCTGGTCGCTGATGCTCCGCCTTCACCTGCTGACAGATCAGGCACCTGGCCACAAACTCGGCGACATCTCTCTTCATGCCAGGCCACCAGAACTGCCTCCGCAAGTTCCGATACATCTTCGTCGCACCCGGGTGTACGGTGTACCTGCTCCCATGAGCCTCGCGCAGCACCGCATGACGAACCTGCTCCTCGGCTGGGACGTACATCCTGCCACGAAACCTCGCAGCACCGTCCTCGTCGAGCTCTACGTCAGCCATCGCCAGAATCCGGGGTAACTCAGGGTCCGCATGCTGAGCCTCTGTCACCTGACGACGGATAGCAGGAGTGATAGTCAGACTCGCAAGCACCGCCAACCCTGGCTCCTGGGAAATCTTGAGCCTGAAAGATATTTCGGGCACTTGTTCCCAGAGCCTCCACTTCCTCAACATCAAGGCACTGACCGCAACCTTCCGACTCAAGGCATCGGCGACGACATTCATCCTGCCTGGGTGATAAGACAGGGTGAAGTCATAGTCCTTCATGAACTCCATCCAACGCCTTTGCCTGAGGTTCAGGTCCTTTTGCGAGAACACATACTTCAAACTCTGATGGTCAGTGAACACCTCGAACTTCTCACCGTACAGATAATGCCTCCAGATCTTCAGCGTGAAGATCACCGCCGCCAACTCAAGGTCATGGGTAGGGTAGTTCTTCTCGTGGGGCTTTAGCTACCGAGATGCATAAGCCACCACTCTACCATGCTGCATCAACACAGCTCCCAATCCAACGTCGGAAGTATCTGTACACACCACGAAACCTCCCGATCCAGAAGGTAAAACCAACACCGGAGCCGAGGTGAGCAATCTCTTCAGTTCCCTGAAGCTCTGCTCACACTCCTCGGACCAGACGAAAGGCACATCCTTCCGCGTGAGCCTAGTCATCGGGGTCGCAATGCGAGAAAAATCCTGGATAAACCGGCGATAATAACCCGCAAGCCCCAAGAAACTCCGGATCTCCGTCACCGACCTCGGCCTCGGCCACTGCATTACTGCCTCGACCTTGGCGGGGTCCACGGAAATGCCATCACCAGAAATCACGTGCCCCAGAAAGTGCACCTCGCTGAGCCAAAACTCGCACTTGCTGAGCTTCGCATACAACTGGTGATCTCGCAACTTCTGCAGCACCACACCCAAATGGTACGTGTGCTCCTCAGCAGACTGCGAATAGACAAGGATGTCGTCCACGAAGATGACCACGAACTGGTCCAAATATGGATGAAACACCATCTGCATCAAGTCCATGAAGGCTGCTGGGGCATTGGTGAGCCCGAACGGCATCACCAAAAACTCATAATACCCGTACCTCGTACTGAATGCAGTCTTCTCCACATCGGACTCGCGAATTCTCAGCTGATAGTAACCTGACCGCAAATCAATCCGCGAGAACACTCGCGCGGACTGAAGCTGGTCGAACAAGTCATCAATCCGCGGCAACAGATACTTGTTCTTAATGGTCACTTCATTCAGCTGCCGATAGTCAATGCACAGCCGCAGACTACCGTCCTTCTTCTTCACAAACAACACGGGCGCACCCCAAGGGGAAAAACTCGGACGAATGTACCCCTTGGTCAACAGTTCCTGCAACTGCGCCCTCAACTCCCTCAACTCAGCGGGGGCCATACGGTAGGGAGCCTTCGCCAAAGGTCCCGTACCAGGCACAACCTCGATCACAAAATCGATCTCCCGCTGGGGAGGTAATCCAGGCAATTCCTCGGGAAAAACGTCGGGGAACTCGCACACCACCGGAATGTCCTCGACACTCGGTTCCATCCGTTCTGACACCACCACGGACGCGAGAAAACCCTGACAACCAGAATCAAGCAATCGACGGGCTCGAATAGCAGAGATAAGGAATCGAGAAGAGGTGGAACGGATACCTTGGAAATAGAAGGTCCGCTTGCTCAGATGCTGGAAGTAGACCCTCTTCATCCCACAATCCACCACCGCTCCATGAGTCTCGAGCCAATCCATGCCTAGAATCACATCGTAATCCCGAATCTGCAACGCATACAACCTGCCTGGCATACTCCGCCCATCGATCCAAACCGGAACTTGATCGAAGCAATACGGATTGATCATAAAGTCACTCGAAGGCAACTCTACTGCCAAATCACAGGACAACTGGGTCACCGGCTCCTCGACGCTCGACGTAAAATCCTCCGAAATAAACGAATGAGACGCGCCAGAGTCGAACAAAACCTGAGCCGCACAACCCAAAATCTGAACGGTACCTTCCACGAGCTGCGACGCCACTGCCTCTGCCCTAGTCATGTGCGTGATCTGGCCTCAATCCCTCTACCTGCCTCCCACGCTGGCTGACCTGGGTAGCGGCGGATACTGTCCCTGCTACTGCTGCTGCTGCCTCTGCTGCTGGGGAACCTGCTGCTGCTGAGGAAACTGCTACTGCGACGGTCTCTGAGGACAGTCACGCGCCATATGCCCTGGCCGGTCACACCGAAAACAGATGATCGACGCCGTGCACTGCCTGCCTGGGTGGGTCCCACCACACCGTGGACAAGGTCCTCGCGATCCACCCACTGATCCCTGACGCTGCAAAGGAATCGGCTGCTGTACACTGCCCGATGAAGCCTGCCCCTAATCCTTGTGCTTCTTACGGAAACTCTTCTTCAAGAACTTCTTGACCTTCGAGCCGAAGGACGCAGATCCTGTCACCGAAGCTGCCGATGTCGGTACTCCTGAACCACCCGACGCATGCTGGAAGAAACCCTGCTGCTGGGTAGCCGACTGCTGGCTGCGACCTGACAAGGACTGCCCCTGGCTGATCGGTCCTCGAGTCCTCTGCATATCCATCTCCAAAGAAACCGCAACACGAGATACTGTCTCTAGATCAGTGGCCCCATTCGCAATCAAATGGTGCCTCAGCTCCAGCCTCAAGCCCTGCACAAACTGCGCAGTCCTCACCCTCTCATGCTCCATGATGTGAGGTGCGTACCGACCCAGCTCGACAAATCGGGCCCTGTACTGCAACACGGACATATCACCCTGCACCAGCTCCAAAAACTCCCGCATCCACTGCGTAGTAACAATATCTGGACAGTACGTACGCTCGAAAGCACTAACGAAGTCGTCCCACTCGATCTGCTCCAGTGGACGAAGCTGAAAAGACGTCTTCCACTCGGAAGACCACCACCTCCGAGCCGTACCCTGTAACTGGTTGTAGGCCAACACCACTCTGTCCTCGGCAGCACTCTTCGCAGAACTGAACACCCGCTCCATCTCATCGAGCCAATCACGAGCTGCATCAGGGTCTGCCTGGCCGCTGAAGTAAGGTGGATGGAACTGCACGAAGTCTCTCACTGCTCGGCCTGGCCCAGCCCTGACAAACGAGCCCTCACCAGCTTCTCCGCCGAACTACTGAAATATAAGCTGGTACATGCCTCGGAAGAAATCCTCGGCCCCCGAAACTCTCGCAGTAGCCGCGGCCTCGGTAGCTCCCGGTAGCGCTCTGCTATGCTCCTCCTGGTCCCCCTGGACCCCCTGCCGGATCTCCTGACCTCCAGCCGACTGCCCCTGCTGAGAGCGAGAGCTCCTCCTCAGCGCCATCCTCGCTCCTGAAGCACAAGACAGAAAACACGGAGACGGCAAGGTCAAAATAAACACGCGGTGCCCCATGCCAGCGTCACCTGTACATCATCGATGTGGACTAGTGGACCACTACTATTACCTATGATTCTTATGTAATTCCACAACCGCGCTCTGATACCAGCTGTAACGACCCGAGAATCCGATTACCGGGAAGGCCCGATAACCCGAGACTCGCACCGCCACCCATGAGCCCGAAGACTCGGAAGGGTTAAAAGGATGGTGTGGAGACTACACAAGTATCACAAATAATTGTAGAAATTAAACAGTTTTAATATTAAGCAGGAAATAAATTAACATTTTACATGGTCCACACTATAAAATAACAACAACAGCAACAGTAGTCCACGACTAGTACAGTGACAAGAAGGAAAAGTACAGCTACACGGGGCATACCCCGGCTCTGACCTCTGGCACTACCTCTGGGCACCCGCACCACGCTGCACTCCTGACGCGCTTCCCGAAGGTGGCGCCTCACCTGAAACACGGTGAAAACACGCAGGGAATGAGTCTCGAAACAAGACTCAGTAGGGATCACTCGAACCCTACCTCGTAAAACGAGAAACCACTACACTAGCGGTAGGAAAGTACCTCGGAAAGGAAAGCCCTGTACTCTACAGAACCAGGCCCTACGGCACGCAAACCGACATACGTGCCACGGTACGAGACCGAAACTCAACGGTCGAACCGCAAAACCCGAAGGTCGGAAACACACGACTGACAGTCTGTCACTCCGTACTCGATAGGAGTACCACCCACTAGAAGCACAGCCGGTAGCGTCCCCTGACGCCTTACACCGCGCCGCAGGTGAACCTCCTGACGTGGTAGGTCCTACCCGAGGCGCAGACACCGTACAAGTAACCACAAACAAGTAACTAGCTGGGGTCACGCCCGTCGACGTGGGTCCAACCGCCCCCAACCACGTGTGCACACACAGACCACGCGTCACTAGGTCTGGTCCTCTGACCGGTTTTCCCCCGTAGTCGGACTCTGGCTACCGATGAGGGGCCTACGGTAACTGGTCCACAAACCGTCTCGAAAGGTGGGTGCCCGTACACCACTCCCAGGTGAGACCAGCACCTCGTACTGGTGGGCTACGACTAGTGGAGGGTCACTGAAGGAGTAGACTCTCAAGACCACGGAAAACAACGTCCGAACCTGACGAAGTACGGGGACCGTCCCACGTACCATCACTATCGCACGGCGACCACGGTCGGAGAGGAAACGGATGCACCGCCCACGGCCAAACGCATGACCACGGCAAACGGGACCTCCGGACACCCAAAGACACGGTCACGGAACTCCACGGGGTGTCCAGGACACACACACGGCCCAAGAGGAATACCCGTCAACAGGACAGATCGCGCTAGGGACCCCTAGCGCGACAAGGATGAACGCGCTAGGACCCCCTAGCGCGACAGGGATGAACGCGCTAGGGCCTCCTAGCGCGACAAGACAGGTCGCGCTAGGGATCCCTAGCGCGACAAGGCAGATCGCGCTAGGGACCCCTAGCGTGACCAGAACCGCCTACTGTTCATCTTCTCCGATGAACGCGCCCCCATCGAGGCAGCGCGACCATCAAGAACGCGCTACTGGAGTATAGCGCGTTCTCAGTCCGCGCCCACAAAACGACGGAAACGCCTAAAAACTCAAACCACGCCCCCATGCCTCCACCGGAGAGGGGGAAATCAAGGGGAATGACCCCTAAAGACCCCTAGCATGCTTCTAAGCCACCAAAACATGAAATAGCGGGCTAAAACCATAGATCGGGCGAGCTCTCCCCAAATCATGGAAAACCCCAAACCCGCTCAAACAAGCATCTCTCGGCCTCCCCGCGGCCTACAAATCACGGAAACGAATGGCAAGAGGCTAAGGAACGTCACCCTACCTCGGGGTTGTCCGAAATGCGGCGGATCGCCGCCGGTCCTTAAGAATCGTTCGAAGCTTCACGAACTCCCCACACCCTCACCGAGCACCGAACACCGCCGCGATCGCCACACCGCCGCCTACGCCACGATGCCGTCGCCTCGTCGCAATCCGCAGCCGAAGGGGGTGGCGCCGGGGCTAGCACCGGGAGAGAGGGCGGTCACGGTGGAAACGCAAGGGAGAGAAGGGAGGAAGAAGAAGAAAGAGAAAGAAGAAAAGAAAAAGAAAAGAAATGGGAATATATAGAAAATCTGATTTTTCGGAAAAATACCGAAAAATAGAAAAATACGTTTCCGGAATCCTCGGAACGCACCAATCGCAACGGTACCACTCGTGCCCGAGTGAACCGCCCGGTTCGCCCGCAGCGAGCTTCCGAAGAAAAAGTCGAAACACACACCGGGAATCGGAAAATACACGTGGAAAAGCCGCGGAACGCCTCCGGGCCTCCGAAATGACTTCGGATCGCGCCGATCCGAACACGAAAGATGTCTGAAACGAAATTTCAGACACAACAGAGCCGGACGCTCCGAAAACTAGATCCAGGACCCATGAAGAAGGATCCGAAAGGTCCGGGATATTACAGGGAGAGAGAGAGAGAGAGAGTAGGCTCGACGTTTAACAAGAAAAAGTTTTGGGGTTTTCCCAAAACTCCAAGAAAATTAAAATTGTAAACATGCATTTTCCTCTTATATTTTGGGCTAAATACTTGCGAAAAATTCTCAAAAAGCCACAATTTTAGCGGAATGTAAATTTCAACATTTAAAAGTTAATTTATTCACGAAAACAAATCTAAAATTCATGGAAAATAGGATCCGAAACCCGGAGACATTACATAGATGTAACATCATCTAATGTAGATGAGTTAGATGGAACATCATCTAATTGACGAGAAATTGAAGAGAGACGATATATTGAAGGATTAGAGGATATATTGAAGAGATAAATGATATATTAACAGTAAATTGGTGAGATGGATGATATACCAATGATAAATTGAAGAAATAAGTAACATGAAGGATAATTATAAAATATAGATGATACTTAGTTGCCAGATTAAGGACTTATATGAAATTATAAAATTACCATTATTGAGGTTAATTACTTATAGAAATATTAGATCGGGTGAATGTTAGACTTGTTAGAAAGATAATCTAAGTATTCTTAAATCTCGTGTTAATTATTTTTACTAATTATGTCATTTAATAGGTTAAAAATGAGAAAAATGAAATTAGGTAGTAAATAAAATTATGATTTTGCCACTCGATAAAGTAAGAAGTTATATTACATGGGTTAACAGGTGGCTAGCATAGGAGGTTGACTTAAGCCTAGGAAATTAAAGAGTTGAAAATAAACTCCAGTGTTATATGTCAAAGGTCAATAAGGTAAGACATAGATGTATGTTAGAGGTCAGCAAGATAAGACAAGGGTGTATGCTTAAAGTCATCAAGATAAGGCAAGGGTGTATGCCAAATGTACATCTTCAATTGTGATACATGTGCTTCTTTTTCTTTGACCATCACTATCCGAAGGAGGGGGATCTGTGTAATAATTCATGATATTGTTTGTTGAATGATGACATGGGACCAGTCTTGATGAAGTAGCCCATGAACTTCCACCTTCCTCATATTGAGATCTCTCGAATTGAACCTTACCACTCTGACCTCTCCTCTGATCCCTCTCCCATACTTCGGCCATACTTGCATGCATAGCCCGACGAGTGGTGTCATCAAGTGGAAGGGCTCTCCCTTCCTTGACCTCCTGGACATCGTTATCATCAGAACCTGTCCATACCACATCATCTTCTAAATGTAATGACCCTTTGTCGCTCATCATCCATTCAACTGCACCTATTTCTGCCTTCTTTCTCTACTGTTTACGTCTTATGTCTTTCAAATGTTGTTGTTTGGCCTCTCGAGGCACATTCTTGCACGGATGGATCTCACTGTACCCCACTATCACGCCTCCCACAAGATGCTTCTTCAAGTGAGAGACTCCACTCCCCTTTCCAATAAAAACACAATAATTGCACTTGAAATGATGTCTATTTCTATCTATCATGACACCATACTGCCATCTAATATCATCACTTTGTGTTCTCGGAGACATCTAAAATCACACAAAAAATATAACCACATTTATGTAATTCATTAAATTGTTACATATAAAATACCAAAAACTTATTTCATCGTGGAATAAGATAGTTCTCATGAATCATTCAAATATTCAACAAAATATTTCAATTTTATAATTTTTAAGCTAATATATAAATATAACTATGTTAATTTGATCTTAGAGTCGCATGAAAATGTTGGATTAGTGTTGAAACTATCATGTGTGAACATCATTTATTTTTATTTCTCACTTTCTAAAATTTTCTAAATTTATTTTATTATTATTAAAAATGTACATAAATTTGAATCTACTCTAGATGTAGGCTAAATCCATGTAAATGCAGAGAGAAACATGTTGCAATCTGTGTACAAACAATTGCAAGATGATTTTCAATCGATTCATACCCAAACATCGCACAAGAATCATAAATCTAGTGTTCTAGGGTTGGGTACCATCGGGTTGAGAGTTTACCTTCAACTTTGAACATTCGATCCGTTGAAACCACCTCCACTCCGATTCCTAAACCTTCTCTAGTGATCGATCTGCCTCCAAACCGTTCTTCTACACCGGAGAATGAGTCGATCGTAGTCACTAAGTCGAGCGCCTGAGAACAAGCCGCCTTGGGTGAAGAGTTCGTAGTCGAACACAACGCAGGAGAACTTCACAAGTTCACAGAACGCGGGGTATTGGGCGACTCACCGATTCAAATCAGGTCTGAATCATACCCGAATCGTGTGTATTGCATGAGTCAGCCCAATCTTTCACGAGTCGGTGAATGTAACGACCCAAGATCCGGATACCGGGATTAACCCGATACCATTCGAATCTTGCCCCGCCGCCCACGAGTCGGAGAGCTCGAAAGGGCTAAAAGGAGTGTGAAAATATAAAGAAATATGAAATAAAGTAGGATAATTCAACAATTAACCAAAATAAATAAATAACTACAACAGAGTTCAGTCCAACAAAATACAGTCAAAGGCAGAGAAGCGTACCCAACACCGAATGAACACTCGGCCCGGCGAGCTAACAACTAAGAACCTCCGCGCAGCACCCTCGAACCTCGAGGAAGAACCGCCACACCTGAAAAGTAGGGGTGAGCCTCCTATCACTGGCTCAGTAGGGGACCCGCCGAACCCCAACCGTAAACAACGGCGGTAGCAGAAAGCAGCAACAGTAGCAGGAACAACAAACACGGTGGCCGGTAAAACATCGGCTCTACAGCTACTCCTACTGTACCGAAAGACACGCCCCGATCTCACAGTCAGGGAAACACCGATCTAACGGAAAGACCTCTGGCTACACCGCCAGAAAACACACCACGACAACCCTGTCGTGGAGGCCCGTCTCACAGACTGAGGCCCAACCCAAGACCACGCGGTCTGGGTAGACACAATCACGACCTCGCCGTCGTAAATCCTACATTGTCTAGGAAAAACTCTCGGTGACGCTCACCGAAAACCCTAGACCTTTATCTCAGAAAATCACCCGGAAACTACGAGTGAAACCACGTCTCGTAAACGTGAAACGGAAACTCGAGTCACGAGTATCTCACGTCATGTGACGGGAGCACTGCCCACTAGAAGTGAGGCCGGATGCGTCCACTGACGTCTTACACCGCATCCCAGTGTCTCCCTACGACGCCCCAGGCAGAGACTGAGACACACAACCAGTACCACGAACAAGGACTAGCTGGGGTCACGCTCGTCAGCGCGGGTCCGACTCCCCCAACCAAGTGTGCACACACAGACCATGGGCCCTAGGTCAGATCCTCTAGCTGGTTCTTCTCCAAAGCCCGGACTCAGGCTGTGCGAAGGGGACGTACGGTAACCAGCCTAAAAATCGTCTCTCTCGGGTCAGCCGCTCCACCACTCCCGGGTGGGTCAGCACACGAGTACTATAAGAAGGCTACGACCAGTGGGAGGTCACTAAACGTGAACACAGAAAGCCACGCACGCACCCATTGCGAGTAACGCGGAGTAACAGGTGGCCCAAACCACCAGACATGGGACAGCCTGTTGAGTAGTGGACATCGGATCTAGAGGGGAGGGGTGAATAGATCTGCCCCTCTTTTTGCAATGCAACCCTCTATATAGCTAGATAAAATAAATCGCAGCGGAATATAACTAGCTTATCGAAGAACACTATGATTCGCTTGGCAAGATGAGCAACTAATATATCGATTTGAACTTAAGAATGCATCTAGAATGAAGCACTCACATAAACAAACCACAACACAAAGGATTTTAAGGTGGTTCGGACTGAATCCCCAATCCTACGTCCACCCCTCACCAAATCCGGTGAGGCTCCACTAGTGCCACACACTGAACAGTAAATCGGAAAAACCTCCGATTGCCTTCCTACTAACCACCGGTAGGGACGTCAATCACCGCAGATCGGAGAACTTCCGATTCCCTTCCTACTAACCACCGGTAGGGACGATCTTCAGTTTCGATTGTTTAAAAGAAATGGAAAGAGAACAAATAGAAATCACTCAAACAAGATATAGAATATGCTCAAAGTAAAAAGATATTGTCTGAGTTGTAGGAGCTTGAATCTGATGCTTCGATGGTGTCTTCTTCCTTGAGAGATGATCTTCCTTGAGTTGATGAAGAAGACTATGGATGTAGCTTTGATCTTCCCTTTGATCTCCTTGAGTTGATGAAGAGTTTGATGCAGTTTAGATCACCCTTGAGAGCCTTGATTGCTTCTTGCTTCCTTACAGGTTGAGATGGCTTCAGATCTAGGCTTGCATCCCTTGGAATAGATGAAGATCTCTTCACGAAGTACTGTTCACGGCTACAGTACCATCTCCCTTGAACAGCCTCCACAAGCCTCCCTTGATCTCCTTTGATCCAAATGAAGCATTAGGGTTTCTAACCCTCTTGTATGTGTTTTATAGACTTTGGATGGTCAATAAAAGCCCCCCAGACCAGATCCACATTTTGTGGGTGATTAGGTGACTTTAGGATTAAAGAAATCCATGGAGAATGGCCCTTCTCGAAGTGGAAAACAAAGTCAACAATGAAGGCTCGGGGCTGGCGGTCGACCTGTGGCTTCTAGCGGTCGACCGCTACTGAGAAAACTGCAGACGAATGATCCCTGGAATTTTCGGTCAACCGCTATTGGGCTGGCGGTCGACCGCCACTAAGAGAGCTACAGCCTGGAGGTTGCTGGCAGGGGCGGTCGACCGCCCCTGTGCTGGCGGTCGACCGCCAGCTGGGCAGACCTCGGGTTTTCCCGGGTCGGTCCGTTAACTGCTTTAGCTCCGTTGCTTAAGGTCTTTAGCACCCCATTCATGTCTGTAGCATCACCCTTGACAGTCTAGAAGGTGTCAACTGAGCCTTTGACTTTGGGTTCTCTTGGTTATGTTTCTTTGTGTATCGACCTTAACTGTCATTGAGCTTTCACTTTTGCCAACTCCACTCCATTCCTTGTCCATTCATTTGCATATCCGTCATGAACAAAACATCACGTATGTCAGTCATTCAAGAGTGAAAAACAACAATGACTAATAGTGTTTAGCCATTATCAATACCAAGAATGTCAAATAACTCAAATGACCTCATGATGATGTCGAATGACCCAAGTGACCGCAAGATGACTCAAATGACCATAGGGGCACAACATTCTCCCCCTTTTTGATGATGGCAACACTGTGAGTCATTATATGGCAGTAATATCCAAGATGACAAAGTTTATGACATATGCAACAAGTGCAGCTCAAGATCCATGATAGTAATAGCATGCGAATGCAATTATGAATGCAGATATGAGTGCTATGCAATTATGCAAACCCCATCACATACACATAAGAGATATACAAAGCGCACAAAGGATTCTCCCCCTTTGACTCTCCCCCGTACACTATTCACTCATCCCCCAATGACAACTCACAAAGTAAAGGACGACTCACAACAAAAAATTCTCCCCCTTTGACAGCAGTAAAAATGAGGGAGAAGTTAGAGAAGCGACAAATGTCGGTGAGACCAGTTCTTAAAGGGGTGGAGAGCAAGCCATTATATGCAAACCTGAAACATACCGCGAGCAACATATATGGTTCAAAGCCAATGAAATCCGAGATCATCAACAGAGTTCGAAAAGCAGCTACATCCAAGATTTAATAGAAATGAACCAAAGGTGCATATCATGGCAGTGTTTAACATTCCCTTGTCTTATACATCTATATTCAATAACGACAAAGGGAATAGCACAAAAACTAGTATTGAGGCTAAACAAGCATGAGTAAAGCATGGAATTGTATGAATGCAGCATGTTTGATTTTTCAGGAACTTTTATATTTGAAGGCACATGACTCATATTTTACGAGCAATCGAGTCTAGTACATGCCTCCTAGTCGTAAGAATACACGTTGTTTAGACGCCAGTATCCCTAGGTATTTGGCAAGACTGACGGTTATGCTTCAAAATGAACAGAGATAGCAAAGTCACGTCATGACATATCCAATCTCATTTCTTTGATGAGAAGATATATTTCTCAGCAATTATGCTAGTGCTCTGCCTAGAGGCGGTCGGTTGGTTTTGGGTTGAAAGTGATTGTTTTGCCACTTAGGAGATTGAAACTTATAAGATTGATGAACACATGAATCACAATTTCCCCAAAAGTAGGGTGATGTTGGCCTATATGAATGTGCAATCCAGTTATGGTGATATCTGGAAGATTGCGCATGCAATGGCCAAGGAAGTGTTGACCTATGCTGCGGGGAAGGTCGACCTTTCTTAGGCTTTTGGACAGACTTTTTGGGAATTTCAATGACTGCATCTTCAATCTTTTCTTTCCCTTTCTCCTTTTGTTTTTGCTGGTTTTGTGTGGGAGTTGTGTTTGAGGTGGAAGCTTCGGAAGATGAAACAAATGTGACAGTTTTTAGCCCAAATGGCCTTTTGTTTGTTGGATCAAAACTCAACCCATCTTTGTTGTGGTTCATTCTAGTTCCTAGCAATACATCTAGGTTTTATCTTCCATCCACAAACTTTTCTAAAGATTGTTGTTTATCCTTCAACTCTTTTTGTAGGTTTTCAATATTTTGAAGAAGTTGAATGTTGACTTGTTTGACAGCTTCATACTTCTCATTACTCAATTTGCTGTCCTTTTCATAAGTTTGCATTTTGAGCTTCATGCTATCAATCTCATTTCTCAAATCCTCATTTTCAGTTTCTAAGTCAGTCATTTCTTTTCTTCCTTCCTCCAAATCCTCAATCATTTTCTTAAGATCTTCAATTTCAGTCTCAAGTAGAGCAGTCTTATCATTCATATCATGATCATGCACAAACAAGTTAATTTTCTTTTTCAATATTTTATTCTCCTTTTTGTACATGTCATATTTTTCCATGAGTTGTATATATGCTTCCTCCCAATCATCAATTGTGTAATTTTCAAATGGAGAGTTTACCTCAGTTTCTTCGTCACCTTTGGCCATGAGACAACGATCTTCTTTTTCCTTGTCCGAGGAGCTAGTTCCACCATCACTTTCTTCCTCGTCACTCCAGGTGGACACCATGGCCTTGTTCTTCTTCTTGCCCTTCCATTTGTCAGCCTTTTTGAATCTGTCAGGACAATCAGTCTTGAAATGCCCTGGTTTGTTGCAAGAATAACAAATGATTTTGTCAGATTTCTTAAAGTTTTCAGAATTAGATTTAAAACCATTTCTTACCTTTGACCTTCCTCTCATGAAGCTCTTGCCTTCCTTTCTCAGGAATTTTCTGAACTTACGTGTGATCATGGCTACATCATCCTCATCTCGCTCACTTGCCGAATCCTCACCTTCATCAGAAGATCCTTGACCGCTGGGTCCTACTTTAAGAGCTAGGGACTTCTTCTTAGGTGTCTCAGCCTCTTTGTGCTTGAGATTGATCTCATAGGTCATCAATGACCCAATGAGTTCATCTATCTTGGTAGTTGCGAGATCTCTCGATTCTTCAACCACGGTAGCCTTTGTGTGCCATGCTGGAGTTAACGATCTGAGAATTTTTCTTACAATTTCTTGCTCTGAATATTTCTTTCCCAAATCAGTTAAACTATTAGTAAGTACAGTTAATCGAGCATACATATCTTGAATTGACTCATTAGGCTTCATGCGGAACATTTCATATTCAGACACTAATATATTGGCTTTTGTTTCTCGTACCTGAGATGTTCCTTCGTAGATTACCTCTAGCTTGTCCCACATCTGTTTTGTCGTTGCGCAGGTAGCAACTCTTGAGAATTCTACTGGATGGAGTGAGCATTGCATGATGTGTTTATCACTCCAGTTGACAGTGGATTGTCTTATTTATTCTTTGGCCCACAAATCCTCATTATCCGTAAGCTCATACGTACCTTTGCTGATCACTCGCCAAAGTTCGTAGTCTTGGGCGCAAATGTACACCTACATGCGATGTTTCCAATAAGGATAATTAGTTCCAGTAAAGTAAGGAGGCCTATTCACAGAATGTCCTTCAGGTAGAAAACCCTTGGACGATGATCCACTAATTCCCTCAAGGTCTTTGGACCCCATAATGAGAGATTAGGCTCTGATACCACTTGTTGAGTAGTGGACAGCGGATCTAGAGGGGAGGGGTGAATAGATCTATCCCTCTTTTCGCAATGCAACCCTCTATATAGCTAGATAAAATAAATCGCAGCGGAATATAACTAGCTTATCGAAGAACACCATGATTCGCTTGACAAGATGAGCAACTAATATATCGATTTGAACTTAAGAATGCATCTAGAACGAAGCAATCACATAAACAAACCACAACACAAAGGATTTTAAGGTGGTTCGGACTGAATCCCCAGTCCTACGTCCACCCCTCACCACATCCGGTGAGGCTCCACTAGTGCCACGCACTGAACCGCAAATCGGAAAAACCTCCGATTGCCTTCCTACTAACCACCGGTAGGGACGTCAATCACAGCAGATCAGAGAACTTCCAATTCCCTTCCTACTAACCACCGGTAGGGACTGTGACGAACCGAGAATCCGGTTACCGGGAAGGCCCGATAACCCGAGACTCGAACCGCCGCCCACGAGCCGGGAGGGCTCGGAAGGGCTAAAAAAAGGAGTGTGGAGGTACAAAGAAATAGGAAATAAGGCAAGATAATTCAACAATTAACAAAAATAAATGAACAACTACAACAGAGTCCAGTCCAACAGAAAGTACAGTCTAAAGTAGTAAAACGTACCACATGCCAAGTGAACACTCGGCCCGGCAAGCTGGCAACTAAGAACCTCCGTACTGCACCCTCGAACCTCGAGGAAGAACCGCCGCACCTGAAACGCAGGGGTGAGCCTCCTGTCATTGGCCCAGTAGGGATCCCGCAGAACCCAAACTGAGAAACAACGGCAGCACGGAAAGAAGTAACTACGAAAGCAGGAAAGTAACTACGGTGGCCGGTAAAACCTCGGCTCTACAGCTACTCCTACTGTACCAGAAAACACGACCTAGTCTCCCGTCGGGGGACAACCAAGCCACGCACCCGACCACCCGATTCCACGATCAGGGACCACTAGACACAAACCGCCCTAGCCACGCTACTAGGAAAAACGTCACGATACCTCCGTAACGGAGGCCTGCCCTCACAAAAAGGGCCCGAGCCAAAACCACACGGTCAGGGAACACGGTCACGACCTCACCGTCGTGAACACAACGCTATCTAGGGAAAAGCCCTCGGTGACGCTCACCGGAAACCCCAGACCTCGACTCCGGGAACACTCCCGAAACCACTCACGAAGTCCCGTCTCGCGGACGGAAACAGAACCCGGTACACGACGACTCACGTCATGTGACAGGAGCACCACCCACTAGAAGAACGACCGGATGCATCCCCTGACGTCTTACACCGCGTCACCAGTGTCTAGCTACTACGCCCCAGGCGGAGACTCAGACACACACAGTAACCAGTACCACAGAACAAGGACTAGTTGGGGTCGCGCCTACCGGCGCCGTCCGACGCCCCCAACCTCGTGTGCACACTCAGACCATACACCCTAGGCCTGTCCTCTAGCTGGTAATTCCCCCTAAGCCCGGACTCGGCTGTACGTGGGGGCCCTACGGTAACCAGTCTACTCACCGTCTCTCTCGGGTCAGCCGCTCCACCACTCCCAGGTGGGTCAACACACACGTGCCGTAAGAAGGCTAATACTAGTGGACGTGTCATAGAACGTGGACACAGGAAACCACGCACGCACCCATTGCGAGTATCACGAAGTAACAGGTGGCACGCACCCACCAGACTCTAGATGGTTCACTAGACCTACTGAACTCAACGGTCTTTGAGTCACAAGACTCGGGGTCTAGACCGTTGCACATGACAGCACTAAGCCGTCAATCTGGCCTAATCTCTAGGTCCAAAACCACAATGCGATAACTCACAAGGTAGTTCACAACTGCCGAGACCCATCCCTCGAAGAGGGAACTTAAGAAACCTTCAACCCCAGGCTGGGAGACTGGACTCACCGTCCAAGGCCACACGCTTGGCCCACTCAGAAGCCACCTTTCAGAGAAGCAACGACTTGCGGGGAAACCTCACCGTACTCACACCAATACATGGTGACTCGATCTAGCAAGAACACGGAAGCCCGGAACACCTGGGGTCACCCGGACCCGCCACGCCCATAGGCACGCTTATCGAGGTAACATGGTACCTCCAGACACCCCAAAACACGGTAACGAAACCCTCGGGGTGTCTGGGACACTCACGAGGCCAAAGGTCGACCACTGGGTCACAACCGGGTCGATCGGAGATGCTAGAAGGTCACCCGGACCCTTAAATTCACGGGCACGTTAATCGAGATAAACGGGACCTCCGTACACCCAAAGACACGGTCATGGAAATCCACGGGGTGTCCGGGACACACACGGCCCAAGGGGAGCACGATCAGCCGTAGACTGCCTACCCTGGGCAGCCCGACTGGTCCCCTCAAGATCGCGCTACCCTCGCATAGCGCGTTCAGAAGAGAACGCGCTATACACTGGTAGCGCGACAAGACAGATCGCGCTACCCTCGCATAGCGCGTTTAGAAGAGAACGCGCTATACACTGGTAGCGCGACAAGACAGATCGCGCTATAGGCCTATAGCGCGACGAGGACGAATCGCGCTAGGATCCCCTAGCGCGACAAGGCAGAACGCGCTAGGGCCCCCCTAGCGCGACAAGGAAGAACCCGCTAGGACCCTACAGCGCGACAGGAACCGCCTAACTGTTCATCTTCTCCGATGAACGTGCCCCATCGGGGCGGCTCGACTCTCAAGAACGCAGCTGGGATTAGCGCGTTCTCAGTCTGCACCCGAAAACGGTGGAAACGGCAGAGAAACCCATTCCACGCCCCATCCACCCCCAGGTGAAGGGGAAACAAAGGGGAAAACATTCCCCAACCTCTCTAGCACCGAGAGGACCCATTTAAACCCCAAAACACGATCAAAACGCAAGATTCGGCTCACACACCCAAAAACATACATTTTCCCCAAAACGCCCAAACAAGTCCGCTCGGCTCACCACGGCCTACAAAACTCGCGGGAAATGAAGTACGCGGGTTGAGGGTCCATCTCCCTACCTCCACCGAAGATTCGACGCACCGTGGACGCCGATCCACGAAGAAAACGCCATTGAAGCCTCGCCGTTCCACGAACCCACGGCCGAGCTTCACGGCGCCTCCACCGCCTCGATCCTCACCCATCCTCGCCCGTGCCTCGCCCGCGCCGTCCCCACCTAGCCCACGCTCCACCCCGTCGGCCGCCGGAGAGAGAGGGAGAGAGGAGAGAGCGTGAGAAGAGAGAGGGAGAGAGGAGAGAAATGAGAGGGGAGAGAGAAAAGGGTTATAGATATAGGAAATTCCAAAAATTCCAAAAAATACCAAAAAATAGAAAATCACGTTTCCGCGATCCTCGAAACGTACCGATCGCAACGGTACCACTCACGCCCTGGTGAACGGCCCGGTTCACCCGCAACGAGGTTCCGAAAGAATTACCGAAACACACCGGAAATCGGAAAACACACGCGGAAAAGTCGTGGAACGCTTCCGGGCCTCCGAAACAACTCTGGATCGCGCCGATCCGAACACGAAAGATGTCTGAAACGAAATTTCGGACACAACGGAGTCGGACACTCCGAGAAACCAGATCCGAGACCCACGAACAAGGATCCGAAAAAAAATCCAAGGCATCACAGCCCTCCCCCCTTAAAGAAATTTCGTCCTCGAAATTCAGGACTAGCACCCAGCCACAGGGGAAGAATGCCTCAACCAACTGACAATGCTGGCAGGGCCCCAGCACAGAAAAATCTTGATTCTCGTAAAAGCACCGATCATGAGGGATACAGCCAGACCATAATCATGAACAACGCCACGCTCCGCACACTGCACACACATCGGTCACCAGAGCAGGCATAATACAAAGGCGCAAGTCTGGTATCACCTCAGACACAACGGAAACAACTCATGGCATCGCCGCCACCCTCTCGCTCACCGAGGGAACGCAATCCGCACCACAAGAACCAATCCACCGGTCAACGCCCACGCTCGGCGGACCCACTTAACACCAGCTTCTCTGCCAGCTGACCACCACAAATTTGTTGACTCCACGCCGAGGACCACTCCACACTCGGCAAGCCGAACGCCACAACAGCACGGGACCAACTATGCCAGAACTCAAACTTCGGCAAAGCTCAGATCCCATCTGGGAAAACACACCTCAGAAACGGCCACCAAAAGACCTCGCTGGCACGCGGCTCTCTCCATTCTCGAGCCCCTACAACAAGCATCTTCTGTCCATGAAAGACCATCCACTGGTCACCAGACATTCGTCAACGGGAAACCTCCGCTTGCTCAGGTTTTTCCTTCTTTCCTGGTCCTCCACCAGATCCGAAGGGAACATTCCAAACCTCGACAAGCCATCCGTTGACTCTCGCACAGACCACCACCACATCCAGATGGATCCCCGCGCCAACTCTACCCTTCAGGGGAGCACGGCGGGACCCCAAGACTCCGTCTCCCCTCGGTCTTCACGTCACTCGACTCAGACTTACGGGGAATCCTCTTTTGCTGGCCGCAGACTGAGGATCAATATCCCACGTCAACGTCTCATCTGAGACCTCCACACACAGGCATCGACCACCGTCATGTCTCATCGAATCCTATCTCATCAAAACCTCCATCTCAATTAATCCAAGAGGACGCCTGCCAATCCTGACTCCCGCTCTTATCACAGAGCCACGGGACACACAACCTCTTACAATCTACGACACACTTCTCTAAAACACGATCTCATCCGCGAACGCAACCTCCAACGCAAGAATATGGTACTCATGCGGCAACCTCGCCAGCATATTTCCCCAACTCTCCACCTGCCAGTGCCATGAACGACAAGATCTCAAGCAACGGCACGGCAACAACACATCTCACACAACTGGAGACAACGCACATCGATACCAATCCTCTGCTGCTTTGCACTTCCTCAGAAATCCACCCGCAACAACCAACGCTACTATCCACGCACTCTGATCCACACGCACAACCACCACAACGACAACTCGGGATCCACCAACTCGACAACCATCTGCAACCCCGCATACTTCGATCCTCCGCACCTCAGGAACCACAACACCAACCGCAAATCTCAAAAACACCGCCCAGCCAGCACTCGTCCTTCCGGAACAGCGCCAACACCCTTACACAACAAGGGAATGGGCGCAACTTCTCACAGGCAGCCACCTTACCAAGACAAGGAGCACGTCTCGCACGGACTTCATGGCACACAAGGCCAACCAATCCGAACACACAATGTAAGACGACGAACCTTAGCCCAACACAATTCTCTCCAACCAAAGGAGAACCCAATCACACCTCCGACCAACGGAAGGAAAACTCCACACTCGACCCGACCTCGAGCCTCGCGCATGCTGGGAACAGCACCTTCCAGCACCAAGAAAACCATCACCACATCAGGTCAGCGCCTCCGACACACTCAGCAAGTGTCACGTCGGACCATGATCACAACATCTCTTGATGCACCACCACTGTAATTCCTCGATTTGTAACACGCCACGCCAAGAGCCACAACACCAGCCATAATCGACAATCGTCAATGCTCATCCTCGATCCCCGAACTCGTCACGGAACCTTCACATTTCGAGCCAAATCCTGGGCGAACACAACCCATTCGCACATAGAAGCACAGGAGCGAGAACTTACTGGGACACCACAGTCCAATCCTACCTCAAAATCCACAAAACAATCGGGACCGACACGTCACTTCTGACGCCAGAGAGCATGACAAGGACATCGGGCTCGACAAATCAGCAGCTCAACAGAAAACCTTCCGCTCACCCGAGCACAATCCTCGACCAGAGCACCCGCTCCAACACCTCAAACCACAACCTCAGCGCCTCAGGGACTGGACAAAAACCAATGCCAGAGTGGCCAAACGCAAGAACAACTCCCTCAGAGCACGTTTTACGGCAACTTAACCACGAACACTCCGCACCAGCCACCTGACCTCGCTGAAAACACCTCGAATGCAACACCGCAGCGACGCACCTGCTGGCAACCTCTGCCCAACGCAACACAAGCAGGGCCACCACCCAAGGGAGAAAGCCCTCGACCTCGATCCGCAGACCCCACGCCGGCACGAAAGTCGCGAACAACAACCACCCTCACCGCGCCATACATCGCACTCAAGCTCTCAAGCGAGAAACAAAGCAAAAAATATGCACAAAACCCTATGCCAATTGTCGACTGTACTGGACCTTATGGACTCTGATCACTGCAATATCTCAAATTCCTATGTACGTCCACAACCACGCTCTGATACCAACTGTGACGACCCGAGAATCCGGTTGCCGGGAAGGCCTGATAACCCGAGACTCGAACCGCCGCCCACGAGCTGGGAGGGCTCGGAAGGGCTAAAAAAAGGAGTGTGGAGGTACAAAGAAATGGGAAATAAGGCAAGATAATTCAATAATTAACAGAAATAAATGAACAACTACAACAGAGTCCAGTCCAATAGAAAGTACAGTCTAAAGCAGTAAAACGTACCACATGCCAAGTGAACACTCGGCCCGGCAAGCTGGCAACTAAGAACCTCCGTACTGCACCCTCGAACCTCGAGGAAGAACTGTCGCACCTGAAACGCAGGGGTGAGCCTCCTGTCACTGGCCCAGTAGGGATCCTGCGGAACCCCAACTGAGAAACAATGGCAGCACGGAAAAAAGTAACTACGAAAGCAGGAAAGTAAATACGGTGGCCGGTAAAACCTCGGCTCTACAGCTACTCCTACTGTACCAGAAAACACGACCTAGTCTCCCGTCGGGGGACAACCAAGCTACGCACCCGACCACCCGATTCCACGACCAGGGACCACCAGACACGAACCGCCCTAGCCATGCTACTAGGAAAAATGCCACGATACCTCCGTAACGGAGGCCTGCCCTCACAAAAAGGGTTCGAGCCAAAACCACACGGTCATGACCTCACCGTCGTGAACACAACGCTGTCTGGGGAAAAGCCCTCGGTGACGCTCACCGGAAACCCCAGACCTCGACTCCGGGAACACTCCCGAAACCACTCACGAAGTCCCATCTCGCTGACGGAAACAGAACCCGGTACACGACGACTCACGTCACGTGACAGGAGCACCACCCACTAGAAGAACGACCGGATGCGTCCCCTGACGTCTTACACCGCGTCACCAGTTGTGGACACCAAAAATTGCACACCCAGATGCCCCGCTCGGCCCAGCGTCCGCAACGGCACCGGGTGGAGAAATCCCAGAGAGACTAGCCACCCAGATGACCCAAATGTGCACACTGCCGTGAAGCCGTCTCCGGGGGTCACGGCAGTGAAGAGACACCAATCACCAAAAAGCCCCGCAATCCATGGGCCCCGAAGAAAATCAAATGGGCCAAGACTCGTGCTCACAACGGGCTCAAAACCACCCATCTAGCCGCTCAACTGCACGCCCCTGGCCCATCTCCAGCGGTACGCCCATGGGGGCCTTCGGCGGCACACCCAAGCCCCCCAGGCCCCAGCGGCACACCCCCCATGGGGGTCTTCAGCGGCACACCCCCCCATGGGGGTCTTCAACGGCACACCCCCTTGGGAGGGTCTCCAACGGTACACCCCCAGGGGAGGCTTCAGCGGCACGCCCTAATGGGGCTTCAGCGGTACACCCCAGGGGAGGCTTCAGCGGCACGCCCTGATGGGTCTTCAACGGTACACCCCTTGGGGGTCTCCAGTGGCACGCCCTAATGGGGCTTCAGTGGTACACCCCTTGGGGGTCCCCAGCGACACGCCCATCCTGGGCTTCAGCGGCACACCCCCTGGGTGCCCCAGCGGCACACCCAGGGGGGGGGTCCAGCGGTACATGCCCCATGGCCTCCAGCGGCACGCCCCTTTGGGCCCTCAGCGGCACACTCTGATGGGCCTTCGACGGCACGCCCGTTTTGTGCCCCAGCGGCACGCCTTTTTGGCCCTCCTACGGCACACTGGTTGTAACGACCCGAGAATCCGATTACCGGGGAGGCCCGATAACCCGAGACTCGCACCGCCGCCCACGAGCCGGGAGGGCTCGGAAGGGCTAAAAGGAGTGTGGAGGCACAAGGAAATAGGAAATAAAGCAAGACAATTAACAGAAATAAATAAACAACTACAGCTATAACATAGTCCAGTCCAACAAAAAGTACAGTCTAAAGCAGTAAAAACGTACCACATGCCAAGTGAACACTCGGCCCGGCAAGCTGGCACCTGAGAACCTCCGCTCTGCGCCCTCGAAGCTCGAGGAAGAACCGCCACACCTGAAAAGTAGGGAATGAGTCTCCAAAACAGAGACTCAGCAGGGATCTCGCAGAACCCCAACCGGAAACGACGGCGGTAGCGGAAAGGAACGCTACAACTACAGCAGGAACAACAAACCGGTGGCCGGTCAAAACTCCGCACTATAGCTACTCCTACTGTACCAGAAACACACCCCAGACTCACAGTCGAGGGCTACCGAACTACACTAGTATCGCTTATCGAAGTGAAAACCCACGGCAACCACGCCGTAGAGGCCTGTCTCCCAGAACACGGCCAACCTGGACACGCTGTCTAAAGTGCAACCCTGACACCTGGTCACGGGTACCGCACGACAAGACGCAACCTCGGTAAAGTCACTAGCACTAGCCTCACGGCACGAAAACTGACACGCGCCACGACGAAACAATCGAAAACTCAACGGTCAACACGACCGAAACCCGAAGGTCGAAGTCACACGACTAACAGTCTGCCACTCTCTGTCCAGAACAGGAGTACCTCCCACTAGAAGAACGACCGGATGCGTCCACTGACGTCTTACACCGCGTCACAAGTGTCTAGCTACAACGCCCTAGGCGTGAGACTCAGACACACACTGTAACCAGTACCACAACAAGGACTAGCTGGGGTCACGCTCGTCAGCGCGTGTCCTAAGCCCCCAACTACGTGTGCACACACAGACCATCTGCTCTAGGTCGGGTCCTCTAGCTGGTTTTCCCCCCCCATCGGACTCTGGCGGCAAAGGCAAGGGGCCGACGAAAACCAGCCTAACAACCGCGTCTCACCGGGTCGCGCTCTCCACCACTCCCAGGTGGGTCCGCACACGCGTGCGCAGGAAGCTACGACTAGTGGAGGGTCACTGAGAGAGTAGACTCTCAAGACAACGGAAAACAACGTCCGAACCCGACGACGTACGGGGACCACCCCACGTACCGGCCCCGTCGCACGGTGACCACAGTCGGAGAAGAAACGGGACTCACAGTCCACGGCCACGCACGCACCGTGCGCTAGAGTCGAGAAAACTCAAGTAGCGCTAAGCCACTGGACTCTGGACAGTCCTCCAGACGCACTACACCCAACGGTCCTTGAGTCACAAGACTCGGGGTCAAGACCGTTGTACGCAACAGCACAAGGCCGTCAATCTAGTCCAATCTCTAGGTCTAAAACCACGGTAGCACAAGTACCGAGACAACTCACGAGTTGCCAAGACCACTCCCTCGGGAAGGGAACGCAAGGGACCAAGGCCACCCACACGGGCCACACGGAAAACACAGAAGCACGATTCCCAGGGCAGCACACAAGCCACCACGACGATTTCCCATCTTGTAGCAAGCGGGAAACCTCCAGCCCCAGGCCGGATAACTGGACTCGCGGTCCAAGGCCAAGCACATGGCCCACATGGGAATCGCCTTCCAAAGGAAACCCACGACATGCGGGAGAGACCCCACCGCACACCCACCGATGCACGGTGACTCGATCATGCGTAACACGAAAGCCCGGAACACGTGGGGTCACCCGGACCCACCACACCTATAGGCACGCTAATCGAGGCAACACGGTCTCTCCCGCCACCCCAAAAACATAGACACAGAACCCATGGGGTGTCCGGGATACTCACAAGGCCGGAGGTCGACCACTGGGTCATAACCGAGTCGACCGGAGACCAACACAACACAATCGGGACGCTAAAAGGTCACCCGGACCCTTAAGCTCACGACACACAAAACGAGGTAAGTGGGACCTCCTCTGGACACCCAAAGACACGGTCACGGAACTCCACGGGGTGTCCGAGACACTCACGAGACCTAAAGTCAACCACTGGGTCACAACCGGGTTGACCGGGGGTCAAAACAGCGCAAACAGGAACCAGAACATGGTAGTGGTCACCTGGTGACCGCGACCAGATGGTAGCAGTCGACCGATGACCGCGACCAGGCTGTCACGGTCGCCTCACAACCGCGACAAGCCACGATCAACCCCGCTGGTAGCGGTCGACCGAGGACCGCGACCAGGTGGTAGCGGTCGTCCCCTGACCGCGACCAGACAAAAGCGGTCGATCGCACGTCCGCGACGCTCGAAGGCCTTCCGACTCAACCACAAAGGATGGAAGCGGTTCTCCCAGGACCGCGACCAGATGGTAGCGGTTTCTGGTGGACCGCGATCATTTCGGAAAACCGGGAACGGCGGGAAAACACCCAAAAATCCACGCCACGCCCCAATCATCCACGGATGAAGGGGAAAACATAGGGGAAGCCCCCAAATAACCCCTAGCATGCATCTACGGCCTCGGATCGGCCAGAAACGCAATGAAACGGGAGATCGGCCCACAAGCCCTAAAACATGGATTTTGTCCAAATCACCCCGTTTGGCCCGCTCGGCTCACCGTAAACTACGAAACTTGCGGGAAAGGAAGTGCACGAGCTGGGGGTCCATCACCCTACCTCCACCAAAGATTTCGCGCACCGCGGACGCCGATCCACGAAGAAAACGCCGTTGAAGCCTCGCCGTTCCACGAACCCACGGCCGAGCTTCACCACGCCTCCACCGCCTCGATCCTCATCCATCCTCGCCCGCGCCTCGCCCGCGCCGTCCCCGCCTCGCCCGTACTCCGCCCCGTCGGCCGCCGGAGAGAGAGGGAGAGAGGAGAGAGCGTGAGAAGAGAGAGGGAGAGAAGAGAGAAATGAGAAGGGAGAGAGAGGGTGGGTTAATATAGGAAAATCAGGAAATTCGGAAAAATCCCGAAAAATAGAAAATCACACCCTCGCGATCCTCGGAACGCTCCGATCGCAACGGTACCACACTCGCCTAGGTGAACGGCCCGGTTCACCCGCAACGAGGTTCCGAAGGGAAAGCCGAAACCCACGCCGGGAATCGGAAAACACACGCGGAAAAGCCGCGGAACGTCTCTGGGCCTCCGAAACGACTCCGGATCGCGCCGATCCAAACACGAAAGATGTCCGAAACGAAATTTCGGACACAACGGAGTCAGACGCTCCGAGAAACCAGATCCGGGACCCACGAACGAGGATCCGAAAGACCCGGGGCATTACACTGGTGCAGCCCGCCAGCGGCACAACGTTAAGCCTTTTCAACGGCTGAACGACGTGGTGCCCATGCCCTATGCATCCTTGGCACGCAGTGAGCTCTATGAGGTGTCGACCAGGGATTGGGCCACGCGGGCTATCCCACTGGCATCCAGGACGGGGGAGTCAAACCCCATCATCACGAGCCACTTCCCGCCTCCGACGGCTGTGCTCGAAGGCTCCCGCTGCCGGGAGTATAAATGACTCCCATTTCGACAGAGAGAAGAAGGGGGAAGAAGGAGAGGAAAGAGCAGGGGCAAGAGACACAGACAGAGGGAGAGACATACGCAAGAGAGGAAGAGAAGAGAGAAGAAAAGAAGAAGGGCTCCGGCGTGAGTCTCCTCCGACGGCCACCGGGCAGAAGAGAGAGTAAGAGAGAAGGAGGGCTGATTGTAACAAGGGAAGGTGCGGGGGAACGAGCAGTGGACTCTCGTCCCTGCTTCAATCCCCAACACTTTCCCTTCCGGGGTTTTTCCTTGTTTTCTTCCTCCCTTCATCCTGTATTTTGGTTTTCCTCCTTGCCCGTAGCCTCGGCTAGGGCGTGCTCGGCAATGTGTATGGTTGGCCATGACCCCTTGCTCCCCATGAATGAAAGTCACCCTCTTTGGGTTTCTTTGTTATTTTGTTGGTTTATGCCCGTTTTCACAGTGTATGATGTGTTGTCCATTTCTTCCTCCATCTCTCTATTTCTCCGATGCTTCTGGGGTTTCCATATCAGTATGATCGCTCCCGTATGATCTTTGGCCTTTCCGGTTCTTTGCCCTCCCCTATGGCCAGCAGTTGTATCAACCTGCCTGAGGGGAGGAAGACCCTCCTTCTCTTCTAGAACGCCTAGCAGCCAGCAGCCTATCCTTGGCTTTCCTCTGCACACACCTTTTGGCCCTCAGCGGCACTCCTTGTTGGCCCTTGGCCGGTACACCTTTTGGCCCTCAGCGGCACTCCCTGTTGGCCCTTGGCCGGTACACCTTTTTTGGCCCTCAGCGGCACACCTTTTAGGCCCTCAGCGGCACACTTTCCCCCCAGCGGTACACCTTCCCCTGGTGCCTCAGCGGTACACCCTTAGCCGCCAACCCCCAGCCCATTCTGTCTAGTATTAGAGGTCTTCCGTTCACGGTTTTCTCCGGGTTTTCCAGTGTAACGACCCGAGAATCTGATTACCGAGAAGGCCCGATAACCCGAGACTCGCACCGCCACCCACGAGTCCGGAGACTCGGAAGGGTTAGAAGGATGGTGTGGAAACTACACAAGTATCACAAGTAATTGCAGAAGTTAAACAGTTATAATATTAAGCAGGAAATAAATTAACATTTTTCATGGTTCACAATAGAAAAATAACAACAACAGTAGTAGTAGTCCACAACAAGTACAGAGACAAGAAGGAAAAGTACAGCTACACGGGGCATACCCCGGCTCTGACATCTGGCACTACCTCTGGGCACCCGCACCACGCTGCACCCCAGACGCGCTCTCCTGGGGCGGCGCCTCACCTGAAACACGGTGAAAACACGCAGGGAATGAGTCTCAGAACAAGACTCAGTGGGGATCACTCGAACCCTACCTCGAAGACGGGAAACCACTACGCTAGCGGTAAAAGAGTACCTCGGAAAGGGAAGCCCTGTCCTCACCCGAACGAAGCCCTGCGGCACGTGAACCGGCAAACGTGTCACGGTGAGAAGACCGAACTCAACGGTCAACCCGGCAACACCAGAAGGTCAAAAACGCCCGACTGACAGTCTGACACTCCGTACTCGACAGGAGTACCACCCATTAGAAGCACAGCCGGTAGCGTCCCCTGACGTCTTACACCGCGCCGATGGTGAACCGCCTGACGTGGTAGCTCCTACCAAAGGCGCAAACACCGCACAAGTAACCACAAACAAGTGACTAGCTGGGGTCACGCCCGTCGACGTGGGTCCAACCGCCCCCAACCACGTGTGCACACACAGACCACGCGTCCTAGGTCTGGCCCTCTGACAGGTTTTCCCCCGTAGCCGGACTCTGGCTACCGACGAGGGGCCTACGGTAACCGGTTCACAAACCGTCTCAAGGTGAGTGCCCGTACACCACTCCCAGGTGAGACCATCACCTCGTACTGGTGGGCTACGACTAGTGGAGGGTCACTGAAGGAGTAGACTCTCAAAACAACGAAAAATAACGTCCGAACCTGACGAAGTACGGGGGTCGTCCCACGTACCAGCACCATCGCACGGTGACCATGGTCGGAGAAGAAACGGACGCACCGCCCACGGCCAAACACATGACCCACTCGGGGATCATCTTTCATGAAGACTCATGACATGCGGGGGAACTCCACCGCGCACACATCGATACGCGGTGACTCGATCGAGCGAGAACACGGAAACCCGAAACGCTTGAGGTCACTCGGACCCACCAAGCCCACGGGCACGCTAATCGAGGTAAACAGAACCTCCGGACACCCAAAGACACAGTCACGGAACTCCACGGGGTGTCCGGGACACACACAGCCCAAGGGGAACACCAGACGACATGACAGATCGCGCTAGGGACCCTTAGCGCGACAAGGAAGAACGCGCTAGGACCCCCTAGCGCGACAGGGAAGATCGCGCTAAGGCCTCCTAGCGCAACAAGACAGGTCGCGCTAGGGACCCCTAGCGCGACAAGGCAGATCGCGCTAGGATCCCATAGCGCGACCGGAACCGCCCTACTGTTCATCTTCTCCGATGAACGCGCCCCATCGGGGCAGCGCGACCATCAGGAACGCGCTACTGGAGCATAGCGCGTTCTCAGTCCGCGCCCGAAAAACGGTGGAAACGCCCAAAAACTCCAACCACGCCCCCATGCCTCCATCGGAGAAGGGGAAATCAAGGGGAATAACCCCTAAGGACCCCTAGCATGCTTCTAAGCCATCAAAACATGAAATAGCGGGCTAAAACTATAGATCGGGCGAGCTCTCCCCAAATCATGGAAAACCCCAAACCTGCTCAAACAAGCCTCTCTCGGCCTCCCCACGGCCCACAAATAACGGAAACGAACGGCAAGAGGCTAAGGAACGTCACCCTACCTTGCGGTTGTCCGAAACGTGGCGAATCGCCGCCGATCCTCAAGAATCGCTTGAAACTTCACGAACTCCCCACTCCCTCACCGAGCACCGAACGCCGCCACGATCACCACGCCGCCGCCTATGCCACGACGCCGTCGCCTTGCCGCGTCCGCAGCCGAAGGGGATGGTGCCGGGGCTAGCACCGGAAGAGGGGGGCCGGTCACGGTGGAAGCGCTCACGGGAGAGAAGGGAGGAAGAAGAAGAAGAAAGAGAAAGGGAAAAAGAAAAAGAAATGGGAATATATAGAAAATCCGATTTTTTAGAAAAATACCAAAAAATAGAAAAATACGTTTCCGGAATCCTCGGAACGCACCGATCGCAACTGTGCCACTCGTGCCTACGCGAACGGCCCGGTCCACCCGTAGCGAGCTTCCGAAGAAAAAGCCGAAACACACACCGGAAATCGGAAAACACACGCGGAAAAGCCGCGGAACGCCTCCGAGCCTCCGAAACGACTCCAGATCGCGCCGATCCGAACACGAAAGATGTCCGAAATGAAATTTCAGACACAACGGAACCGGACACTCTAAAAACTAGATCCGGAACCCAAAAAGAAGGATCCAAAAGGTCCGGGATATTACACGAACCATGGTGCCGAGAGCCGTGTCAGCCGAAAACTCGCGTGTCCGAGCTGAAGGTACACGAGTTCCAAAAAGCAACCGTCTGGTGGCCCGAAAGCCTCGTCTACATTCTCTCCTATGCCCCAGCAAGATCATGGAGAGATGAAGGATCACAGCGATCCTCGGGGTCAGTCCAGAGCCCGCTGTCGGACCCGTGTCGGGTTAACACGATCAAATGGCTCGAATCCGGCGCGCCCCTCAAATCCGGCGCGCCCCTTTGGCTTTGGGCAGCCTTCTAAACCTGCGCGCCGCGTTCAACCTTAATCCGGAGCGCGTGAATGGCCTTAAACCGGCGCGCTAAACTCCGCGCCGGATTCTCCTCGTTCGAGGGTCACCTATATAAAGGGGCTTACGTTCGAGAACAAAAAAAAGAACGAGAAGAGGCAGATAGCCAGACACAAGCAAGAGAGAGAGGATAGCTTGGGGAGGAAGAAGGGGAGCAGAGAGTCCGTCCGTCCCGATACTCTGTTTTCCCTGCTGATTCTCTGCTGCGAAGCTTCAAGGTGTGTTGGCGGGTCTGGTGGCGTCTCCTTCCATGGCTTTCCTCTCCCCTTTCTGCTAATATCGCTCCATGGAGCAATGTAATCGAAGGGCAATGATATGAGCCTGGAGCGTTCTTCGAACCCCTTCTCTCTGATCGTCTCTGTTTTCTTTTCCTTTTTCTTTCTTTTGAGAATGAAATCGATCTCGGGCGACAACGCCGAACCGAATATGCTGTAATACTTTCACCGTGTGATCGAATGAATGAATGAGTGTGTCTGGTGCTACCTCTTCTATCTCTCGTGTGTTGCTAGTTTGAGTTTTCTACCGCCGAATACGTCTCGGGTTCTCGAGGCAACATTAATAATCCCCCTCCCCAGGGCTCTCTCTCTCTGTCGCATAGATGATGTGAATGAGTCTGTATGCTCGTATGTTCCCTCCCGGCTAGAGGATTGCATGTTAGTGCATCACCCTCCGCCCCGGGAGGTGGCTCCCCAGTGCATCCCTGTTTGCAGTTCGGGGCTAGGAGAAGGAACGCTGTAATATCCCGGACCTTTCGGATCCTTCTTCGTGGGTCCCGGATCTGGTTTTCGGAGTGTCCGGCTCCGTTGTGTCCGAAATTTCGTTTCGGACATCTTTCGTGTTCGGGTCGGCGCGATCCGGAGTTGTTTCGGAGGCCCGGAGGCGTTCCGCGGCTTTTCCGCGTGTGTTTTCCGATTCCCGGTGTGTGTTTCGGCTTTTCTCTTCGGACGCTCGTAGCGGGTGAACCGGGCTGTTCACACGGACACGAGTGGTACCGTTGCGATCGGTGCGTTCCGAGGATCGCGGGGGTGTGATTTCCTATTTTTCGGAATTTTCTGGATTTTCCGGGTTTTCTATAAAAACCCCCCTATTTTCTCTCTCTCCCCACTTTCTTCTTCTTCCTCTCTTCTTCTTCTTCCTTCCTCCTCCACCGTGTCTCCCTCCCTCTCCCTCTCTTCCTCCCGGTTGGCCACGGCGAGCTCCCCTTCGGCTGCAGACGGCGGCGGGGCGACGGCGCGGCGACGTGGGCGGCGGCGAGGCGGTCGTGGGGGCGTGCGGCAAGCGTGGGAAGCTTAAGGAAGAACGAGGGTTTTCAAGCGTTCTTCGCGATTCGTGGACGATCCGGCGGAGCGTTCGCTCCATTGAGGTAGGGTGACGTCCCCTAGCTCTTCGCCGTTCTTTTCCGTGGTTTGTAGGCCGCGGGGAGGCCGAGAGAGGCATGTTTGGGCGTTTTTGGGGTTTTTCCATGTTTTGGGGTGAGCCGCCCGATCTATGGTTTTAGCCCATGATTCTATGTTTTGGTGGCTTAAATGCATGCTAGGGGTCCCCAGGGGTCTTCCCCCTTGTTTTCCCCCTCTCCGGTGGAGGTACGGGGGCGTGGTTGGTGTTTTTGGGGTTCTCCCGCCGTAGCGTGCTCAGGGGCAAGCGACGGTCACTCCAGTGACCGTCACATGCTTGTAACGCCCCTAGAGGGGTGCGTTACTTCCCTGGGTGTTGGCCTTTGGGGTCGAGGGCTGTAACGGTCCTGCGACTGGCCGCCGTTTGCTAGTGACGCCCCTGGGCTGGGCCGTCACATGCTTTCGACCGTTGGGTTTTGACCGTTGGGGGTCAGGCCATGTAACGCACCGAGATAGGCGCGTTACATGCGTGTAACGCACTGGGGCAGGAGCGTTACTTCCTGTTGTCCCCCATGTGGATGGGCCAAGCGACGCGCTGGGGCAGGCGCGTCACTTCTCTTTCCATCCCGAGCGTGAGGGCCATGCGACGCGCTGGTCTAGGCGCGTCACATGCGAGTAACGCACTGAGCCCGACGCGTTGCTTCCAAGCGACGCGCCAGGGTAAGCGCGTTACTTTCCCTGTGGTTTTCGTGGGTGTGGGGTGCCATGTGACGCCCTGGCCTAGGTGCGCCGCTTCCAAGCGACGCACTAGGGTAGGCGCGCCGCTTCCCCCTACCCCCTGGCCGTGTGACGGTCCGCCTTAGACCGCTATTTCCAAGTGACGGCCCTAGAGTGGTCCGCCATTTGGTAGTGACGGTCTGAGGGTAGACCGCCACTTTCTGTGTTGCCCCATGAGGGTGGCAACCTCGCTTTTCTCCGACCGTGGTCTCCGTGTGACGGGACTGGTGCGTGGGGTGATTCCCACACGTTGTCGGGCTTGGGTGTTGTTTTCCGTGACTCGAGAGTCTACTCCTTTAGCGACCCTCCACTAGTCGTAGCCCACCAGTGCGCGGTGCTGGTCTCACCTGGGAGTGGTGTACGGGCACCCACCTTTCGAGACGGTTTGTGGACCGGTTACCGTAGGCCCCTCGTCGGTAGCCAGAGTCCGACTACGGGCGAAAACCGGTCAGAGGACCAGACCTAGTGACGCAAGGTCTGTGTGTGCACACGTGGTTGGGGGCGGTTGGACCCACGTCGACGGGCGTGACCCCAACTAGTTACTTGTTTGTGGTTACTTGTACGGTGTTTGCGCCTCGGGTAGGACCTACCACGTCAGGCGGTTCACCTGCGGTGCGGTATAAGACGTCAGGGGACGCTACCGGCTGTGCTTCTAGTGGGTGGTACTCCTGTCGAGTACGGAGTGTCAGACTGTCAGTCGTGTGTTTCCGACCTTCGGGTTTTTGACGGTTCAACCGTTGAGTTTCAGTTTCTCGTACCGTGGCACGTGTGTCGATTTGCGTGCCGTTAGGGTCTAGTTCTGTAGAGTACAGGGCTTTCCTTTCCGAGGTACTTTTCTACCGCTAGAGTAGTGGTTTCTCGTTTTTCGAGGTAGGGTTCGAGTGATCCCTACTGAGTCTTGTTCCGAGACTCATTCCCTGCGTGTTTTCACCGTGTTTCAGGTGAGGCGCCACCTTCGGGGAGCGCGTCAGGAGCGCAGCGTGGTGCGGGTGCCCAGCGGTAGTGCCGGAGGTCAGAGCCGGGGGATGCCCCGTGTAGCTGTACTTTTCTTTCTTGTCACTGTACTAGTCGTGGACTGCTGTTATTATTGTTCTTTATTGTGGACCATGTAAAATGTTAATTTATTTCCTGCTTAATATTATAACTGTTTAATTTCTGCAATTATTTGTGATACTTGTGTAGTCTCCACACCATCCTTTTAACCCTTCCGAGTCTTCGGGCTCGTGGGTGGCGGTGCGAGTCTCGGGTTATCGGGCCTTCCCGGTAATCGGATTCTTGGGTCGTTACAGCTGGTATCAGAGCGCGGTTGTGGAATTACATGAGAATCATAGGTAATTGTAGTGGTCCACTAGTCCATGACGATGATGTACAGGTGACGCTGGCATTGGGCACCGCGTGTTTATTCTGACCTTGCCGTTTTTGTGTCTTCTGTCTTTTGCTTCAGGAGCGAGGATGGCGCCGAGGAGGAGTTCTCGCTCTCAGCAGGGGCAGTCGGCTGGAGGCCAGGAGATCCAGCAGGAGGTCCAGCAGAGGGACCAGGAGGAGCATAGCAGAGCACCACGGGGGGCTACCGAGGCCGAGGATGCTGCGAGAGTTCCGGGGGCCGAGGGTTTTCTCCGTGGCATGTACCATCTCATGGCTCAACAGTTCGGCAGAGAGGCTGTTGAGGGCTCGTCAGCTAGGGGTGGGCCAGGCCGAGCGGTGAGGGACTTCATGCAGTTCCATCCACCTTACTTTAGCGGCCAGGCAGACCCTGATGCGGCTCGTGATTGGCTTGATGAGATGGAGCGGGTGTTCAGTTCAGCGAAGAGTGCTGCCGAGGACAGAGTGGTGTTGGCCTACAACCAGTTGCAGGGTACGGCTCGTAGGTGGTGGTCTTCCGAGTGGAAGACGTCCTTTCAGCTTCGTCCACTTGAGCAGATCGAGTGGGATGACTTTGTCAGTGCTTTCGAGCGTACGTACTGTCCAGACGTTGTTACTACGCAGCGGATGCGGGAGTTTCTGGAGCTGGTGCAGGGTGACATGTCCGTGTTGCAGTACAGGGCCCGATTTGTCGAGTTGGGTCGGTATGCACCTCATATCATGGAGCATGAGAGGGTGAGGACCACGCAGTTTGTGCAGGGCTTGAGGTTGGAGCTGAGGCACCATTTGATCGCGAATGGGGCCACTGATCTGGAGACGGCATCTCGTGTTGCGATTTCCTTGGAGATGGATATGCAGAGGACTCGAGGACCGATCAGCCAGGGGCAGTCTGTGTCAGGTCGCAGCCAGCAGTCGGCTACCCAGCAGCAGGGTTCCTTCCAGCGTGTGTCGGGTGGTTCAGGAGTACCGGCATCGGCAGCTTCGGTGACAGGATCTGCGTCCTTCGGCTCGAAGGTCAAGAAGTTCTTGAAGAAGAGTCTCCGTAAGAAGCACAAGGATCAGGGGCAAGCTTCATCGGGCAGTGTACAGCAGCCGTTCTCTTTGCAGCGTCAGGGATCGGTGGGTGGATCGCGAGGACCTTGTCCACGGTGTAGTGGGACCCACCCAGGCAGGCAGTGCACGGCGCCGATCATCTGTTTTCGGTGTGACCAGCCAGGGCATATGGCGCGCGACTGTCCTCAGAGGCCGCTGCAGCAGCAGGTTCCCCAGCAGCAGCAGCAGCAGGGACAGTATCCGCCGCTACCCAGGTCAGCTAGTGTGGGAGGCAGGCAGAGAGCTCGTGGCCAGATCACGCACTTGACCAGGGCAGAGGCAGTAGCGTCGCAGCTCGTGGAAGGTACCGTTCAGATTTTGGGTTGTGCGGCTCGGGTTTTATTTGATTCTGGCGCGTCTCATTCGTTTATTTCGGAGGATTTCGCGTCGAGCGTCGAGGAGCCGGTGACCCAGTTGTCCTGTGATTTGGCTGTGGAGTTGCCTTCGGGTGACTTTATGGTCACTCCGTATTGCTTCGACCAGGTTCCGGTGTGGATCGATGGACGGAGTATGCCAGGCAGGTTGTATGCGTTGCAGCTTCGGGATTACGATGTGATTTTAGGCATGGATTGGCTCGAGACTCATAGAGCGGTGGTAGATTGTGGAATGAAGAGGGTCTACTTCCAGCATCCGAGCAAGAGGACCTTCTATTTCCAAGGTATCCGTTCCACCTCTTCTCGATTTCTTATCTCTGCTATTCGAGCCCGTCGATTGCTTGATTCAGGTTGCCAGGGTTTTCTCGCGTCAGTGGTTGTGTCTGACCGGATGGAGCCGAATGTCGAGGACATTGCGGTGGTGTGCGAGTTTCCCGATATTTTTCCTGAGGAGTTGCCTGGATTACCTCCCCAGCGGGAGATCGATTTCGTGATCGAGGTTGTGCCTGGTACGGGACCTCTGGCGAAGGCTCCCTACCGTATGGCCCCCGCTGAGTTGAGGGAGTTGAGGGCGCAGTTGCAGGAGCTGTTGGCCAAGGGGTATATTCGTCCGAGCTTTTCCCCTTGGGGTGCGCCCGTGCTGTTTGTGAAGAAGAAGGACGGTAGTCTGCGGCTGTGCATTGACTATCGGCAGCTGAATGAAGTGACCGTCAAGAACAAGTATCCGTTGCCGCGGATTGATGATTTGTTCGACCAGCTGCAGTCTGCGCGAGTGTTCTCGCGGGTTGATTTGCGGTCCGGTTACTATCAGCTGAGAATTCGCGAGTCCGATGTGGAGAAGACTGCGTTCTGTACGAGGTACGGGCATTATGAGTTTCTGGTGATGCCGTTCGGGCTCACCAATGCCCCAGCAGCCTTCATGGACTTGATGCAGAGGGTGTTTCATCCGTATTTGGACCAGTTCGTGGTCATCTTCGTGGATGACATCCTTGTTTATTCGCAGTCTGCCGAGGAGCATGCGTACCATTTGGGTGTGGTGCTGCAGACGTTGCGAGATCACCAGTTGTATGCGAAGCTCAGCAAGTGCGAGTTTTGGCTCAGCGAGGTGCACTTTCTGGGGCACGTGATTTCTGGTGATGGCATTTCCGTGGATCCCGCCAAGGTCGAGGCTGTGATGCAGTGGCCGAGGCCGAGGTCGGTGACGGAGATCCGGAGTTTCTTGGGGCTTGCGGGTTATTATCGCCGGTTTATCCAGGATTTTTCCCGCATTGCGACCCCGATGACGAGGCTCACGCGGAAGGATGTGCCTTTCGTCTGGTCCGAGGAGTGTGAGCAGAGCTTTAGGGAACTGAAGAGATTGCTCACCTCGGCTCTGGTGTTGGTTTTGCCTTCTGGATCGGGAGGTTTTGTGGTGTGTACAGATGCTTCCGGCGTCGGATTGGGTGCTGTTCTGATGCAGCATGGTAGAGTGGTGGCTTATGCATCTCGGCAGCTAAAGCCCCATGAGGAGAACTACCCTACCCATGACCTTGAGTTGGCGGCAGTGATCTTCGCGTTGAAGATCTGGAGGCATTATCTGTACGGTGAGAAGTTCGAGGTGTTCACTGACCATCAGAGTTTGAGGTATGTGTTCTCGCAGAGAGATCTGAACCTCAGACAGAGGCGTTGGATGGAGTTCATGAAGGACTATGACTTCACCCTGTCTTATCAGCCGGGCAGGATGAATGTCGTCGCCGATGCCTTGAGTCGGAAGGTCGTGATCAGTGCCTTGATGTTGAGGAAGTGGAGGCTCTGGGAACAGGTGCCCGAAGTATCTTTCAGGCTCAAGATTCCCCAGGAGCCAGGGTTGGCAGTGCTTGCGAGTCTGACTGTCACTCCTGCTATCCGTCGTCAGGTGACAGAGGCTCAGCATGCGGACCCTGAGTTGCCCCGGATTTTGGCGATAGCTGATGTGGAGCTTGGCGAGGACGGTGCTGCGAGGTTTCGTGGCAGGCTGTACGTCCCAGGGGAGGAGCAGGTTCGTCGTGCGGTGTTACGCGAGGCTCATGGGAGCAGGTACACTGTGCACCCGGGTGCGACGAAGATGTATCGGAACTTGCGGAGGCAGTTCTGGTGGCCTGGCATGAAGAGAGATGTGGCCGAGTTTGTGGCCAGGTGCCTGATCTGTCAGCAAGTGAAGGCGGCAGCCCCTCGAGTTCGCCGTGGGCGATCATGTGTTCTTGAGAGTTTCTCCGATGAAGGGGGTGATGCGTTTTGGACGGCGTGGGAAGCTGAGTCCCCGCTACATTGGTCCTTTTGCGATTGTGGAACGCATCGGTGAGGTTGCTTACCGGTTGCAGTTACCCTCTGAGTTGGCGTCGGTGCATGACGTGTTCCACGTCTCTATGTTGCGGAAGTATATGCCCGATGACTCTCATGTGCTCGAGTTTTCCGTTTGGCCTGAGGTGACTCCAGATCTTTCTCTCCCAGAGTTTCCGATCCGCGTGGAGGATAGGCGAGAGCAGCGCCTGCGGAACAAGGTTATTCCCTTGGTGAAGGTCGTGTGGCAACGACACTCTGGTGGTGAGGCTTCGTGGGAACGTGAGGACGAGATGCGTCAGCAGTTCCCGTACCTGTTTGAGTGAGTCTTCCTCTTCTTTCCCCTTGGGTTGTTCTCAATTTCGAGGACGAAATTCCTTAAGGGGGGAGGGCTGTAATATCCCGGACCTTTCGGATCCTTCTTCGTGGGTCCCGGATCTGGTTTTCGGAGTGTCCGGCTCCGTTGTGTCCGAAATTTCGTTTCGGACATCTTTCGTGTTCGGGTCGGCGCGATCCGGAGTTGTTTCGGAGGCCCGGAGGCGTTCCGCGACTTTTCCGCGTGTGTTTTCCGATTCCCGGTGTGTGTTTCGGCTTTTCTCTTCGGACGCTCGTAGCGGGTGAACCGGGCTGTTCACACGGACACGAGTGGTACCGTTGCGATCGGTGCGTTCCGAGGATCGCGGGGGTGTGATTTCCTATTTTTCGGAATTTTCTGGATTTTCCGGGTTTTCTATAAAAACCCCCCTATTTTCTCTCTCTCTCCACTTTCTTCTTCTTCCTCTCTTCTTCTTCTTCCTTCCTCCTCCACCGTGTCTCCCTCCCTCTCCCTCTCTTCCTCCCGGTTGGCCACGGCGAGCTCCCCTTCGGCTGCAGACGGCGGCGGGGCGACGGCGCGGCGACGTGGGCGGCGGCGAGGCGGTCGTGGGGGCGTGCGGCAAGCGTGGGAAGCTTAAGGAAGAACGAGGGTTTTCAAGCGTTCTTCGCGATTCGTGGACGATCCGGCGGAGCATTCGCTCCATTGAGGTAGGGTGACGTCCCCTAGCTCTTCGCCGTTCTTTTCCGTGGTTTGTAGGCCGCGGGGAGGCCGAGAGAGGCATGTTTGGGCGTTTTTGGGGTTTTTCCATGTTTTGGGGTGAGCCGCCCGATCTATGGTTTTAGCCCATGATTCTATGTTTTGGTGGCTTAGATGCATGCTAGGGGTCCCCAGGGGTCTTCCCCCTTGTTTTCCCCCTCTCCGGTGGAGGTACGGGGGCGTGGTTGGTGTTTTTGGGGTTCTCCCGCCGTAGCGTGCTCAGGGGCAAGCGACGGTCACTCCAGTGACCGTCACATGCTTGTAACGCCCCTAGAGGGGTGCGTTACTTCCCTGGGTGTTGGCCTTTGGGGTCGAGGGCTGTAACGGTCCTGCGACTGGCCGCCGTTTGCTAGTGACGCCCCTGGGCTGGGCCGTCACATGCTTTCGACCGTTGGGTTTTGACCGTTGGGGGTCAGGCCATGTAACGCACCGAGATAGGCGCGTTACATGCGTGTAACGCACTGGGGCAGGAGCGTTACTTCCTGTTGTCCCCCATGTGGATGGGCCAAGCGACGCGCTGGGGCAGGCGCGTCACTTCCCTTTCCATCCCGAGCGTGAGGGCCATGCGACGCGCTGGTCTAGGCGCGTCACATGCGAGTAACGCACTGAGCCCGACGCGTTGCTTCCAAGCGACGCGCCAGGGTAAGCGCGTTACTTTCCCTGTGCTTTTCGTGGGTGTGGGGTGCCATGTGACGCCCTGGCCTAGGTGCGCCGCTTCCAAGCGACGCACTAGGGTAGGCGCGCCGCTTCCCCCTACCCCCTGGCCGTGTGACGGTCCGCCTTAGACCGCTATTTCCAAGTGACGGCCCTAGAGTGGTCCGCCATTTGGTAGTGACGGTCTGAGGGTAGACCGCCACTTTCTGTGTTGCCCCATGAGGGTGGCAACCTCGCTTTTCTCCGACCGTGGTCTCCGTGTGACGGGACTGGTGCGTGGGGTGATTCCCACACGTTGTCGGGCTTGGGTGTTGTTTTCCGTGACTCGAGAGTCTACTCCTTTAGCGACCCTCCACTAGTCGTAGCCCACCAGTGCGCGGTGCTGGTCTCACCTGGGAGTGGTGTACGGGCACCCACCTTTCGAGACGGTTTGTGGACCGGTTACCGTAGGCCCCTCGTCGGTAGCCAGAGTCCGGCTACGGGGGAAAACCGGTCAGAGGACCAGACCTAGTGACGCAAGGTCTGTGTGTGCACACGTGGTTGGGGGCGGTTGGACCCACGTCGACGGGCGTGACCCCAACTAGTTACTTGTTTGTGGTTACTTGTACGGTGTTTGCGCCTCGGGTAGGACCTACCACGTCAGGCGGTTCACCTGCGGTGCGGTATAAGACGTCAGGGGACGCTACCGGCTGTGCTTCTAGTGGGTGGTACTCCTGTCGAGTACGGAGTGTCAGACTGTCAGTCGTGTGTTTCCGACCTTCGGGTTTTTGACGGTTCAACCGTTGAGTTTCAGTTTCTCGTACCGTGGCACGTGTGTCGGTTTGCGTGCCGTTAGGGTCTAGTTCTGTAGAGTACAGGGCTTTCCTTTCCGAGGTACTTTTCTACCGCTAGAGTAGTGGTTTCTCGTTTTTCGAGGTAGGGTTCGAGTGATCCCTACTGAGTCTTGTTCCGAGACTCATTCCCTGCGTGTTTTCACCGTGTTTCAGGTGAGGCGCCACCTTCGGGGAGCGCGTCAGGAGCGCAGCGTGGTGCGGGTGCCCAGCGGTAGTGCCGGAGGTCAGAGCCGGGGGATGCCCCGTGTAGCTGTACTTTTCTTTCTTGTCACTGTACTAGTCGTGGACTGCTGTTATTATTGTTCTTTATTGTGGACCATGTAAAATGTTAATTTATTTCCTGCTTAATATTATAACTGTTTAATTTCTGCAATTATTTGTGATACTTGTGTAGTCTCCACACCATCCTTTTAACCCTTCCGAGTCTTCGGGCTCGTGGGTGGCGGTGCGAGTCTCGGGTTATCGGGCCTTCCCGGTAATCGGATTCTCGGGTCGTTACAAACGCCTTCGCTATTATTGTCGTGTATCTGTGCATACTGCAGATGCTGTCCAGGTGTTCGACCATTTGCCTCTTCCAAGTGCTCGGCCTATTGTCTGGCCCTTCTGGTCTTAAGTCCAGTCTACCGGCTCCCCTTTAACATATCCCTCCGAAGCATATGTGTATGTGGTCACCGATTGTCCGTTCCCCGATCAAACGTATTCCGGCTATAGTGTCCCTTAGCGATTTATCTTCTCGAAGAACTCACTGCCCGGGGAGGGGAACATTCCCCATCATCTTCAATCATTATCTGTGGCACCCCCTTCCCGCGATGTCGTATCGTGTCCGGGGACGTCACAGTGGATGTACGGAAGTGTTGTGGGCTGAGATATTTGCAAGGCGCTAAAGGCCAAACCATCACATATTCCAAAAGATAAAACTATACAATTTCCATAAGATAAACACTCATAATTTACATCGTATACAGAGTACTATATATTTCTACCCAAAAGTCATATTTACATTCATTATTCAAAAGAAAACTAAATCTATTTATTCTGCGCGGCGGAATCCAAACTAAACCCGGAATCATCTTCTGACCTACCGTCCGTCGGAGTCAAGACGCACACTGGTCAATTTCCTGAAATGGTTAGGCAACGAAAGTGAGTCCAAAGACTCAGTAGGCATTAAACCAATCACATGCTTATCATATACTAAAATGTGCAAATCCATGATATATATATAAAGGTAATCACAATTTCACTAGATTGTACATATACTATGAATGCGAAGGAAAAATATAATAAGTAAATGCGTATAACAAATCTTATCTGACTTATATATAAATGGCATAGTACATATCTTAGCTAAATCAGAGAATATACAAATGAACTTATTTTCAAATCATATCAAAGTCATATATCAAATCTGAGCTTCATATTATTTGGCAGCATATATTGGACAAGCATCCCGTCACTATAAGCAGTAGCAAACACATACCTAGGCATCCATACGTCGACATAAAGATAAATGGTTTAAACGCTGGAGCCTGTCGGCTTTGATCAACCACGCAGGATCGGGAGTTAATACTCCACCATTCCCCAGATAATTTTCTTATTCTGGGTTCCAGATTTTTCAGAAGTCCGATTGTCCTCGGAAATGGGGCTAATCCCGTAGCGGAAGCTAACTACGGTTTGTCGCCCCACACCTCCTTAAAGTGACACAGTCCATATGCTTAATCAAAAATTTATTCTTATTATGATGCTTATTACATAGTCGTCTCAATACTTAAAACTTGTCATTGAACCTTACAAAATAACTGGATCGTATTTTAATATCAGGAATTAGATTTTAATCAAAGGGTAGTGGGTCAAATTTATTAACTAAATAAATTACTATTATATAACATTCGAAGAGATTAGAGTAGAGAGAGAGTAGAGAGAGAGTAGAGAGAGAAAATAGAGGGAGAAAGTAGAAAGAGATTAGAGAGAAAATAATATTTTTACAGAATGGTAACTAAATAAATAACTGATTCTAAACATAGATCATTGGGTTAAATAAATTAATGACTTAAATTACATTTCAAACAAAATCAAATCAAAGAAATGTAAATAACAGATAACATGCACTCGGTTTATCATGCCTACCTTTAGAATAGACTTCCGAATTGACTTTAGTATTTCACCCGAGCTCCCGTAAAAGTCCTTGCGTAGGAATAGATAATTGTTCCGTCCAAGATACGCAAATAAGGGTGAAATTGTCCAAAGTAAGTTTTAAATCGTCCGTCCAAACTTTTGTCAAATATTTATATTATTCTGATGTATTATCTTCTCCGTTTATTAATAAGAGAATGAGAGTGGGAAGAGAGATGAGAGAGAAACTAGAGAGAGAAAGTAGAGAGAGAAAGTAGGGAGAGAGTAGAGAAAGAAAGTAGAGAGAGAAAGTAAAGAGGGAGCAGAGAGAGAAGTAGAGAGATATTTAAAGAGAAAACTAGAGAGAGAAAGTAGAGAGAGAAAGTAAAGAGAGAGTAGAGAAAGAAGTAGAGAGAGATATTTAAAGAGAAAAATTAGAGAGAGAAAGTAGAGAGAGAATTTAGAGAGAGAAAGTAGAGAGAGAATAGAGAGAGGAAGTAGATAGAAAGAGAGAAAATAAAGAGATTAGAGAGAGAAAGTAAAGAAAGAGTAGAGAGATAAAGTAGAGGGAGAGTATAGAGAGTAGAGAGAGAGAGTGTGTGTGTGTGTGTGAGAGAGAGAGAGAGAGAGAGAGAGAGAGAGAGAGTGGGGAGGGGAGTGAGAGAGGAGAAAGAGTTGGAGGGGGAGAGGGGGCTTTATATAGGGGGAGGGGAGGAGGAGATAAGAGGGAGGGGGAGGTGGTAAGAGGGGGAGGTGTGAATGGGGGAGGTGGGATTGAGGGAGGTGAAGCCACGTGGGGTGGGGGGGGAGGGGAAGATATTTTGGAATTTTGTTTTGTTATATTTTTTAAAAAAATTTTATTTAAAAACTCATAATAACATAATTTCTAAGAACTAGCTCATTCTATCTTATTTTTGACCTTTCAAACATCAAAATTTGAAAAAGTGTTCAACATGAAATTTGTAGATCTTTCAGTTCTCTTTCCAACGAGTCTACTATTGACCTATTCTGACATTCCTACGAGGAGTTACGTATTAATAAAAGAAGATGTCTATTTAATTTGCATAAACATCCGTTAAACCCGTATTTTCTATACAGTTCAAGGCATTGGGGTTTGATTTAGAGAATCTGGAATCTGTATGGGTTCCAGAAGTAAAGTGCTTAGTTATTTTTAGGTTTCGAACAGATTCGGGTATTACAAATCTCTCCCCCTTAAATAAATTTCATCCTCGAAATTTAAAGATTTACTCAATACGTACCGAATAGCTGTGGATATCTCTTCCGCATTTCATCTTCCATCTCCCAAGTAGCTTCTTATGTTGATGTACTTTTCCATAATACCTTCACCAATGGAATTGTCTTCGTTCTCAGCACTTGTTCTTTCCGATCGGGAATGCGAACTGGCTTCTCCTCATATGTAAGATCTGGCTGAATTTTCAACTGCTCATGCTTTATAATGTGTGATGAGTCTGACATATATTTTCTTAACATGGACACATGGAATACATCATGAACTCCTGACAATGATGGTGGTAAAGCCAGCTGATATGCCACCTCACCAATCCTTCTTAAGATTTCAAATGGTCCAACATACTTCGGACTGAGTTTACCTTTCTTGCCAAATCTCATTACTCCCCTAGTAGGCGAAACTTTCAGAAATACGTGATCTCCGACAGCAAATTGTAGATCTCTCCTTCTTTGATTAGCATAGCTTTTATGCCTACTCTGAGCTGTAAGTAATCTTTTTCTAATCAACTCAACCTTTCTACATAATCCTGTACAATCTGTGGCCCAATCAATCTCCGCTCACCAACCTCGTCCCAACAAACTGGTGACCTACACGGTCTACCATATAATGCTTCATATGGTGCCATTCCTATGCTTGCATGATGACTGTTATTGTATGCAAACTCAATTAAAGCCAGATGCTCATCCCAGCTGCCTCGCCAGTCTAAACTGCATGCCCTCAACATATCTTCTAATGTTTGAATGGTTCTCTCTGATTGTCCATCTGTTTGAGGGTGAAAAGTTAAACTAAATTTCAATTGTGTACCCAGTGCGTTCTGTAAACTCCTCCAAAATTTTGCTGTAAACATTACATCCCGATCTGAAGTAATAGATACAGGCACACCATGAAGTCTCACAGTTTCTCTGATATACAAATGGGCTAAATCCTCTAATGATTGTGTCTTTGTGATTGCCAAAAAATGGGCTGACTTAGTAAGCCTGTCAACAATTATCCAAATAGAATCATGTTTTCTCCTAGTCATTGGTAATCCTATCACAAAATCCATAGGGATATGCTCCCATTTCCACTGTGGAATTTCCATCAACTGTAATGGTCCTGCTGGTCTTTGATGCTCTGCTTTTACTTGTTGACAAGTAAGACATTTGCTGACAAAATCTGCTATATCTTTCTTCATGCCAATCCACCAAAACTATCTTTTCATATTTTTGTACATTTTTGTACTGCCTGGGTGAATAGAATATAGTGATTTATGTGCCTCAGTTAATACGTCTTTCTTTGTTTCTTCATTCCGAGATACACATAATCTTCCCTGAAATCTGATTGCCCCGTCTGCACTTTGAGTAAATCTCGGTGTGCCAATCAATTTTTGTAACTGCTGATCATTCAGTTGTGCTTGCACAATTCGCTCAACCATTGCAGACTGAATAGTTAGTTGGGCCAGAAATAAGTTTCTCCCTTTGCATATCGGAGAATACTCCACTACATCAGATGTCATTCTCCAAGTTTGGTGCAACTGGATTGCCATTAGCCTCTTCCTGCTGAGTGCATCTGCTACCACATTTATTTTTCCTGGGTGATAATTCAAGGTGAAATCATAATCCTTCAAAAATTCAATCCACCGTCTTTGCCTTAAATTTAATTCTTTCTGAGAGAAAATATATTTTAAACTCTGATGGTGTGTAAATACTTCAAACTGCTCACCATACAAATAATGGGGCCAAATCTTCAGAGCATGTACCACCGCTGCCAACTCCAAATCATGTGTTGGATAATTCATCTCATGGGTCTTTAATTGTCTAGATGTATAAGCTACTACTTTACCATTCTGCATCAGGACACATCCTAGTCCTTTTCTAGAGGCATCTGTATATATCACAAATCCTCCTGACCCACAAGGTAAAGGAAGCACTGGGGCTGTAGTTAACCTTATTTTTAATTCTTGAAAACTCATTTCACATTTATCTGACCATTCAAAAGGAACTCCTTTCCTAGTCAATTTGGTCATAGGAGCTGCAATAGAAGAAAAACCTTCAATAAACCTGCGATAGTAACCTGCGAGACCCAAAAAGCTCCTAATCTCACTAACATTCTTTGGCCTTTCCCAATGTAAAACTGCCTCAACCTTAGTCGGATCGACATACACTCCATCTCCAGAAATGATATGCACTAAGAATTGGATCTTATCCAACCAGAATTCACATTTACTAAATTTTACATGCAGTTGATGACTTCTTAAGATTTCCATCACAATCCTCAAATGTTCTTGATGAGTTTCAACAGTGGGAGAATATATTAACACATCATCAATAAACACCACTACAAATGTATCTAGATATGGTTGGAAAACTCTATTCATCAGATCCATAAATGCTGCTGGTGCATTAGTTAACCCTAATGGCATAACCAAAAATTCATAATGCCCGTATCGTGTTCTGAAAGTAGTTTTTGAAATATCTTCTTCTCTTATCCTTAGTTGATGGTATCCAGATCTGAGATCAATATTTGAAAATACTATGGCAGTTCGTAGCTGATCAAATAAATCATCAATCCTTGGCAAATGGTACTTATTCTTAATGGTCACTTGATTCAATTTTCTATAGTCAATGCATAGTCTAAGCGACCTATCTTTCTTTCTAACAAATAGAACATGTGCGCCCCAAGGGGATACACTTGGTCGAATAAACCCCTTATTTAGCAGTTCTTGTAATTATTTCTTTAATTCTGCCAATTCAGTTGGTGCCATTCTGTATGGAGGGATAGAAATTGGTAAAGTACCCGGTGAGAGTTCAATAGTGAACTCCACCTCTCGGTGTGGTGGCAAACCCGGAAGTTCATCAGCAAACACATCTGGAAATTCCCTGACAACATCAATATCTGAGGTGGTTTTCTTATTTTCATTAGAAAGAATAGCCACTATGCTAGCCAAATAACCTTGACATCCACTTCTAAGCAATTTCAAAGCTTTAAGTGCTGAAACTAGTGTTTTACTAGAACGGTGCCTTGGACATTGATAGTGAAATGTCTGCTCCCCAGGTTTTTGAAAAATTACTTTCTTTCCATGACAATCTAGAAGGGCAAAATTTGTATCTAACCAATCCATTCCTAAGATGACATCAAAATCAGTCATTTCCAGCAGATACACACATGCTGGCATAATCCTCCCCTGAATCACCACATCAATGATAGGAATAACAGAAGTCGTTCTAGCTATCTCCCCAGTTGGTGTGTTAATGGACATCTCATCAGTGTTCACAATTTATTTATCTTTCAATAATTCAGCAAATCTCAGAGAAATAAAGGAATGTGTAACACCCGGATCAAATGAAACTTTTGCATGCATATCATCGATAAGAAGAATACCTTCAGCTACTGCATTGGCATCTCGGGTGTCTTCCCTTGTTAGTGCATATACTCTGGCTTGAACTCTCCGCTGCTGTTGTGGTTGCTGATCTTGTCTTGGCCTTTTGGGACAATCCCTTATCATATGTCCTATCTGACCACATGAAAAATATTTACCTGCAGCCCGCCAACATTCATTACCTCTATGCTGCATCCCGCACTGTTGACAAGCTGGCATATTATCTCTCTTAACTGGTTGAACTCTCTCTGGAAAAGTCATATTCGGCTTCTTATCTTTCCTCACAATTGAACCAAGATTATCCCTTTTTGCATTATCCCTTTGTCTTTCTATTAAGAATTCCTCATATTCAGTTTCTGCAATAAAAGCAGTCCTCAAAGCTGCTGCCATAGTTTGAGGTTCAAGGATTGCAACCCTACTTCTAATGTTACTTCTCAAACCTCTAACAAATTTCTTCACCCTTCTAAGCTCATCTGAACAAATATGAGGGGCATACTTTTCCAATTCAGTAAATTTTTCTTCATAATCGGCAACTGACATACCTCCTTGAGTCAGATTTAAAAAGTCAACTTCTTTCTTGTCCTTCACATGCCGAGGGAGAAATTTTGCATGGAAGACATCAAGAAATTCATTCCAGCTAATCTCAATCTCTCTACCTCTAAAAGTGATTCTAAGTGCAGACCTCCACCACTCGTCCGCACAGTCCTTCAACATAAATGTAGCTAATATCACCTTATCCTGCTCTGCACATCTAATGGCCATGAAAATCTTCTCAATTTCTCTCACCTAGTTTTCCACAATCTCCGGGTGACTCTCCCCCTTAAAAGAAGGAGGACTCATATGTCTGAATTTCTCCATCAGGGTAGCACCTGCTGCCCTATTCGATTGTTCTTGCACACGGTTTTGTAATTGGACTTGCATCATTGCTTGAGTTTGGGTCTGTAACTGCATAGTCTGCACTAACCCCTGAAAAGCTTGTGTGAACCCTCCTAAATCTGACACACCCTGAATAGGTAACGCGCCTTAACCACCGGGAGCAAACTCGCCATGAATTTTTTCCCCGATAACTCCTTGTAATGTCCCATTTGAGGGCGCAGATTCCTCAGGAGAATTATTAACCTCAACCCTATCACTCCCTGCCATCTCCTGCGAGGGAGAACTAATCCGAATTAGTATGATTCTAGGTTTGACATCAAATTCTAAAATAAATTCATACGATTTTCTGGTATGGTATATAAATTCATATGGCTATAAATAATTTCAAGCCTCACAACTTTTCTCTGATACCACTCTCTGTGGCGCCCCCTTCCCGCGATACCGTATCGTGTCCGGGGACGTCACAGCGGATGTACGGAAGTGTTGTGGGCTGAGATATTTGTAAGGCGCTAAAGGACAAACCATCACATATTCCAAAAGACAAAACTATACCATTTCCATAAGATAAACACTCATAATTTATATCGTATACAGAGTACTATATATTTCTACCCAAAAGTCATATTTACATTTATTATTCAAAAGAAAACTAAATCCATTTATTCTACGCGGCAGAATCCAAACTAAACCCGGGATCATCCTCCGACCTACCGCCCGTCGGAGTCAAGACGCACACTGGTCAATTTCCTGAAATGGTTAGACAACGAAAGTGAGTCCAAAGACTCAGTAGGTATTAAAACCAATCACATGCTTATCATATACTAAACTGTGCAAATCCATGATATATATATAAAGCTAATCACAATTTCACTGGATTGTACATATACTATGAATACGAAGGAAATATAATAAGCAAATGCGTATAACAAATCTTATCTGACTTATATATAAATGGCATAGTACATATCTTAGTTAAATCAGAGCTTATACAAATGAACTTATTTTCAGATCATATCAAAGTCATATATCAAATATGAGCTCCATATTATTTGGCAGCATATATTGGACAGGCATCCCGTCACTATAAGCAGTAGCAAACACATACCTAGGCATCCATACGTCGACATAAAGACAAATGGTCTAAACGCTGGAGCCTGTCGGCCTTGATCAACCACGCAGGATCGGGAGTTAATACTCCACCATTCCCCAGATAATTTTCTTATTCTGGGTTCCAAATTTTTTATAAATCCGATTGTCCTCGGAAATAGGCCTAATCTCGTGGCGGAAGCTAACTACGATTTGTCGCCCCACACCTCCTTAAAGTGACACAGTCGATATGCTTAATCAAATTTTTATTCTTATTATGATGCTTATTACATAGTCGTCTCAATACTTAAAACTTGTCATTGAACCTTACAAAATAACTGGATCGTATTTTAATATCAGGAATTAGATTTTAATCAAAGGGTAGTGGGTCAAATTTATTAACTAAATAAATTACTATTATATAACATTCAAAGAGATTAGAGTAGAGAGAGAGTAGAGAGAGAAAGTAGAGGGAGAAAGTAGAAAGAGATTAGAGAGAAATTAGAGAGAGATTAGAGAGAAAATAATATTTTTACAGAATGGTAACTAAATAAATAACTGATTCTAAACATAGATCATTGGGTTAAATAAATCAATGACTTAAATTATATTTCAAACAAAATCAAATCAAAGAAATGTAAATAACAGATAACATGCACTCAATTTATCATGCCTACCTTTAGAATAGACTTCCGAATTGACTTTAGTATTTCACCCGAGCTCCCGTAAAAGTCCTTGCGTAGGAATAGATAATTGTTCCGTCCAAGATACGCAAATAAGGGTGAAATTATCCAAAATATGTTTTAAATCCTCCGTCCAAACTTTTGTCAAATATTTATATTATTCTGATGTATTATCTTCTCCGTTTATTAATAAGAGAATGAGAGTGGGAAGAGAGATGAGAGAGAAAGTAGAGAGAGAAAGTAGAGAGAGAAAGTAGGGAGAGAGTAGAGAAAGAAAGTAGAGAGAGAAAGTAAAGAGGGAGCAGAGCAGAGAGAGAAGTAGAGAGAGATATTTAAAGAGAAAAAGTAGAGAGAGAAAATAGAGAGAGAAAGTAGAGAGAGAAAGTAGAGAGAGAAAGTAGAGAGAGAATAGAGAGAGAAAATAGATAGAAAGAGAAAAAAATAAAGAGATTAGAGAGAGAAAGTAAAGAAAGAGTAGAGAGATAAAGTAGAGGGAGAGTAGAGAGAGTAGAGAGAGAGAGAATAGAAAAGAGAAAATAAAAATAGGAAGAGAGAGATAGAGATGGGAGAGAGAGAGAGTGTGTGTGTGTGAGAGAGAGAGAGAGTGGGGAGGGGAGTGAGAGAGGAGAAAGAGTTGGAGGGGAGAGGGGGCTTTATATAGGGGGAGGGGAGGAGGAGATAAGAGGGAGGGGGAGGTGGTAAGAGGGGGAGGAGGGAAGTGGGGGAGGTGGGATTGAGGGAGGTGAAGCCACGTGGGGGGGGTGGGTGGGGGGAGGGGAAGATATTTTGGAATTTTGTTTTGTTATATTTTTTTTAAAAAAATTATATAAAAACTTCTAATAACATAATTTTTAAGAATTAGCTCATTCTATCTTATTTTTGGCCTTTCAAACGTCAAAATTTGAAAAAGTGTTCAACATGAAATTTGTAGATCTTTCAGTTCTCTTTCCAACGAGTCTAATATTGACCAATTCTGACATTCCTACGAGGAGTTACATATTAATAAAAGAAGATGTCTATTTAATTTGCATAAACATCCGTTAAACCCGTATTTTCTATACAGTTCAAGGCATTGGGGTTTGATTTAGAGAATCAGGAATCTGTATGGGTTCCAGAAGTAAAGTGCTTAGTTATTTTTAGGTTTCGAACAGATTCGGGTGTTACGTTGTCGATCCGCAGGGGCATATCTTCTAATGATATGAACCTTGTGATTCACTAACTGCATATCAACAGGGCTAAGCCCGACATCAAATCCACCTTCTTCTTGTGGAAGGGGTGGTGGCTGTGAGAAGATTACCTCTCGTAGGCTGGCCCTCGAGGTGACTTCTCATCTCAGTCGTCCCTTAATTATCTTTGACTCGTAGAGATGGATACCCCTAGCAGGCTAGCCCTCGAGGTCTTTTCCCTCTAACGGAGTCCGCTGGTCACCGTTTGGCACTCCCGGCCTTAAAGGAGTGTACCCCATCTCGTGGGACTATCTCCGCTTCGCCCCTGCAGCCCTCAAATTATGGGGAGGTGCTGCCAAAATTTGGACTGATGACTTAGTCAAATTTACAGTTGATATGTTTTGACTTGTTTATTAAAGACTATGCTTGAGTAGAAACCTCGCATAAGTCCATAATTGCCTCGATTGCAGTGCTATTGGGGCCTAAATAAGTCTTCTAATCTTCTAAAAATATCAACAAAGTCTTAATAAATATGTCTGAAGTTCAATCAGAACTCACATAAACCTAAAATCCCATAATCCGGCGCGCCAATTTCTGGCGCGCGCCCCCTCGCGCCGTCTTAACGCTAGACACATAAGCCATTTGGCTTCCTTAAGCCTCTATCCGGTGCGCCCAGGGCGCGCCGTATTTGACTTCCATTTGGCCATCGCACCGTATTAAGCCCCAGCTAGCCATCGCGCCGTATTAGCCTCCATTTGGCCACCGCGCCGCTTTAGCTTTCAAATGGATGTCGCGCCGTTTTAGCGTTAGCTAGCTACCGCGCCGTTTTAGGCTAATTATATCTAAACATGCATCAACCTCATACGCATTTAATTGTTGGTGTGTCAGCCTCTGACACTTAATGCTAAAAGCCCTAGTTGGCCCAATAAACCTAATTAAATAAAAGAGTAATAGGGGTTTTGACACCTCCAATTGCATCGAATGTCCGTTTCACAAACATGAGCATGCATCTGCATCATCATACATTGTCATCTAAGTAACTACAATTGCACCTCTAATCACAAGAATAAACCAATTAACAACCTGTTGCATCTCGCACGGACGATCAACCAAATGACCGTATCTCACAGCATCCAACTAATGCACTCAGTCAGCACTTCTTATGCCTCCGAATTATCACCCCGAGGCATCCTTTCTTGGCAATTAATCAAGGGTTGTCCTCTATCTTAGAGGATGTAATTAACGTCATAACCTTTATGGTATGGCGGACTTCTGGTCCCGACACGAACATCACAGTCGACTGATTAAGTCAGATCGAGCGCACAATAAATTGTCACGCGCGTGACTGGCACGCCCTAAGCGAATAAACCCCTAACGAAGAAAGGAAGATTCTCTTCCCGTCAAAATAGCAGTCCTCCCTGGACCATCACATCAAGTGGCGGTCCACCCTGGACCACAAGCCACCAAATATCGGTCCATCTTGGGCCGCTAGCTTCCTAAAAACACATGGTCAAGCGGCGGTCATCCCCAAGGCCGCAACTGTAGTGGCGGTCCTGGCTTGACCGCTATTCAAAGAGTAGCGGTCAGTCTGAATAGCGGTCAGTCGCGAGGCCGCTACTACACGGGACACAGACGAAGAAGTAGCGGCCATCCCCCTAGCCGCTAAAGCCATAAAATCGGTCATGCCCTGACCGCTACTCACTATTTGGCGGTCTCCTCGAGACCGCTACTACTAGTGACGGTCCATGGCGAAACCGCAACCCTCGAACCAACTTAAGGGGACATATGGCGTGTGGAAGCCGAGGAGGGATCCACTTAAAAGAGGAGAAAACGAAAACTCGATCGCCAATCTAAAGGCTAATAAGGCGCATGAAACGTGCCAATAGAGAAAAGAGCATACGTAGGATGCTAAAGGAATGTGATCGCCAGAGGGGTTACCTCAATGAAAAGAAATGATCGCGTGTACCTTGTACGAGGCACGGAGACCGTGAATCGTCGAGAGCGGGAAATGGCGGGTTGCTTCTTCCTCCCCCTTCGGCCGGCCGACGGAGAGGGCTTTCCTCAGGTACCCTTGCAAAACAACGACAAACAAGTAACGAGTGGATCAGAAAGACGAAGGTGCAGTATTCAAATTCTAACGACGTAAGTAACGAAATAATGGCAAGACACACACCTTGTTGGTGTTGTCTTTTAAACCCCTCTCGGACACGAGTAGGAGGAAAATACTTATGATGAATGGCAATTATTACGACGTAGAAACGGAAAGAGACTCCCTCATAAAAAAGGGGGGGTAGAAGATATGATATGATGAATGCAAGATAACTAGGAAATAAAAGGAGAGAATGGCTTATTGGATGGTCGATGGCGAGATCCGGCGGAGCTTCGGCAGCGTAGGGACGACGAGGTAGCGCGGCGAGCGAAGGCAGCCTCTCTCCTGCGAGCACTAGCACCCGAGGATCCGGCAGGACCTCCCCTACAAAACACCCACGGGTTAGGGATAGAATCCGGCAGCCTCTCGGCGCTCTTTTTTGACCCCTGAACTGAGGGGGGTAGGCCTCTATTTATAGAGTTCCGGAGGATGGAGGCGTCCAGGGGCCTGGACGCCTCCCTCACTTGGCTCTTTTTTAAACGACAATCTGCCATGCTGACGGGTAGTCAGTGGCCAGGGGCACCCGTGACCTGGATGGTGGAGGCGTCCAGGGGCCTGGACGCCTCCATGACATTGGAATCCTTTCAAGCTACATGCCAGCCAACGGATAGTCGGGGATCAGGGGTGCCCGTGAGCTGAACGATGGAGGCGTCCAGGGGCCTGGACGCCTCCATAATTTGGATTCTTTTCAAACGACAGGCCGAGCAACGGTCAGGCAGTGGTCAGGGATGCCCGTGAGCTAATTGATGGAGGCGTCCAAGGGCCTGGACGTCTCCATAACTTGGATTTTCTTCAAATGACAGACTGAGCAACGGTCAGTCGATGGCCGGGGGTCGCCCGTGAGCAGGTTGATGGAGGCGTCCAGGGCCCTGGACGCCTCCATAATTTGGATTCTTTTCAAACGACAACTCGACCAACGGTCGGGGGTACCCGTGAGTCAAATCATGGAGGCGTCAAGGATATATTTTTATTTATTATGTTATTATTATTTTTTTCATTTTTTTGTCATTTTATGGAGACGTCCAGGCACCTGGACGCCTCCATGGTTTTTCAATTTTTCTATTATTTTTATTATTATTTTATATATATGAATTTATGGAGGCGTCTAGTCTCCTAGACACCTCCAAGATTTTTCACGGAAAAATTCAGAAAAATGTAAAAAAAATTAGAAAAATAGGAAATCACCAGAGTAATTAAAAATGTGAAGGCCGCCTTGGGGTATGATAGTGTAATATGAGATTTACTCAATGTAATGTCAAGAACGGCGTGTCTACAGTTGCCCCGCCTTGGCGTCTGCTTTGCAAGGGAGTGACACGTAGTGGAATGGCATTGAAGTGAAGTGGAATGGAGTGAGAATGGAATGAAAAGTAGATGTCAAGGTGTGATGAAACACGCTTTCAACATTATGATTTTTGGAATGTTTCCAGAGTTTTCAACGAGACGACCTGGGAGAAGGTCTTTCGAATTCAACAATTGTTTGGACGGAAATCAAACAAGGAAGGAGAAAATGTGCGCTCAGTCACGAGTAGAAAAAGGGACCAACTTCTCTGTAATGCCCCGGGTTTTTCGGATCCTTCTTCGTGGGTCCTGGATCTGGTTTCTCGGAGTGTCCAGCTCCGTTGTGTCCGAAATTTCGTTTCGGACGTCTTTCGCGTTCGGATCGGCGCGATCCGGAGTCGTTTCGGAGGCCCGGAGGCGTTCCGCGGCTTTTTCCGCGTGTGTTTTCCGATTCCCGGCGTGGGTTTCGGCTTTCCCTTCGGAACCTCGTTGCGGGTGAACCGGGCCGTTCACCTGGGCGCGAGTGGTACCGTTGCGATCGGTGCGCTCCGAGGATCGCGAGGGTGTGATTTTCTATTTTTCTGGATTTTTCCGATTTTCCAGATTTTCCTATAAATAGCTTTTTCTCTCTCTCCCCCTCTCATTTCTCATTTCTCTCCCTCTCTCTTCTCACGCTCTCTCCTCTCTCCCTCTCTCTCCGGCGGCCGACGGGGTGGAGCATGGACGAGGCGGGGACGGCGCGGGCGAGGCGCGGGCGAGGATGGATGAGGATCGAGGCGGTGGAGGCGCGTAGAAGCTCGGCCGTGAGTTCGTGGAACGGCGAGGCTCCAATGGCGTTTTCTTCGTGGATCGGCGTCCACGGTGCGCGTAATCTTCGGTGGAGGTAGGGTGATGGTTCCCCAGCCCGTGTACTTCCTTTCCCGCGAGTTTCGTAGGCCGTGGTGAGCCGAGCGAGCTAAACGGGGCGTTTTGGGCAAAATGTGTGTTTTCGGGGTGTGAGCCGGATCTCCCGTTTTATGGTGTTTTTGGGCGATCCAGGGGTTTAGATACATGCCTAGGGGCTTGGGGAAGGTTTCCCCTTTTGTTTCCCCTTCACCTGGGGGTGAACGGGGCGTGGCATGGCTTTTCCCGTGGTTTCCACCGTTTCCGGGCACGGACTGAGAACGCGCTATACTCCAGTAGCGCGTTCTTGAAGGTCGCGCTGCCCCGACAGGGCGCGTTCATCGGAGAAGATGAACAGTAAGGCGGTTTGGGTCGCGCCTTACGGCCCCAGCGCGTTCTGGTTGTCGCGCTATAGGATCATAGAGCGACCTGGCCTGGTCGCGCTATGGTCATGTAGCGCGTTCGTGTTGAACGCGCTAGGCGCGTATAGCGCGTTCTGGCTGAACGCGCTATGCACATGTAGCGCGTTCTTGAAGGTGACCAGCCGGGCTGCCCGGGGCGGGCGGTCTGCGACTGATCGTGCTCCTCGTGGGCCGTGTGTGCCTTGGACATCCAGTGGAGTTTCGTGACCGTGTTTTGGGGTGTCTGGAGGTTCCGTTTACCTCGTTTTACGTGTCCGTACGCTTAAGGGTCCGGGTGACCTTTTAGCGTCCGTTCGCATTGTGTTGGTCTCCGGTCGACCCAGTTGGGACCCAGTGGTCGACCTCCGGCCTTGTGAGTATCCTGGACACCCCGTGGGTTCTGTGTCCGCGTTTCTGGGGTGTCGGGAGGGACCGTGTTTCCTTGATTAGCGTGCCCGTAGGTGTGGTGGGTCCGGGTGACCCCACGTGTTCCGGGCTCTTGTGTTACGCTTGATCGAGTCACCGTGTGTCGGTGTGTGTGCGGTGGGGTCTCCCCCGCATATCGTGGGTTCCTTTGGAAGGCGATTCCCGTGTGGGCCATGTGTTTGGCCTTGGACTGTGAGTCCAGTTGTCCGGCCTGGGGCTGGAGGTTTCCCGCTTGCTTCAAGATGGGAAATCGTCGTGGCGGCTTGCGTGCTGCCTTGGGAATCGTGCTTCTGTGTTTTCCGTGTGGCCCGTGTGAGTGGCCTTAGTCCCTTGCGTTCCCTTCCCGAGGGAGTGGTCTTGGCGACTTGTGTGTTGTCTCGGTACTTGTGCTACCGTGGTTTTAGACCTAGAGATTGGACTAGATTGACGGCCTTGTGCTGTTGCGTGCAACGGTCTTGACCCCGAGTCTTGTGACTCAAGGACCGTTGGGTGTAGTGTGTCTAGAGGACTGCCTAGAGTCCAGTGGCTTAGTGCCACTCGAGTTTTCTCGACTCTCACGCACGGTGCGTGCGTGGCCGCGGACTGTGAGTCCCGTTTCTTCTCCGACTGTGGTCACCGTGCGACGGGGCCGGTACGTGGGGTGGTCCCCGTACGTCGTCGGATTCGGACGTTGTTTTCCGTTGAGTTGAGAGTCTACTCCTTCAGTGACCCGCCACTAGTCGTAGCCTACCAGTACGCGTGTGCTGATCGCACCAGGGAGTGGTGTACGGGCTTACCCTGAGGACGGTTAGACTGGTTTCCGTCGGGCCCCTCGTCGTAGCCAGAGTCCGGCTGCGGGGGAAAACCAGTCAGAGGGCCAGACCTAGGACGCGTGGTCTGTGTGTGCACACGTGGTTGGGGACTGTGGACGCACGTCGACGGGCGTGACCCCAGCTAGTCACTTGTTGTGGTTACTTGTACGGTGTTCGCGTCTCGGGTAGGACCTACCACGTCAGGCGGTTCACCTGCGGTGCGGTGTAAGACGTCAGGGGACGCTACCGGCTGTGCTTCTAGTGGGTGGTACTCCTGTCGAGTACGGAGTGACAGACTGTCAGTTCTGTGTCTTTGACCTTCGGGTTTTTGGTCGTGTTGACCGGTGAGTTCTGTTGTTTCATCTTGGCGCGTGTCGGTTCTTGCGCCGTGAGTCTAGCGCTAGTGGCTTTACCAAGGTTCCGTCTTGTGGTGCGGTACCCGCGATCGGATGGTCGGGGTTGCACCTTGGACAGCGTGTCCAGGTCGGCTGTGTCCGGGGGACAGGCCTCTACGGCATGGTTGCCGTGTGTTCTTACTTCGGTTGGTGGGACTAGCGTGGTTTGGTAGCTTCGTCTGCGCGACCGAGGTGTACCTTCCGGTACAGTAGGAGTAGCTGTAGTGCCGAGTTTTTGACCGGCCACCGGTTTGCTGTTCCTGCTGTAGTTGTAGCTCTCCTTTCCGCTACCGCCGTTGTTTCCGGTTGGGGTTCCGCGGGATCCCTGCTGAGTCTCTGTTTTGGAGACTCATTCCCTGCTTTTCAGGTGTTGCGGTTCTTCCTCGTGGTTCGAGGGTGCGGAGCGGAGGTTCTCAGTTGCCAGCTTGCCGGGCCGAGTGTTCACTTGGCATGTGGTACGCTTTACTGCTTTAAACTGTACTTTCTGTTGGACTGGACTCTGTTGTAGCTGTAGTTGTTCCTTCTTTCAGCTTGTTGTTGTTGGTTGTCCTGCTTTATTTCCTATTTCTTTGTGCCTCCACACTCCTTTTAGCCCTTCCGAGCCCTCCCGGCTCGTGGGCGGCGGTGCGAGTCTCGGGTTATCGGGCCTTCCCGGTAATCGGATTCTCGGGTCGTCACAGCTGGTATCAGAGCCAGGTTGTGGACGTACATAGGAATTCAAAATGTTGCAGTGATCAGAGTCCGTAAGGTCCGGTACAGTCGGCAGCTGGCTTAGGGTTTTGTGTTCGCTTTCTGCCTTGTTTCTCGCTTGAGAGCTTGAGTGCGCTGTGCGGCGCTGTGAAGGTGGTTGCTGTCCGCGGCTTTCGTGCCAGCATGGGGTCTAAGGATCGAGGTCGAGAGCCTTCTCCCTCATCGGTGGTGGCCCTGGTTGTGCTGCGTTGGGCAGAGGTTGCTGGCAGGCGTGAGCTCGCGGTGCTGCGTTCGAGGAACCTGCAGCGTGGTCAGGTGGCTGATGCGGACTGTTCTTGGTTAAGTGACCGTGAGCGTGCTCTGAGGGAGCTGTTGTCGATTTTTGGTCACTCCAGCTTGAGATTTGTCCAGCTCCTGAAGTGTTCTGATCGAGAAGTGTGCTCGGGTGAGCGGAATATCTTCTCGGTGGGCTGCTGTTTCGTCGAGCCTGATGATCTTGTCGTGCTCTGTGGCGTCAGAAATGACGTGTCGGTCCCGATTGTTTTGCGGATTTCGAGGCAGGATTGGGCTGTGGTGTCCCAGTAAGTCTTGCTCCTGCGCTCTTGTGTGCCAAGGGGTGTGTTCGCCTTGGATTTGGTCTGAGATGTGAAGGCTCCACGGCGAGTTCGGGACTCGAGGATGAGCATCGGCGGTTGTTGTTATGGCTCGTGTTACGGCTCTTGGCATGCCGTGTTGCAGTTCGAGGAATTGCAGCGGTGGTGCATCGAGAGATGCTGTGCTTGTGGTCCGACGTGACACTCGTCGAGTGTGTCGGAGGCGCTGACCTGATGGAAGTGATGGTTTTCCTTGGTGCTGTTTCCAGCGTGCGCGAGGTTCGAGGTCAGGTCGAGCATGGAGTTCTTCCGTTGGTCAAAGTGCGCTGGTTTCTCCTTTGGTTGGAGAGATTGTGTTGGGCTAAGGTTCGTCGTCTTGCGTTGTGTGTTCGGATTGGTTGGCCTTGTGTGCCATGAAGTCCGTGCGAGAGGTGCTCCTTGTCTTGGCAAGGCGGTTGTCTGTGAGAAGTTGTGCCCATTCCCTTGTCGTGTGAGGGTGCTGGCGCTGTTCCGGAAGGACGAGTGCTGGTTGGGCGGTGTTTGCTTTCTCGGCTGTGCGCGTGGATTTGAGTGCACAGCGGAAGAGTGGTGGGCCCATAACCCACTGGTTCAGGATCGTAGCGTTGGTTGCTACCGGCGGATTCCTGAGTTTGCATTGAGCATCGGAGGATGGGTTCCTCGGTGTGAAACGTGTTGTTGCCGTGCCGTTGCTCGAGGTTTTGTTGTTGTTGGCACTGGCAGGATGGAGTGTTGGGAAAAGTGCTGGCTAGTGCGCCGCATGAGTACCCTGTTCCTGTGTTGGAAGCCGTGTCAGGCGTCGGTGTTGGACCTGGATGAGGTTGTTGAGGATGTCGCCTAACGGAGGTCGAGGACGTGTTGGTCAGAGTCGGTGGCTTGGTGTCCGACTTGTGTTCCCAGTCGTGTCCTCGGATGGGATCGTCTTTTGAGGAAGCAATCTCTGGCAGGCTGTGGGTTCCTGTTGGTAGCTGCGAGTGACTGGTAAGGCTAGTCTCGTAGCCGACCACGGTGAGATGCTTCTTGCTTAGGGACCCGTGAGCTCTGTCCAGGTGGTGTCCCGTGGCTCTGTGGTAAGGGCGGAATCGGGATTGGCAGGTGTCCACTTGGATTGATCGAAGGATTTGATGAGACCAGATGGAAGAGTGACGCATTAGGGCGGAGGCCTCCTGTGAGGTTGGCGTCGGCTTGGTGGTCCCTGATAGGACATTGGTGTCGCAAGGTTATCCCTGGTTTGGTGACTAGCATGGGGTGGTTCCCTATAAGCCTGAGTCCCGTGAGGTGATGATTGAAGACGCCATGTTCTGTCATTTGGTTTCGTCGTGCTTCCCGAGAGGGTCGAGTTGGCGAGCAGTTGGTGACCAGTGGATGGTCTTTTCAGAGACAGAAGATGCTGGTTGTTGGGGCTCGAGCGTGGCGAGAGCCGTGTGCCAGCGAGACCTTTGGTGGTCGTTTCTGTGATGTGCCTTTCCGGATGGGATCTGGACTTTGTCGGAGTTTGTCTTCTGACGAGAGTTGGCACAGTGTTATGTCCGGCTTTCGGCTTGCCATGTGTGGGGTGTCTCTTGGTGTTGAGCTGATGTGCTGGTTGCGGTCTGCTGAGATGGCTGCTTGAGCTGGTGGAGGCTCTGTTTTGGTTGCTCCCTTGAGGAGGGTGTGCGACCTGTCAGCTGGTTGTAAAACTGATGTGCGATTTGTCTGCTGACCATTGGTTGGATCGGTAGTTGTTGCTCGTGTCGAGGGTTGTGATTCCCCGGTGAGCGAGATTGTGGCTGCAGTGCCATGGTGGATTCTCGCGTTGTCTGAGGTGATGCCGGACTGTGTCCTTTGCTGTATGCCTGCTCTGTTGGCATGTGTGCTCGGCGCGAGGAGTGAGGTGTTGTGTGTGATTGTAAGTCTGGCTGTGTCCCTCAGGATCGGTTTTTTCGTGAGAATCGAGGTTTTCTGTGCTGGGGCTCTGACAGCGTGTCAGTTGATTCAGCGTTCTTCCCCTGGGACTTCGTGCTTGGTCCTGAATTTCGAGGACGAAATTCCTTTAAGGGGGGAGGGCTGTAATGCCCCGGGTTTTTCGGATCCTTCTTCGTGGGTCCCGGATCTGGTTTCTCTGAGTGTCCAGCTCCGTTGTGTCCGAAATTTCGTTTCGGACGTCTTTCGCGTTCGGATCGGCGCGATCCGGAGTCGTTTCGGAGGCCCGGAGGCGTTCCGCGGCTTTTTCCGCGTGTGTTTTCCGATTCCCGGCGTGGGTTTCGGCTTTCCCTTCGGAACCTCGTTGCGGGTGAACCGGGCCGTTCACCTGGGCGCGAGTGGTACCATTGCGATCGGTGCTCTCCGAGGATCGCGAGGGTGTGATTTTCTATTTTTCTGGATTTTTCCGATTTTCTGGATTTTCCTATAAATAGCTTTTTCTCTCTCTCCCCCTCTCATTTCTCATTTCTCTCCCTCTCTCTTCTCACGCTCTCTCCTCTCTCCCTCTCTCTCCGGCGGCCGACGGGGCGGAGCATGGGCGAGGCGGGGACGGCGCGGGCGAGGCGCGGGCGAGGATGGATGAGGATCGAGGCGGTGGAGGCGCGTAGAAGCTCGGCCGTGAGTTCGTGGAACGGCGAGGCTCCAACGGCGTTTTCTTCGTGGATCGGCGTCCACGGTGCGCGTAATCTTCGGTGGAGGTAGGGTGATGGTTCCCCAGCCCGTGTACTTCCTTTCCCGCGAGTTTCGTAGGCCGTGGTGAGCCGAGCGGGCTAAACGGGGCGTTTTGGGCAAAATGTGTGTTTTCGGGGTGTGAGCCGGATCTCCCGTTTTATGGTGTTTTTGGGCGATCCAGGGGTTTAGATGCATGCCTAGGGGCTTGGGGAAGGTTTCCCCTTTTGTTTCCCCTTCACCTGGGGGTGAACGGGGCGTGGCATGGCTTTTCCCGTGGTTTCCACCGTTTCCGGGCACGGACTGAGAACGCGCTATACTCCAGTAGCGCGTTCTTGAAGGTCGCGCTGCCCCGACAGGGCGCGTTCATCGGAGAAGATGAACAGTAAGGCGGTTTGGGTTGCGCCTTACGGCCCCAGCGCGTTCTGGTTGTCGCGCTATAGGATCATAGCGCGACCTGGCCTGGTCGCGCTATGGTCATGTAGCGCGTTCGTGTTGAACGCGCTAGGCGCGTATAGCGCGTTCTGGCTGAACGCGCTATGCACATGTAGCGCGTTCTTGGAGGTGACCAGCCGGGCTGCCCGGGGCGGGCGGTCTGCGACTGATTGTGCTCCTCGTGGGCCGTGTGTGCCTTGGACACCCAGTGGATTTTCGTGACCGTGTTTTGGGGTGTCTGGAGGTTCCGTTTACCTCGTTTTACGTGTCCGTGCGCTTAAGGGTCCGGGTGACCTTTTAGCGTCCATTCGCATTGTGTTGGTCTCCGGTCGACCCGGTTGGGACCCAGTGGTCGACCTCCGGCCTTGTGAGTATCCTGGACACCCCGTGGGTTCTGTGTCCGCGTTTCTGGGGTGTCGGGAGGGACCGTGTTTCCTTGATTAGCGTGCCCGTAGGTGTGGTGGGTCCGGGTGACCCCACGTGTTCCGGGCTCTTGTGTTACGCTTGATCGAGTCACCGTGTGTCGGTGTGTGTGCGGTGGGGTCTCCCCCGCATATCGTGGGTTCCTTTGGAAGGCGATTCCCGTGTGGGCCATGTGTTTGGCCTTGGACTGTGAGTCCAGTTGTCCGGCCTGGGGCTGGAGGTTTCCCGCTTGCTTCAAGATGGGAAATCGTCGTGGCGGCTTGCGTGCTGCCTTGGGAATCATGCTTCTGTGTTTTCCGTGTGGCCCGTGTGAGTGGCCTTAGTCCCTTGCGTTCCCTTCCCGAGGGAGTGGTCTTGGCGACTTGTGTGTTGTCTCGGTACTTGTGCTACCGTGGTTTTAGACCTAGAGATTGGACTAGATTGACGGCCTTGTGCTGTTGCGTGCAACGGTCTTGACCCCGAGTCTTGTGGCTCAAGGACCGTTGGGTGTAGTGTGTCTAGAGGACTGCCTAGAGTCCAGTGGCTTAGTGCCACTCGAGTTTTCTCGACTCTCGCGCACGGTGCGTGCGTGGCCGCGGACTGTGAGTCCCGTTTCTTCTCCGACTGTGGTCACCGTGCGACGGGGCCGGTACGTGGGGTGGTCCCCGTACGTCGTCGGATTCGGACGTTGTTTTCCGTTGAGTTGAGAGTCTACTCCTTCAGTGACCCTCCACTAGTCGTAGCCTACCAGTACGCGTGTGCTGGTCGCACCAGGGAGTGGTGTACGGGCTTACCCTGAGGACGGTTAGACTGGTTTCCGTCGGGCCCCTCGTCGTAGCCAGAGTCCGGCTGCGGGGGAAAACCAGTCAGAGGGCCAGACCTAGGACGCGTGGTCTGTGTGTGCACACGTGGTTGGGGACTGTGGACGCACGTCGACGGGCGTGACCCCAGCTAGTCACTTGTTGTGGTTACTTGTACGGTGTTCGCGTCTCGGGTAGGACCTACCACGTCAGGCGGTTCACCTGCGGTGCGGTGTAAGACGTCAGGGGACGCTACCGGCTGTGCTTCTAGTGGGTGGTACTCCTGTCGAGTACGGAGTGACATACTGTCAGTTTCTGTGTCTTTGACCTTCGGGTTTTTGGTCGTGTTGACCGGTGAGTTCTGTTGTTTCATCTTGGCGCATGTGTCGGTTGTTGCGCCGTGAGTCTAGCGCTAGTGGCTTTACCGAGGTTCCGTCTTGTGGTGCGGTACCCGCGATCGGATGGTCGGGGTTGCACCTTGGACAGCGTGTCCAGGTCGGCTGTGTCCGGGGGACAGGCCTCTACGGCGTGGTTGCCGTGTGTTCTTACTTCGGTTGGTGAGACTAGCGTGGTTTGGTAGCTTCGTCTGCGCGACCGAGGTGTACCTTCCGGTACAGTAGGAGTAGCTGTAGTGCCGAGTTTTTGACCGGCCACCGGTTTGCTGTTCCTGCTGTAGTTGTAGCTCTCCTTTCCGCTACCGCCGTTGTTTCCGGTTGGGGTTCCGCGGGATCCCTGCTGAGTCTCTGTTTTGGAGACTCATTCCCTGCTTTTCAGGTGTTGCGGTTCTTCCTCGTGGTTCGAGGGTGCGGAGCGGAGGTTCTCAGTTGCCAGCTTGCCGGGCCGAGTGTTCACTTGGCATGTGGTACGCTTTACTGCTTTAGACTGTACTTTCTGTTAGACTGGACTCTGTTGTAGCTGTAGTTGTTCCTTCTTTCAGCTTGTTGTTGTTGGTTGTCCTGCTTTATTTCCTATTTCTTTGTGCCTCCACACTCCTTTTAGCCCTTCCGAGCCCTCCCGGCTCGTGGGCGGCGGTGCGAGTCTCGGGTTATCGGGCCTTCCCGGTAATCGGATTCTCGGGTCGTCACATTCTCTGTGTGGAAGTACCTGGGTTGTAAACCTACAGGTTTCACCTTGGGGAGCGGTTACCAGCCAATGTGGAAGTGCTGCGGCCAAGATGGGTCAAATAGAGTAAAAGTAAAGGAATATTTGAGGATCAATCCAAACAAGGGTCTCCTTTGGAAGAACAGCGTGGGGCTGTCTCAAGGAAACTTAGTACTTCATTCGGAATGGAATATCTCATATTATAAGAATTTAAGCACAGCGACCTTCGCAATTGAATTACTTTGAATGATTTTCCACAATGGAATCAAAGTCCTACATGAATGCATGCTGGGTTTAAAGAAAAATTTAAAACAAACTAAAATAGAAAATAGCCAAGGATAATATTGTCAACTTGTTAAGAACGGGTCAGGATACCGATCCGGTGAGCTGATACTGAGCTGGGGCCCGTTTATCCATGCACTAATTCACTAAATGGAACCGTCGTCCCCATACTATCACCAGTTAACGGCCTATCCGTACAACCCAAATTCTTCTGGAATCATCACTGTTTTTGTTGAAGGGGAACTCAAATCCCAGATCCGTTCGGGTCGCAAGGTCCTTGACGTGTTCTAATAGCGTAAATATCATATAGTACGATGCTTGACACGGGGAACCAAACACTGAAGGATGGTATACAAGATAGGGCGAAAAATGTCCGTTGGTAAAACCTGCACAGACCATCATAGATTAAATACATCAGAAAGCAGCAGAAATATAGCAGAATCGTGCCACAGTACAAGGATAAAACACTGACGACTTGAACACTCATGTGACACGTCCCGTCCCGTAGCACCTCTCCTTTCCTATAAGTACCTCCCTTATGCTAGTTTATTCAAATGTACCAAGGGGAGTTTTGAAGGTTCAGGAGGAGGAGAAGAGGAGGGTCTAGGGATTTCAGGATGGAAGGAGAGTCTTCCCGCGTTGTGAAGAGGGGCAGGCCCAGCAGTGAGATCAGGCGACTTTCTGACCTCGAGGGTCATCTGAGTGGGACGATCCAGTCGCATATGGTAAGTTGATTTATTTCAAATTTATTGCATGGACTCTCTCCTCACTTTCCTTCCTTTCTCTTCTTCTTTCCAGCCGTATCCACTCTTTCCGGGCCCGAGGAAGTTTTCCAAACTGCCATGGCTTTCAGAGCTAACATCCAACATCTCCATTGGCATGAGGGCTATACTCTCGAAGTGGCATCTTCAGGGGCTCCGTATTCACGCCAAACACTACGAGAGAATCCGTATGGACTGGGCGGCTATGGGCGCCTTAGTGGAGATCTGGCATCCCCAGACCCACACTTTCATCTTCCCGACGTTCGAGGTGACCATTCTCCTCGAGGAGGTGGAACTTCTGCTCGGATTGAAGAAATTCAAGAGTGACGGGAAGACGAGGCCTATGCGGATGTTGACAAGGGCGACTTCCGAGAGCGTCCTTGGAAGCTTCATGCCGTCCGATGCAGTCAGAAAGGTCCGCACTCAAAAGGGAATTGACTTGCAAAGGCTCGCGGTATGGGTTATGGATGCCCTGAAAGGGTCACCAGACGATGACCACTTGGAAGGAGTCATGAAAGGTTTTACCATCTGTCCGGCGGGGGCTCTTCTGTTCCCTTATGCCGACAACATAGTGGAGGAGGACCAACTGAGTGCTATCCACGGGTTTTGGAGTGGCAAGAGGGTGGGACCTACCGTCCTCGCCTATCTTTACAACGGCCTTACTGCCTCGAGCATGGGTAAGCCTCCTTATGGTTGCGCACTTGTTCTGAACTGCTGGATTGACTTGCACTTCAAGTTCGACCACCGCGAGGGGATGCCAACCGCTTCGAAGCTCTTTCAACAAAGTCCCCTTTATCACATAGCCGACGTGTTAGGCTTCGGTGGCACCGTGGCGAACCGAGTTCCATGGCTGAAGAGGCGTGAAGACTGGCGGTCTCACTTCCGAACCATGGCACACAATCTTTTCACTCGTGCTCCGACATGTCTGCTCTCACTTGAACTTCTCATGAGGCCTTCTCCCAGAGTTGAGCTCCAACTGATCGGCGCGACCGAGTTCGTCCTTTACAACGCGCATCGGTGCTGCCTCCAGATTGGCCTTCCACGCCACTCGCTCCCACTGCTGACCGGGATCGTTCCTTTGAAGAAGAGGGAGTTAGGCACGGAAGCGGACGCGAAGGAAGCGAAGGCCATTAAAGCGCCTTGGAAGATAAGCGTTGCGGGAAAGGCCTTAGCGTATGTGGGGGAGGAATGCGAGCTGTGGGGGGGCTTATGTAACCGAATTGGGGAAGTTAAGGCCTAGGGTGCCTAAGCCCCTGATGTAGCCCATTATGCTTTTCTGATGGAATAAAATCTGGCACATGACATTTTGGACCATTATTCCCTGAATTATTATTTTATGATTTTTATTTTTATTTTTGCTTTTTGTGTTTTCTCCTTCATGTTATGGTTTATTCATATTATGGTCATATATATACATATATACATTTTTATATGCTTAAATGGGGGCGTCCAGGGGACTGGACGCCCCTAATTTTTTTTGAAAAAAATTTAAAAAAATTTTGTTCTTTTTGTGGGGGCGTCCAGGGGCCTGGACGCCCCTATCTTTTCTTTTTTTATTTTTTTTGTTTGATGTGGGGGCGTCCAGGGGCCTGGACGCCCCTATCTTTTCTTTTTTATTTTTTTATTTTGATGTGGGGGCGTCCAGGCGCGAGGACGCGTCTTATCCTTCGAATTCAAATTTAAAGCGCCAAGCGGCCTTTCTTTCTTCGTGCCTTACCCGCAAACGAGCCCGCCTCCTGTCGAGATTTGCTCGCCCCTTTTCGTCTTCTTCCTCTCTCGATCGATGGAGTTTGGTGGGCCAGATCGTGACGAGGTGAGAGAGGGGCGAGGGACTCCTCGCTCGAGGAGGGATGCGCCCGAGCATGGAGAGGCGTCGATGGAAGTGGAAGGGCCTTTTAGAGCACTCGTGGGACCCGAGGGGCCCGATGGCGCGGAAGGAGGCGAACGCGGCCTGGTAGGTCCTTCGATCTCTTCCTCTTTGATCCATTTGGAGTTTTGAAGTGAGCCACGCAAGGGGGGAAGAGGGTTCGGTGAGTGTTGCACTCAAATGATGGACGCGTCCTTGACAGGAGACGCGTTCTCGTTAACTGACGGGGGACCTCCCTCTTTGATGCAGGGTACGGTGAGAATCCCGGGCTTGGCTGACGAGTGGGCGAGCGCGGATGAGCCGAGCCGTGTCAGGAAGGAGAGTCACGGCAAGGCGAAGCTCGAGGACCGGCGCGTACATTCCCCTGGTCAACAAGGGAGCGCACCGGTGCAGGGCAGTGGCGGCCTCCTGCAACAGCGGAGGGGGAACCGAGCGGGGGCCCCTCAGCTTGGGAGACGGACGGAGGTGACAATAGGGCCTCAAAATTTTTATTTTTTTTATTTTTTTTTTGCCATGAAATTCCAGAATTTAACCAACGGCCGTTGTCTATCTATTTTTTATGTGCTCAGCAGGAAACGATGGTAGGGATGGCTGGCGGATCGTCCTCCAATCCTCAGGCTCTTTTTCTAGCTTGCCAGTGCGGTGGCCCGCGCGGTTCGTGCTGAAGAGGAGCGTGATGCCTGGGCCGCAGCTGTGGCAGAGCTGCAGTGTCGAGGTGAGGGGAGGCCCTCTTCAGACATTCTGGAGTTCTGGGTCCTTCTCCAGGTGACGAGGAGGGAGGCAGAGAGAGAGAGAGAGGAGGGAAGGGCTGAGCGACAGCGAGACCAGGCCGAGAGGAAGGCCTTGGAGGCCCAAGTAAGGGAGCTCCAGCTAGGCCTTCAGGTCACGGCGTAAAGGTTAGGAGCGATGGAGACGCGTTACGAGAGAGCACGAGAGCTCGGGGCGCTACTTCGCCGGTCCGGACGCTTTTCTGCTGGTGTCTTCCTCGCCACGCCAGAGGAGGAGCAACGAGCCACTGCTGTGGAGCACGCACCACGAGGAGAGGCGAGCACTGCACGGGGGCCTAGGAGGCTTCCGAGGGATCCTCACCTTGGGGGAGAGGAGAGGGACGCCTAGAGGGATGAGCGTGAGGATGATATCGAGAGTTGGCGAGTCAGTGGACCCGCCTCCTCTCTATGATTGTGATGTTTGTGACAGCTCATGTAGACTTATGAATGATTTGATTTTCTATTACTTGTTTGTTTTCTTGTGCGTTCCTTCTTCCCTACGCTTCCTTGTACTGTTCTCATATGATGTGTCTGCCGACATCCTGCCCTAGACAGAGGATGGCATCTTGCTGCGACTATTCTTTCACGGGAATTTGTCGTCAAGGTCAATGATGACAGCTTGGGCCTCTTTTCTCGGATGATTTTTCAAACTATGCGGATGGCCTCTACGTTATGATAGGGCGCCACAGGGAGCAGTTCATCATATTACACCGTCCGATCCATCACCTTGTACGGGTGGTGAAGTGACTCATGGGACCGCAGGGGAGGCGCCTTATTGTGGGGGCTATCGTTGGAGGCAATCTTGACCCGGACATCTCCCATTTCTATATATACCTTCCTCTTTCGTTCCTCCAGGGGCATCGAGGGCCAACTAAGAGGAACTCAGAATTCTTGATGGAGGGTGAATCTTCCCACTCCTCGAAGAGAAGCAGATCCAGCGGTAGCAGTTCCAGGAAACTCTCGGACCTCGAAGGGCAGTTCAGCGAGAGGACCCAGTCGCAACTCGTAAGCTGAGCTTTCCTGCCCCGCCCCTTTTCTAATTCTTCTTTTCTTTCTTTCTTTCCTTCTTTCTCTCCTTTGACAAAACCTTCTCCATCCCTCGTGCATGCGCAGAGCATGATGAAATCACATATTTCATGGGAATTAGTAGCGGCAGCATATCGGGGTCTTCCGGATTTTCAAAAGGCCAGACTAGACGTGATGGGATTCAGTGCCTTTCTCCGGATTGAGCCGATTAAGCTCGACCCGGTCCTCATCCAAGCTTTTGCGCGAAAGATGGGACCCAGTGAGTCGGGCATTCTTGATGTCCTGGGGACACATGGTGCCCAGTCTAGAAGATGTGGTCCGAATCACGAGCCTCAAAGTGGATGGTGAGGCAGTGACCGGAGTCACCTATGCGGACTACCGGGAAGGCGCCCAGAAGCTACTGGGGTTGGAGTTAGACGGCCGGAAGAACAGGTCAATGGCCAGAGCATCTATCATGGGGGCATTAGGGCTCACTGATACTCGTCAACGGGATGACGAGTCCTCGGAAGAATTCATGGAGAGGATGGAAAGGGGATGTCGTGCTGTGTATTGCACAGATTTTGACAATTGGGAGAGATCCAATATGGATTTGATGAGATTTCTCCTCTTTTCCTGGGAAGATTGATACTGAGCTCGAAAGGAGACGGCATCCATTGTCGTTTCCTGGAGCTACTATCAGACCTTGAAAAAGTAGGACAGTATGCCTGGGGAGCTGCCATGCTAGCGCACTTGTTTACGGGTCTGTCCCAAGAGGCAGATCGTGAGATGACATGAGTGGGTTCGCACCACTTATCCAGGTATTTTTGTTTGTTTTTTTGTGTATATATATTTTTTTTGTTTGTTTGTAATAGTCCACTTGAGGCATTGACGGCATATGACGACGTAGCTATGGAGCTATTATTATCTCCCGATGGGGAGAGCTCGGCATTGGCGACCAGCGATGGTGCCGTTAGCCAGGCGGTGGCAACCTATCCTGAGTGCAGCGCCTGTAACCTACCAGCTGATGGTGCTAAGGCGCGAGCTACATGAATTCCCTGCAGCGATGGTGGGATTTTTTTTGCTCTTGTTATATATTTTTTCTTTTTTTTTTCGGTTCTAACCAGCTAAACGGGTACGTACCACCTCACCTAGGTAAACTGGAGACCCTACTCAGGCATGGTCGATGCCGACCAACTGTGGGTTTTAACAAGTCGTGCCCAGTTCGGACGGGAATTGTGGATACACTGCCTAAATGAAATCGAGCCGCTTCGGCTACGATTGGTTATGAGGACCCTAGGGTTGGCCCAGGAATGGGTGGATACGACTGCGCCACCTCGCGTTGGAAGAAAGACACGGGGACCGGCAACTTGCGTTGATTGACGTGTGCGGTTCCCCGAACAGTATGAAGACTGGCAACGAGGTGGCACAATCGTGGAATCACATGCGCAGGATAGTGAAGACTATCTGCGTCTGTATAAGACAATGTACACAGAGCGGCTCCAACCCCGGGGACTTATGGAGGTGGGTCTCTTTTTCCTCTTTTCTCCTTTCCTCCTCTCCTCTCTGTGGATGCTGACTCCTATGGTTGCAGGATGTGCGTGATACCATGATAGCGGACTTGCGATCACGCCTGGCAGAAACGGAGCAACAATTAGGCGACACCCGTGGAGCCTTGAGCGCTTCGGTAGGTGTATGTACAATGCGCACTCCTAATTAAAACTCTAGATTGATGGCGTTCGGCCGCCAATTTTCATCCCATGTGGTTATAGCGCGCCCAGATCGACGCGGCTTCGTCAGCGATGGGAGGAGGCGGCGTCTCTTCCAGCTTATGGATCCCCGCCTCAGAACTTGATTTGCTTCACGAGTAACTTGCTCGGACTACGCAGCGTGCCGCGGAGGCAGAAGGAATGCTCTCTATACATGTAAGAGTTTCAGTGTTGAGTTCTCCTTTTTTTGCCTTGCCACATATCTGAGATAGTATATCTGGCAGGAAAAGGAGATGCAGGAGTCACTTGCCCATGCTGCACAGAGAGAGGCTAGAATAGCAGAGCTGGAGGAGGAATCGCGGCGTCGTCCGGATGACGATTCTTCCAGGGATGCCATGGAGCTGAGAATCACCCTTCAATTGGAGAGGGAAGATCGTGAGAGAGAACGGTCAGAGAAAGAGAGGGATAGAGAAAGAGAGAGAGCCGACAGATTAGCTGAAAGGGAGGAGCGAAGGGTCATGGAGGCCCAGTTGTTCGAACTCCGAACCAGCCTTGGCCTCGCTGAACAATGGCTGAGAGATGGTGAGGAGCGCTACCGAAGAGCACGAGAGCGTGACTTTCGTGTCAGTAGCTCCTTTGCTGCTCCCACGGATCAGCGCCGGGGTGTGGGAATGGGAAGAGGTGTACAGAGCGGTAGAAGTACCGCTTTTCGTAGCTGGGTAGCACCCTTGAGGGTGTTTTGCCCGGAGGGTGGCGGGACAAGTAATGTAGAGAGAGAAGGCGGAACTTAATGTACAATTCCTTATTTAAGAATAGAATAAAAGGTATGATTTTGTTTGATTTTCATCTCACTCTTGCTATCTTGAATCCCTGCACGCATCATTGAAACAAACAGGTCAGTATCTCTACTCTGACTTGGCCCCTTGCTCAATAAGCAGGTGTTCACTTCAACTGTCCTTGATAATGGGTCAAGGGGCCAAGCCTTTATTAACGAAGGCAAAGGGAAAGATGCGATAATGATGAATGTGACAGACAAGCACACTAATGCAAGCGAAATTTAAAAGTGAAATGCAGCATACAAATGCAATCACGCGGAATGATTTTTTGTTTATTATTATTATTATTATTATTATTATTATTATTATTATTATTATTATTTGGCATTTTTGTTGTCTTTGTTTATCATTCTAATTTTTTTGTTTCCCAAATATCTACATTTTCTTTTTTCTTATCATTTTTGTTGCTAATGCCTGATAAGCACCCATATGGCACTTAACCTTCATGAGAACATGGGTTTCTTACTAACCTCCCAAGTATCCTAAGTGCGCATCTAGGTTGATTTGGGCCTCTAGACCCCTCGAATGATGAACCCGCCGTCTAAGACTTACCCTGATGACAATACCGCCATGCCATGCTTAGGCTCCCAGTTGCTTCCGACCACAGGGATTCGCCCAAAAGGTGTTCGAGGTAAATGATTTGCCCGACCCGGGTCTGTTTCCTCACAACTCTAGATGGTATATGATGGAACACCGTGGAACCCTAACGACCAACCGCGCGACGCTGACCCGGAATCAGACGCCGTCGCACCCAGGGGTGACGCGCTTGCATTGGCATAAGCCCAAGGTTAAACAAGAAGACATCAAGGTGGTAAACATGGGTCTTGACCGGCCAGAAACACAGAGACTCCTTCGCAGCGATAGCTTTTACTTTTCAAAGTAGGCAACCATACGTGTGTATTAAAATAAGGTTGCAGACCTTGGCGGGTTTTACCCTTCAGAAACTCCATCTAGCTCTCATCTTTAAAGGAAGAAGGAAGAGTGTATGGGGTAAACCTCCTGAGAGGACCGGCAAAACCGTTAACTCGGCGAGCCAATAAGGGCCCAATAACTCTCCTCTTTCGGACAACTTCGGACCAAATCTCGAGCATTTACATTCCATAACTCCTTTTGTGGATTTAGACTTTTTGTCTTGAGGTATTTCATTTATCGCATCAGGCACGGTGACGACCAGGTTTTTCTCTTGATTTTTTTGTGTTTCTTTTTGCGAGGGAGATATAGTTTGATGTTGTGGGCTCCCTTTTGTATACCTGCGGGGACACTGCCCTCTTCTCGTGCTCTGATCGATGCTCGAGGAAATGGATCCTACTCTTGCCTTAAGGGATTTGAGTTTCGGTTTCTCATGCTCAGCGTTTTAAGGGCGCCGGCTGTCTCGTTTGGTCGAAGAGAAGAGAATAAAGATTATAGCTTACGGAGATCTTCTGGGTGCGACCCCACTGTCGGTGATGCTACCAACTTTTTTTGATAAAATACGTAGGCGAGTACATGTTGGTTTCCTTTGAGTGAGCATAGGCTGATGTGGCCGGACAGGGATCTCCACGGTTCTGGCAGACCAAGACACGGTGCCTACCAAGCCTTAATGGGCCCTATCCTAACATGAAGGTTGGATGCAGTGACCTAACTACATGGTGATCACCAGGCATCGGCATTTTGAATTTTCATATTTTTAGTGGTTTTCAATTTTTGTTGTTTTCTGTCTTTTCATCATTTTTTTTTGTATTTTGACACTAAGTTACGGGTAGTACTTTTTAAGATAAAGCCCGATCCAAGGGTGGGATAACTCGGTCCCTTCGGCATTGACTAGCTTGTAGGCGTTGCCAGGGTACACGGCTTGAATTACAAATGGTCCTTCCCAATTGGGTTGGAGCTTAGAACGTGGCCCTCCAGGTTTGACAAAAATTCTTTTGACAACCATCTCACTGACTTTGAATTTTCTCTCAACGACCTTCTTTTGATAAAAGCGAGCGAGTCTATTTTGATACACACGCGCGTGCTCGGCGGCGGCCAGCCGTTTCTCATCCAAGAGTTCCAACTGGGCAAGAAGTGAATTACGACGTTCGTCGAGGGGAAATTCCTCATCCAATTGTACTCGGAGAGAAGGGATCAGGGTCTCGTATGGGACTACCGCTTCCATACCATAAGTAAGGGCAAATGGAGTCTGCCCGGTGGGGGTACGGATTGAAGTGCGATAGGCCCATAGAGCTTCGATAAGCTTTTCTGGCCAGTCTGAAAATTTGCTAGACTCGCAAGTTTTCTTGATGATTTTGAGCAATGTTTTATTGGTGGCCTCCGCTTGGCCATTACCTTGTGGGTAATAAGGCGATGAATGATGCAATGCAATTGCGTACCTTTTGCAGAGGTCCTGAAGGTCCTGAGAAATGAACTGTGGCCCATTGTCGGTGACGATTGTGCTTGGGACGCCGAACCTGACGAGGATGTTCTTTATGATGAACTTGCAGACTGTTGACGCCTTGATTTCCGCGTAAGCTTCGACTTCGGCCCACTTGGTGAAATATTCCGTCGCAGTAAGGACGAAAGATTTTTGTTTGGTGAGGGAATTGGGATCACCTAGGGGACCGATGATGTCGAATGCCCACATGGAGAAAGGCCATGGGGAGGATATTGGATGAAGTGAGGAAGATGGTGAATGGATTTTATCGGCGTGAAGTTGGCACTTGACACACCTACGGACATAGATGGCACAATCCTCTTCCATAGTGGGCCAGTAAAAGCCTTGCCTAATGATCTTCTTGGCGAGCATCTGACTATTCACATGGCCCCCACACACACCTGAGTGTGTCTCCTCTACACACTTCCAAACCTCGTCGTCATCAAGACATCTTAACAGAACACCGGTAAGGCTCCTCCTATAGAGTAGACATCCCACCAATGTATATTTCTGAGCCGCTCTTCTTATGGCATTCTTATCTTCTGTGGTGGCTCCTTCAGGGTATGACTGATCTTTGCAATATTTGATGATTTCATAAAACCATGGTTTTTCCTCCTCAGTCAGTTCTTCCTCGGCTTCTGCCAACATGATCTCCCTCTTCTCAAGGATTTCTTCCTGTAGGATCTTTCTTGCTATCCTGTCTTTGATGTTCACGTAGGAAGCGTCATCAACTGCAGGGTCATGGCGCTTATAGATGTGAATGGACTCAAACCATCTCCCTAGAGGGAACCTTAAGGATGATGCCAATGAGGCGAGGGCATCGGCCAGAATATTCTCATGGCGAGGGACATGGACAAAGATCAGTTTGGTGAACAGTTTGGCAAAGGCAGCGGTGAGTTCTTGGTATGGCTTGAGTTTAGGATCGCGAGTGCGATATTTAGTGAGCACCTGGCGAAGAATGAGTTGACTATCACCCACGACTCGTAATTCGGTGATACGAAAAGAATGAGCGAGTTCCAGGCCAGCTAGAAGGGCTTCATACTCAGCTATATTATTGGTAACTGGAAATTTGAGCTGGTATGCCAGTGGGAATGTAAGGCCTTCAGGCGATAGGAGGGCAATGCCGATTCCTTTCCCTTGGGAATTCAGAGCTCCATCAAAATGTAATGTCCACATGTAATCATCTGATTGGTTGATGGACATTAGTTCCTCATCTGGAAATTCTGACTGGACAGGATCGAATTTGGGGAGAGGATGGTGAGCGAGATGCTCGGCTATGGCATAACCCTTGATCGCCTTTTGCTGAATGTAGGTGATGTCAAACTGAGAAAGAAAGCTTTGCCAGCGTGCTAATCTATCCGTAAGGATAGATTTTTCTAGAAGGAATTTGATAGGGTTCATTCGAGCAATCAGATGGACTTCATGAGCTAGAAAGTAGTGTTTCAACTTCTGCACTACCCAAACAAGGGCGGCACAAGTTTTCTCCATAGCCGTGTACTTCTGCTCACAGGGGTTGAGGAGTTTGGACAAGTAATAGGTCGCCCTTTCCTTGCCCGCTTCATCGGCTTGTGCCAGGACAGCTCCCACGGAGTCGTCCAGGACCGAGATGTAAAGGATTAAATGTTTATCTGGCGTGGGTGGAATTAGGACGGGTGGATTGGCCAGATATTCCTTCAATCCTTCAAAAGCTTTTTGACATTTAGAATTCCAACTGAATTCTACTCATGACTTAGTCAACTCATAGAAAGGTTTGCACCTTTGCGAGTGCTGGGACACAAATCGACGAATGAATTGCAACCTTCCGATTAACCCTCGAACTTCTCTCAGATTTTTCGGAGGTGGCATATCCCTAATTGCTTTAGCTTTGTTGGGATCTATTTTAATACCCCTCTTACTCACAATGAAACCAAGCAATTTACCCGACGAGACACCAAATACGCACTTTTTTGGATTCATTTTCAAATTGAACTCCCTTGATCTTTGCAGCACCTTGGCTAGAACTCTCGGGTGTTCTACCCTAGTCTTGGATTTCACCAGTAAATCATCCACATATACCTCTAAATACACATGCATCATGTCATGGAATATTGCCATCATAGCCCTTTGATAAGTAGCTCCAGCATTCTTCAAACCAAATGGCATGACCAAATAGCAATAAGTTCCCCAAGGTGTGGTGAATGACGTTTTCTCCTGATCCTCTTCTGCCAAACTGATCTGATTATACCCCGAAAATCCATCCATAAATGAGAGAGTTTCGCAGCCAGCCGTGTTATCAACCAACACGTCGATATGAGGCAAGGGGAAATCATCTTTTGGACATGCGCGGTTAAGGTCCCTGAAATCGATACATATTCTCACCTTTCCATCTTTTTTCATGACCGGGACAATGTTTGCCACCCATTGAGGATATAGAACAACTCTAATAAACCTGACTTTGTGGAGCTTATCGACCTCTTCCTTCATTTTTAAAGCCATTTGGGGGTGGAAACGTCTTAACCTTTGCTTTACCAAGACGGATCCCGGCTTTAGCGTTAGGAGATGTTCGACCAGGGTGGAATCCAATCCCGGCATATCCTCATAGCTCCATGCGAACGTGTCCCTATACTCCTTGAGAACCTCGATCAATTCTTCTTCTTCAGATGGCGGCAAATTATCACTTATGAGGACGATCCTAGGGTCTTCCTCGGTCCCCAGGTTGATTTCTTTGGTGGGTTCTTCTATAGCGGCTGATGGTTCGTCAAACCTCCTCATTCCGCTAGCATATGCATCAGCCGCGTCCTCATATTCTTCGTCCCCTTCTCCAATAGGGTACTCTTCATCTGTGAGCTCATAAACTCCATATCCCTCATCAATTGTGCAATCCTCCTTGCATTCTAACTCTGACAGTTGGATGGGATTTTCTAGCAATTGAGGAATGGCTAGAAAGGCTTGACACCTATTGGCTAAATCTAGAAGAAATCGACGAGGAATTTGCCTACCCTTGGATTTTCTTCTAGGCACTACCCTTGACTCATTATTCCTAACCTGACTGACTTGTTCTACGGACGGAGAAGAAGTTGAAGAATGTACAGGAAAAGACCCCTCAGTGAAGGGGTAAAGAAGGTCGCTCAAGGGACCTTGAACGAATGGCCCGTAGGTCGGGGCGCACTCGTGGGAGTGTAGGAGGTCTCCTCAAAGGAAATGCACTGTTGAGGAGTTCAAAAATTGACATTTTTTTTTCATTTTCATTTTCAATTACAAGACAATTGAAAGGACTTGGGGAATAAGAGGAGGGGACTATAGCTAAGGGGTTGTAAGGCTCGTTGAGCAGATCATGGTTGAAAATCTGACGCGGGCTGAGAAACCTGCACAAGAATGTGAGTAGAGAAGGGGACCTAGGAATATCATCAGACAAACGTCTAGCCCAAGAAAGAGTCAGCAGCAACGGCTGAGGAGAATGATCAGATAGAATGACGGAAAGCGATCCGTCAGTGGCAACGTCCTCTTGGTGAGGAAAACTTGGAATTTCAGCAATGTCAACAACCCCTTTTGGCACCTCGGAGATCAAAAGTGGCTCCTCCAAGTCCGGAGGTGAGAACATCTGCTGTAGTGCAATGGAAATATCATGTATATCAAACCACTTATTCCACTCGCAGTCCGGGTCATCGTGCTTCTCCTTCTTTGTAGCCCTCGAGCAACTTTCGGCTAAGTAGGCAATCCGAACTTCCCCATGTGATTCTTGCGGCTGATCCCCCAACTGTATAACCGGCCCTTTTATGAAATGAGAGTACAAGGTCCATGTAAGAGGTTCTCCATCTTCCTCAATCGGGCCTTCAAAACCTAAGCCAGCTCTTAGGATTACCCCGGCCTTCCCTACCGGTCTCAGTCTTCCTTGTAATTGTGCTCCTAGACCTTTGCCTTGATGGTAACCTAAGTTGTTCATGATCTCCCATCCCTTGGAGTGGGAAGGGGAACGTGGCGTCGGCCCGGGAAGTGGCTTTCTTTGTGTTGGTGAAGGGCGGCTAGGGTCACACACATCTAGCAGGGAAAGGATAGGCCTATGGGTCGGCCAGACAGAGGGCAATGAAGTGTTAATAGCATCCACCGTAGGGAGCAGGGGCATGCTAAACACCTTGATGATCCGTCCCTTGTACGGGAATTTTAAGCATTGGTGGTTGGTGGAAGGGACAGCATTCAGCGTCTCTATATAAGGACGACCCAATATGCCCTTGAACGTGGGGTCCATGTCGAGGATGTGAAACTCCGTAAGAACAGCAACATGACCCACTTCTACATTAAGGATAATCCTTCCCTGCAGAGGCCTCTTGCTATTATCATATGCGGTGACTGTGATAGCCGATGGCCTTATCTGTTCTAAATCAACCCCACATAGCAAGAGAGTGTTCATGGAGATCACATTGATTGAGGCACCCGTGTCCACTAGGCACGGGTTTACGGGCACCCCGTTGATCTTCATTGCAATGCACAAAGCATATTTCTTTGCTTCCTGTGGGGGCAAGCTTGTGGTCATGGAATGTGATGGCCGGTTGCGTGCTTGTCGGTGTCAGCACCGACGATATCTTCTCTACCGGGAGATCCTCGTTCACCATGACCATTTGGAGATACTTCATTAGTGCCTCTTGATGGGACGTGGACCTCTTAATCAGTTCCAGGATGGAGATTCGGGCAGGCGTCTTGTCCAGATGTTTTAGAAGATCATATTGTGTCCCGGGGATGGATTCCTCTAACTGCTCTTCAGTTCCTTTCTCTTGTTGGGACTGTTCTGGACTCCGACCGTTCTGGGGAAAAACTCGGTGGAAGATCCTTCCACTTTGGAGCACCATGGCTTGTTGCTTTGGTTGCACCTCGACGGGGTTAGGTATGGGTTTTATCAGAGGTTTAAGTGGGGGAGGGATGGTCAGCGGAGCGGAGGTGATGACAGGTGTAAGGATCCTGATGAGGGGTTTGCTTGGGAGAGATGGAGGCGGAGTGGACGGCACCTGGGATGGATGGTGGATGATGAGAGGTTTCGAGGGTAGGGGTGAAGGAGTGGTGGAGGTGGATGGGGCCTTGGATGGGTGATGCAAAATTAGGGGCTTTGAGGGTGTAGGTAGAGGTGTGGTGGAGGGCTGGACCGGGAGGGAACTGGCGACGGGGGAGCGGATAAGAGGGCGTGATGACTGTAGGACAAAAGGAGGTCCACTCGGGGGTTGTGGCGTGGTTCGAGCAGAAAGAGGTGCCGACCGGATGAGGCGAGGGGGTTGGCTAGGAACGTGATTGACAACAAGAACGGAGGTGCCCTCCGCGTGCCAACCTTGCTGTAATGCCCCGGGTTTTTCGGATCCTCGTTCATGGGTCCCAGATCTGGTTTCTCGGAGCGTCCGACTCCGTTGTGTTCAAAATTTCGTTTCGGACATCTTTCGTGTTCGGATCGGCGCGATCCGGAGTCGTTTCGGAGGCCCGGAGGCGTTCCGCGACTTTTTCCGCGTGTGTTTCCGATTCCCGGCGTGGGTTTCGGCTTTCCCTTCGGAACCTCGTTGCGGGTGAACCGGGCCGTTCACCTAGGCGAGTGTGGTACTGTTGCGATCGGTGCGTTCCGAGGATCGCGAGGGTGTGATTTTCTATTTTTCAGGATTTTTCCAATTTTCCGGATTTTCCTATATATACCCCCCACCCTCTCTCTTCCTCTCATTTCTCACTCTCACCCTCTCTCTCTTCTCCCACTCTCTCCTCTTCGGCGGCCGACGGACCGAGGCGGGGGCGAGGCGGGGCGATGCGGGCGAGGAGGACGGCGAGGATGGGTCGAGGATCGAGGCTCGAGGGCGCGGTGAAGCTCGGTCATGAGTTCATGGAGTGGCGAGGCTTCAACGGCGTTTTCTTCGTGGATCGGCGTCCACGGTGCACGAAATCTTCGGTGGAGGTAGGGTGATGGACCTCCAGCTCGTGCACTTCCTTTCCCGCAAGTTTCGTAGGCTACGGTGAGCCGAGCGGGCCAAACGGGGTGATTTGGGTAAAATCCATGTTTTAGGGCTTGTGGGCCGATCTCCCGTTTCATTGCGTTTCTGGCCGATCCGAGGCCGTAGATGCATGCTAGGGGTTATTTGGGGCTTCCCCTATGTTTTCCCCCTCATCCGTGGATGTTTGGGGGCGTGGCGTGGATTTTTGGGGTTTTCCCGCTGTTCCCGGTTTCCCAAAATGGTCGCGGTCCACCAGAAACCGCTACCATCTGGTCGCGGTCTTGGGAGAACCGCGTTCATCCTTTGTGTTTTGGTCGAGGAAGCCTTCGAGCGTCGCGGTCGTGCGATAGACCGCTTTGGTCTAGTCGCGGTCATGGGATGACCGCTACTATCTGGTCGCGGTCCTCGGGTGACCGCTACCATCAGGCTTGCGCGTGGCTGGTCGCGGTCGTGAGGTGACCGTGACAGCATGGTCGCGGTCTCCGGTCGACCGCTACCATCTGGTCGCGGTCCCCGGTCGACCACTATCTGGTCGCGGTCACCAGGTGACCACTACCACGTTCTGGTTCCTGTTTGCGCTGTTTTGACCCCCGGTCGACCCGGTTGTGACCCAGTGGTTGACTTTAGGTCTCGTGAGTGTCTCGGACACCCCGTGGAGTTTCGTGACCGTGTCTTTGGGTGTCTAGAGGTCCCACTTACCTCGTTTTGCATGCCCAAGAGCTTAAGGGTCTAGGTGACCTTTTAGCGTTCTGATTGTGTTGTGTTGGTCTCCGGTCGACCCGGTTGTGACCCAGTGGTCGACCTCCGACCTTGTGAGTATCCCGGACACCCCACGGGTTCTGTGTCCATGTTTTTGGGGTGTCAGGAGGGACCGTGTTACTTCGATTAGCGTGCCCGTAGGTGTGGTGGGTCCGGGTGACCCCACGTGTTCCGGGCTTTCGTGTTACGCATGATCTAGTCACCGTGCATCGGTGTGTGTGCGGTGGGGTCTCCCCCGCATGTCGTGGGTTTCCTTTGGAAGGCGATTCCCGTGTGGGCCATGTGTTTGGCCTTGGACTGCGAGTCCAGTTATCCGGCCTGGGGCTGGAGGTTTCCCGCTTGCTTCAAGATGGGAAATCGTCATGGTGGCTTGTGTGCTGCCCTGGGAATTGTGCTTCTATGTTTTCCGTGTGGCCCGTGAGGGTGGCCTTGGTCCTTTGCGTTCCCTTCCCGAGGGAGTGGTCTTGGCGACTCGTGAGTTGTCTCGGTACTTGTGCTACCGTAGTTTTAGACCTAGAGATTGGACTAGATTGACGGCCTTGTGCTGTTGCGTAAAATGGTCTTGACCCCGAGTCTTGTCACTCAAGGACCGTTGGGTGTAGTGCGTCTAGAGGACTGCCCAGAGTCCAGTGGCTTAGTGCCACTTGAGTTTTCTCGACTCTCACGCAGGGTGAGTGCGTGGCTGAGGACTGCGAGTCCTGTTTCTTCTCCGACTGTGGTCACCGCGCGACGGTGCTGATACGTGGGGTGGTCCCCGTACGTCGTCGGATTCGAACGTTGTTTTTCATTGAGAGTCTACTCCTTTAGTGACCCTCCACTAGTCGTAGCCTGCTTACACGCGAGTGGTCCCACCTGGGAGTAGGTGGAGAGGCTTACCTTTGAGACGGTTTGTGGACCGGTTACCGTAGGCCCCTCGTCGGTAGCCAGAGTCCGGCTACGGGGGAAAACCGGTCAGAGGACCAGACCTAGTGACGCAAGGTCTGTGTGTGCACACGTGGTTGGGGGCGGTTGGACCCACGTCGACGGGCGTGACCCCAGCTAGTTACTTGTTTGTGGTTACTTGTACGGTGTTCGCGCCTCGGGTAGGACCTACCACGTCAGGCGGTTCACCTGCGGTGCGGTGTAAGACGTCAGGGGACGCTACCGGCTGTGCTTCTAGTGGGTGGTACTCCTTGTGAGCGACGTCACGCGGTTCGGGGAAGAGCGGAGAAGACGCGGCGCGCGCGGGCTCCTCTTTTTTGTTTGTTTGTTTGCTGCAACACAGAAATAAGAGAAGAGAGAGAAGGGGCCACCACGGGAGATTACTCCGGCGGGGCGAGCGGGACAAGTGTGATATAGCAAGATATGGGGGTTAAACGGCCATAGCGGGAAGTGACTCGCCGCGGCCTCGGGGGGACGGGAATGGTGCAAAAATTAAATAACAAGAATTGAAACGGCCATTGGGGAAGTGACTCGCCGCGGCCTCGAGAATATGAGCAGATAATAAGATGACAGAATATAAAGAGAATACAAAGAGCGGGAATTTAAACGGCCATTGGGGAAGTGACTCGCCGCGGCCTCGAGAACATAAACAGATAAGAATATAACGTATAAGAACGTGAATTTAAACGGCCATTGGGGAAGTGACTCGCCGCGGCCTCGAGAATATGAGCAGATAAGAATATAAGAGAATATAAGAACGGAAATTTAAACGGCCATTGGGGAAGTGACTCGCCGCGGCCTCGAGAACATGAATAGATAAGAATATAACATATAAGAACGGAAATTTAAACGGCCATTGGGGAAGTGACTCGCCGCGGCCTCGAAAACAAGATGTGATCGCCAGGGGCCGAAAGACCCCAAAATAAGAAAGTGATCGCGCCTACCTCAAGAGCGGGAGATGGCGGGTTGCTTCTTCCTCTCCTCCGGCCGGCCGACGGAGAGGGCTTTCCTCGGCTACCCTTGCAAAACAACGACAAACAAATGACAAGTGGATTAGAAAGATGGAGGTGTAGTATTCAAATCCTTGCGATAAAAATAACGAAATGATGGCAAGACACACACCTGGTTGGTGTTATCTTTTAAACCCCTCTCGGACTCGAGTAGGAGGAAAATGAGATGATGGATGTAAGAAGTGTATAAGAAAAGGCGCCCTTATGAAGGGGGATAGGGGATGCAAGATGATGAATGCAAAAGAACTACGAAGAAAAGGAAAGAATTGGCTTATTGGATGTGCCGATGGTGAAATCCGGCGGAGCTCCGGCAGCGTGGGGATGACGTGGAAGCGCGGTGGATGAAGACGACCTTCCTCTCGCGAGCGTGAGCACCCGAGAAGCCGGCAGAACCTCCACCTACAAAAGAACCCACGGGTTAGAAAATGACTCCGTAGCCTCTGGGCTCCGGCAGCCTATCGGATCACTTCGAAGCTCTCCAGAACTGAGGGGGTGGGCCTCTATTTATAGAGCTCCGGAGGGTGGAGGCGTCCAGGACCCTGGACACCTCCATCAGGGCCGAATTAATATTTTATTCTATTTTTATATATTTTTTTGGAATACTTTTGTGGAGGCGTCCAGGGCTCCGGACGCCTCAAACAGGTCCACCGAAAACCGACGACGGCCGCACGCGGTTTGGCACAACGCGTGGTTTTGTGAGCGGCGCCTCGTGATTCAGAAATGGGCGCGTCCAGCTGACTGGACGTCTCTATAATTTGATTTTTTCACACACGACAAACCGTCGTTCGGTGAGCGGCGCCCGTGAGAGAGTTGATGGAGGCGTCCAGGGGCCTGGACGCCTCCAAAAATATATTATTTTTATTTTTTTTTGTCTTTTATGCCAAGGCTGGCATTTTAATTTTTTTATAATTGTTTTTATGGAGGCGTCCAGGGGCCTGGACGCCTCCATTAATATATATATTTTTATTTATTTTTTGTTTTTTATGCCAACTGGCATTTTACACATTTTTTATTTTTGTTTTTATGGAGGCGTCCAGGGCCTGGACGCCTCCATTAATATATATTTTTTATTTAGTTTGGGCCCTGAGAAAATAATAAAATAAATTAAAAGATGGGGGCGTCCAGGGGCCTGGACGCCCCCATTAAGACCCACCCGGGTCCTCAATCAGACGTCGGCGGCCGCCCGTCAGACACCCTTCCTGATTCCGGAACCTCCTGATGCGTCTGACTGGTGTTGACGCTGTCCGAATGCCGTGACGGGACGATTCCGAATGCCGAAAAAGGCAGAAGAAGACCCAAGAAAAGGAAGCACTCGAGTGATTCGAAATGCGTAAGCCGTCGCGGGGCGTCGTATAGTAATATGAGACTTTCTCAGGAGACGTCAAGAATGGCGTGTCTACAGCTGCCCCGCCTTGGCGTCTGCTTTGCAAGGGAGCGACACGTAGTGGAATGGTATCGAAGTGGAGTGAAATGAAGTGGGAGCGGACTGATAAGTTGATGCCAAGGTGTGATGAGACACGCTTTTGACGTTACTGTTTGGAATCTTTCCTGAAGTTTCAATGAGGCGACCTTGAAGAAGGTCTTTCAAATATTGACGATTGCTTGGACGGAGATCAAATAAGGGAGGGTGAGATGTGCGCTCAGGCACGAAAAGGAGACCAACTTCTCGGTGTGGAAGTACCTGGGTCATAAACCGGAGGTTTCACCTTTGGGGAGCGGTTACCATCCAATGTGGAAGTGCTGCGGCCAAGGTGGGTCAAACAAGGTCAAAAGTAAAGGAATATCTGAGGGTCTGTCCAAACAAGGGTCTCCTTTGGAAGAGCAGCGTAGGGCTGTCTCAAGGAAACTCAGTATTTCATTCGGAGTGGAATATCTCATATTTGTGGGAATTGAAACACAACGGCTTTCACAATCGAATCACTTGAATGATCTTCCGCAATAAATCAAAGTCCTATATGAATGCATGCTGGGTTTAAAGAAAAATTTAAAACAAACTAAAATAGAAAATAGCCAAGGATAATATTGTCAACTTGTTAAGAACGGGTCAGGATACCGATCCGGTGAGCCGACACTGGGCTGGGGCCCGTTTATCCACGCACCAACTCACTGAATGGAACCGTCGTCCCCATGCTACCACAAATTAACGGTCTATCCGTACAACCCAAATTCTCCCGGGATCATCACTGTTTTTGTTGAAGGGGAACTCAAATCCCAGATTTGTTCGGGTCGCAAGGTCCTTGACATGTTCTAGTAGCGTAGGTATCATATACTACGATGCATGACATGGTGGGACCAACCATTGAAAGGTGGGACAGGAGACTGGACAACGATGTCCGTTAGTAAAACCTGCACAGGCCAGCATGGATTAATAACATCAGAAAGTAGCAGATTTATAACAGAATCACACCACAATGGAAAGGAAATCTAGCCAAAATCCTGACACTGACTGCTGATGTGACATGTTCCGTCCTGTAGCGATCTTCCCTTCCTATAAGAACTCCCCTTAGGCTAGTTCATTCAAATGCACCAAGGTGGGTTTTGGAAGCTCAGGAGAGGAAAGAGAGGAGAATCTAGAGATTTCAGGATGGAAGGAGAGTCTTCCCGCGTTATGAAGAGGAGCAGGCCTAGCAGCGAGATCAGGCGACTCTCCGACCTCGAGGGTCATCTGAGTGGGACGATCATGTCGCATATGGTAAGCTGATTCATTTCAAATTTTCCATGTGAACCTTCTTCTTACTTCCTTCCTTTCTTCTTCTTTCTTTTCTCTTCCAGTCATATCCACTCTTCCCAGGCCCGAGGAAGTTTTCCAAACTGCCATGGCTTTCAAAGCTAACTTCCAATATCTCCATTGGCATGAGGGCCATACTCTCGAAGTGGCATCTGCAGGGGCTCCTTATTCACGCCAAGCATTACGAGAAGATTCGTATGGACTGGGCGGCTATGGGCGCACTAGTGGAGATCTGGCATCCCCAGACCCACACTTTTATCTTCCCGACCTTCGAGGTGACGATCCTCCTCGAGGAGGTGGAACTTCTGCTCGGATTGAAGAAATTCAAGAGTGACGGGAAGGTGAAGGCTATGCGGATGCTGACACGGGGGACTTCTGAAAGCGTCCTTGGAAGCTTCATGCCGCCCGACGCAGCCCGAAAGGTCCGTACTCAAAAGGGGATCGATCTCCAAAAGCTCGCGGAGTGGGTCATGGACGCCCTGAGAGGGTCACCAGACGATGACTATTTGGAGGGAATCATGAAGGGGTTCACCATTTGTCTGGCGGGTGCTCTCTTGTTTCCTTATACCGACAACATAGTGGAGGAAGACCAACTGAGTGCTATCTGCGGGATCTGGCGTGGAAAGAGGGTGGGACCCGCCGTCCTTGCCTATCTTTACAGCGGCCTTACTGCCTCGAGCATGGGTAAGCCTCCTTTTGGTTGCGCACTTGTCTTAAATTGCTGGCTTGATCTGCACTTCAAATTCGACCACCGCGAGGGAATGCCAACTGCTTCGAAGCTTTTCCAACAAAGCCCGCTTCACCACATAGCCGACGTGTTAGGCTTCGGTGGTACTGTAGTGAACCGCGTTCCGTGGCTGAAGAAACGTGAAGATTGGCGGTCTCACTTCCGCACCGTGACACAAGGCTTCTTCACTTGCGCACCGGCATGTTTGCTTTCGCTTGATCTCCTCATGAGGCCTTCTCCCGAAGTTGATCTTCAACTGATCGGTGCGACCGAGTTCGTCCTTTATAATGCGCATCGGTGCTGCCTCCAGATTGGCATCCCACGCCATTCGTTCCCGCCACCGACTGGCATCGTTCCTTTGAAGAAAAGGGAGTTGGGCACTGAAGCGGACGCGAAGGAAGCGAAGGCCATTAAAGCTCCCTGGAAGACAAGTGTTGCGGGAAAGGCCTTAGCGCACGTGGTGGAAGAATGCGAGCCGTGGAGGGCTTATGTAACCGAACTGGGGAAGTTAAGGCCTAAGGCGCCTAAACCCTGATGTAGCTCATTCTGCTTTTCTGATGGAATAAAATCTGGCATTGATGTTTTGGGACCCCCGTCCACTTAATTATTATTATCTTTTTTTTGTGGTTTTTCTTTTTCTTTGTGTTTTTTTTATTTGGATTATACATACTCTTATCTTTTTTACTTTTATTATATATATATATATTTTGAAAAAAAATTTATTATAGGGGCGTCCAGGGGCCTGGACGCCCCTAATTTTTATTTTTTTATTTATTTGTTTTTTTGTTTTGGGGGCGTCCAGGGTCCTGGACGCCCCAACTTTTATTTATTATTTTTTTTGTTTTTTTTGTTTTGGGGGCGTCCAGGCGCCTGGACGCCCCAAAATTTTTGAATTTTGAAAAAAAAATAAAAATTGTGGGGGCGTCCAGGCGCCTGGACGCCCCAAAGAAGGTAGCTTCTATATATAAGGGCTGCCCCCCCCTTTTGCTCATTTACTGTTCATTCTGACGACCTAGTCACCCTAGACGACCCATTCTTCGTCCCAATGGAGCGAGGAGGATCGAGCCAGGGTCCACAGAAGCGGAAACGACGGGCTCGTCGTCCGAGGAGGCTGAGGGATGATGCCGAGGAGGCTGCTGCGGCGGAGGAGATTGCCGCGGGTGAGGAGGCTCTTCCTTTGGCCTTGGAGGCTGCAGTGGACGCTGGCGACGCGGGAGAGGACGAGCACGATCCGGTAAGCCCCTCGGAACTCTCACTCTGTGGTTCAATAGGCTAAACGGACGGGTGAGAGGCTGTGAGAGAAGGCCGGGGAGTGAGGGAAAGGAGGCGTCCAGGGCCCTGGACGCCTCCACATTTTCTTTTTCTTTTTTATTTTTTTATTTATTTATGAAAATAATAGAAATATAATTAAAAATAAGGAGGCGTCCAGGGCCTGGGACGCCTCCATGATAATATATATATTATTAATATATTTTTTGTTTTGGTTTTGGGGTTTTTATAAAAATAAAAGAAAATAAAGGAAAAGGAAAGGAGGCGTCCAGGGGCCTGGACGCCTCCAAAAAATAAATATTTTTAAAAAGAAAAATAAAGTAAAATGAATAAGTAGTATATACAGTGTTATTGTTTATTATTATTCATGATGCTGATGTGTTCTCTGTTGGTTTTGTGGTGTGCAGGGCGTGATGAAGGGACGGATCAGCTGGTCCCTAGTGGTGGCAGCATACCGTGGGCTGCCGGACTTCCAGAGGGCGCGTGTGGACGCCATGGGCTTTGGAGCTTTCCTTAGGATCGAGCCCTTCCGGCTCGACCTTCCTCTTATCCAGGCACTGAGGGAGCGGTGGCACGCACCGAGCCGGGCGTTTCTGATGCCCTGGGGGCACATGGTGCCGACACTAGAGGACGTGGCTCGGATTACCGGGCTACGAGTTGACGGAGAGGCAGTCAGCGGGGTCACCTACCCCGACTACCGAGAGAGTGCCCTGGACCTGCTGTGGTTAGAGACGAGCGTGACTGATAGAGACAGCAGGGTAGTTGGCCGAGTGGAGATCATGGAGGCGCTCGGATTCGTCGACCCGCGCCAGCGGGTTAGCGAGACTGGAGCGGAGTTCTTGGCTCGACTAGAGGGGGATGCTCGTGCAGCTTTCACCCAGGATCCGAGCGAGAGGGAGCTGGTGGATCTAGACCTTCGGAGGTTTCTTTTCTTCTTCCTGGGCCGCCTTCTGCTGGGGACGAAGGGGGACGGCATCCACTGCCGCTTCCTCGGGATTCTGGCGGACCTTGACAGAGTGGGGCACTACGCGTGGGGAGCGGCTCTGCTTGCCCATTTGATTGCTGATCTCTCCCAGACTTCGGAGAAGGAGACGACAGTCAGCGGCTTCGCACCTTTTCTCCAGGTAAACATTTTATTTATGCATTCCCACAGTTGAATATGCAATTATTGTACTAATGATGTATGATGGATGCAGGTGTGGAGCTATTACTATTTCCCGATGGGGAGGGCTAGGCATGGGAACAGGAGGGCCGTGCCTCTGGCGCGGCGGTGGAGGCCGGTCGTGGTTGCAGCACCCCACGGCTACCAGCTGGCATCACTTCGTCGGGAGCTGAGCGAGTATCCCGAGGCCATGGTATGATGCGTATGATTTTTTTGTGTTTATGCATGTGACTGAATGGTAACTAACATGATGTATGTATGGTGATGCAGGTGGTGTGGAGACCCTACCTGGGCATGGGCGACGCTGGCCAGCCTTGGGTTGTAGCGGGTCTTCCTCGTTTCAGGCGGGACGTGTGGGTCCATTGCCTGAACGAGATCGAGCCGCTTCGGCTGAGGCTGGTTATGAGGACGTTGGGGCTGGCCCAGGAGTGGGTTGATGTAGAAGAGCCGGCCCGCATTGGGCGGAAGACCAAGGGGAAGGCGAAGGTTGTGGACTGGCGTACGCGCTTCCCAGCACAGTACCAGGACTGGCAGCAGGGCGGGGTCCCAGTGGTGTCCCATGTACAGGACAGCACAGACTACATGAGACGGTACCGAGCTACGTATGGGGACCGCCTCTTCCTTGGTGGTATGGCAGGGGTAAGTGAAATGAGAATGCTTCACTCTTTTATATGTATATGCATGTGGTACTAACTTACGTGCAATGCAGGATGCTCGTGATACCATGATCGCCGACCTGCGGGCCCAGTTGGCGGACGCCAGGCGGCAGTTGGTGGCCATCCGACAGGAGTTGGAGATCCTGGTGAGTTTATGTGATGCATTTTTTGTGACCTGGATTTTTGATGCTTAGCCTTTGACTGACGTTTGCCCCGTGTTTCAGCGGGCCCACCAGACAGCGGCAGCCGGGACGGCTGGTGGAGCGGGTTCCAGTTCGCGGGGCCCTCCTCCGGAGGTTTCTGCCCTCCAGGAGCAGCTGGCGTATGCGGTGGCTCGGGCTGAGGAGGCCGAGCGTGACCGCGAGGCTCGAGTGAGCGCTTGCCTGACCTTGACTCTCTTCTGGCTGCTTTCCTTCTATCACTGTTGTTCTCTTATGGTGCATGCGTGCTTTGACAGGTGGCCGAGATTCGGGAGGCCCTGGCGCGTGCTGTTCGTGCCGAGCAGGAGCGCGACGCTCGGGTGGCGGAGCGTGACGCCCGGATTGCGGAGCGTGACGCCCGGATTGTGGAGCTGGAGGAGGAGCGTCGACGGGAGGCTGAGGAGCTCCCTCGTGACGTGCTGGATCTGCGGATCGCCCTCGAGCTGTCGAGGAGGGAGGCGATGAGAGAGAGAGAGGAGAGGGAGAGAGAGAGGGAGGAGCGACAGCGGGATCAGACCGAGAGGAGGGCTCTGGAGGCCCAGCTGCTGGAGCTCCGATTGAGTCTCGGCACGGCGGAGGGGAGGCTTCGGGAGAGCGAGGAGCGGTACCAGAGGGCGAAGGAACGCGGGGCGCGACTTCGTCAGTCTGGTTCTTTTTCCATGGGCAGCTATCTGGTCTCTTCGGCCGAGGAGCGTCGTCGCGCCTTCGAGGCTGGAGTGCCACCGCAGGGCGAGGCGAGCACGGCTTCTCAGGGTTCGCAGAGGCCCCCTAGGGATCCCCGGCAGAGGAGGGAGGAGAGAGATGACCAGGAGGGTGATGGTGAGAGTTAGAGAGTTGCTTGTACACGTCACCCTTCTCGCTGTATGATGTACTTTCGGCTATTATATGAAATGAAAATGGCTTTCTTGTGTTGTGTGTACTTTTCTCTCTCCCACACTTTCTTCTTTGCACTGAGTTGTCCTTCGAGGCACGCTCCACGAGACCTTGCCCTGAACAGCGGGGAACTACGCTTTGCACGGGGGGATTCTGTTTCCTTTCTCCTCCTTTTGGGCGCGTCCAGGCGCGAGGACGCGTCTTAGTCCTTGAATTCAAATTTAAAGCGTCGGGTGGCCTTTCTTCTCCCGTGCCTTACCCGCAAACGAGCCCGCCTTCTGTCGAAACTCGCTTGCCCCCTTTTCGTCTTCCTCCTCTTTTGATTGATGGAGTTCGGTGGGCCCGATCATGGTGAAGGTGGAGAGGGACGAGGAACTCCTCGCCCGAGGAGGGACGCGCCAGAGCACGGAACGGCGTCCATGGAGGAGGAAGGGCCGCTTCGGGCCCCCGAGGGACCCGAGGGGCCCGATGGCGCGGGAGGAGGTGAACACGGTCCGGTAGGTCCTCCGATCTCTTCCTCTTTTAATTCATTTTGGGTTTTGAAGCGAGCCGCGCGAGGGGGAAAGGGTTCGGCGAGTGTCGCACTTAAATGATGGACGCGTCCTAGACAGGGGACGCGTTCTTTTTGACTGATGTGGGACCCCTTTCTTGGTGCAGGACATGGCAAGGACCCTGGGTCTGGCCGATGAGTGGGCGAGTGCGGACGAGCCGAGCCGCGTCAGGAGGGAGAGTCGCGGCAAGGCGAGGCTCGAGGACTGGCCCGTACGTCTCCCTGGACAGCAAGGGGGTGTACTGGTGCAGGACAGTGCCGACTTCCTGCGGCGGCAGAGAGAGAGTTACGCGGGGCTTCCCCAAGCTGGGGACACGCGTGGCATCGGCGGCTCGCGCGCCCAACTGTCAGAGACTAGGCGGCAGCTGGCCGTCGCTCAACATGAGCTGTCGCTCCTGGTAAGTTACGTGCCGCACTTTTATCTTCAGATTTTGGAGTTTCACTGACGGCCGTTGTTTATTTTGTTCCAGCGTGCCCAGCAGACAGCGACGGTGGGAGTGGCTGGCGGATCTTCCAGTTCCTCGGCCCCTTTTCTCGAGATTGCCTCCCTCCGGGAGCAACTTGCCGGTGCGGTGGCCCGCGCGACCCGGGCGGAAGAGGAGCGTGACGCCTGGGTGGCGACTGTAGCGGAGCTGCGGCATCGTGGTGAGGAGAGACCTTCTCCAGACATCCTGGAGTTAAGGGTTCTTCTGCAGATGATGAGGAGAGAGGCAGAGAGAGAGAAAGCCGAGAGAAGGTCCGAGCGACAGCGGGATCTGACTGAGAGGAGGGCCTTGGAGGCCCAAGTGAGGGAGCTCCAGCTGGGCCTTCAGGCCGTCGTGCAGAGGCTAGGAGGGATGGAGACGCGCTACGAGAGAGCGCGAGAGTTCGGGGAGCGACTCCGCCAGTCCGGTCGCTTTGCCACTAGTGGCTTCTTCGCCACGCCAGGGGAGGAGCAGCGAGTCACTGCTGCGGAGCAGGCGCCAAGAGGCGAGGCAGGTGCTACTGCACGGGGATCCCGGAGGCTTCTGAGGGACCCTCACCTCGGGGGAGAGGAGGAGAGTGCCCAGAGAGATGAGTGATGGTGAGGATTGGCGAGCTAGTGGACCCGCCACCTCTCTATGATTGTAGTGTTTGTGACAGCTTATGTAGAATTATGAATGGAATGATTTGATTTTCTGCTGCTTGTTCGTTCTCTTGTGCGTTCCTTCTTCCCTACACTTCTTCTCCTTTGCACTGTTCCCATGTGATGGGTCTGCCGAGACTCCGCCTCAAGCGGAGAATCGCGTCTTGTGACCATTTTCCACGGGAATCTGCCGTCGAAGTCAAAAAAGACGGCCCTAGTTTCTTTTCCCAACGTTGTGTCAAATTTTGCGGACGTCCTCCAAATCATGATAGGGTATCCCTAGACAATCATAGGGGCTATTCGTCCTATTCTTCGTCCAGTCAATCACCCTGTGCGAGCGGTGAAGCGACACATGGGACCGCTTGGCCGGTGCCTCATTGCGAGGGCTATCATTAACAGGTGATGGAGGCAATCTTGGCCCGCACTCCTTCCGTTTCTATAAATTCTTGTCCCTTTTATTTTCCCAGGTATATCGAGAGCTAACTCGAGGAGCACGAGTTCTCACGGGAGAGGAGGAGTTCAAAATTCTGAGAGTTGGATGGAGGGCGAATCTTCCCATTCCTCGAAGAGAAGCAGGTCCAGTGGTAGTAGTTCCAGGAGGCTTTCAGACCTTGAAGGGCACTTCAGCGAAAGGGCCCAATCACAACTCGTAAGCCAAGTTTTCTTGCCCCTTTTTCATTCTTTCTTCCTTTCTTCTGACCAAACCTCACCCCCATTCCTTGTATGTGTAGGTTGTGATGAAATCACAAATCTTATGGGAGTTGGTAGTAGCAGCGTACAGGGGCCTCCCAGATTTTCAGAAGGCGAGGCTAGACGTGATGGGATTTGGTACCTTCCTTCGGATCGAGCCGATCCAGCTCGACCTGGTCCTGATCCAAGCCTTGTGTGAGAGATGGGACCCAGTGAGTCGGGCATTCCTGATGCCGTGGGGGCACATGGTGCCCAGCTTGGAGGATGTGGTCCGGATCACAAGCCTGAAGGTAGAGGGCGAGGCAGTGACCGGAGTCACTTACGCGGACTACAGAGAAGGTGCCCAGAAGTTACTGGGTTTGGACCTAGATGGTCGGAAAAATAGGTCGGTAGCTAGGGCGTCCCTGATGGATGCATTAGGGCTCACCGACACTCGTCGGCGGGACGATGAATCCTCAGAAGAGTTCATGGAAAGGATGGAAATAGGATGCCGTGCCGTGTACTGCACAGATTTCGGCAACTGGGAAAGATGCAACATAGATTTGAGGAGATTTCTCCTCTTCCTTTTGGGGAGATTGGTACTGAGCTCGAAAGGGGACGGTATCCAATGTTGCTTCCTGGAGCTGCTGTCAGACCTTGAAAGAGTAGGGTATTATGCCTGGGGAGCCGCCATGCTGGCACACTTGTTTGCAGGCCTATTCCAAGAAACGGATCGTGAGATGACTGTGAGTGGTTTCACACCATTCATCCAGGTATTTTTTTGGTTTTGCTTGTTTTGTATTTTTTTGTGTTTTTGCAAAGTACTGATGACCTGCGCCGAGCAGCTGTGGAGCTATTATTACCTCCCTATGGGGAGAGCTCGGCATTGGCGACCCGTGATGGTGCCGTTAGCCAGGCGGTGGGAACCCATCATGAGTGCGGCACCCCTAACCTACCAACTGATGGTGCTAAGGCGGGAGCTACAGGAGTTCCCTGCAGCGATGGTAAACTGGAGACCCTACTCAGATATGGTCGATGCCGACCAGCCGTGGGTTCTAGCAAGTCGTGCCCGGTTCGGACGGGAACTGTGGATGCACTGCCTGAATGAAATCGAGCCGCTTCGGCTACGATTAGTTATGAGGACTTTAGGACTGGCTCAAGAATGGGTGGATTCAGCGGCGCCACCTCGTGTCGGGAGAAAGACGCGGGGACCGGCGACCTGCATTGACTGGCGCGTGCGATTCCCCGAACAGTACGAGGACTGGCAACGGGGTGGCACGATTGTAGAATCACAGGCGCGGGATAGCGAGGACTACTTGCGTCTATATAGGACAAAGTACGCAGAACGGTTCCAACCCCGGGGACTTGTGGAGGTAGGTTTCCCCTTTTCTCTTCTTTTCTTTCTCCTTTTCTTGGTTTTCTGGTGAAAATGCTGACTTGTAAGGCTGCAGGATGTCCGGGATGCCATGATAGCGAATTTACGAACTCGCTTGGCAGAGATGGAACAACAGTCGGGTGATGCCCGCGGAGCTACGAGCGCCTTGGTAGGTGTACAGTACTTTCCTAATTAAAACCCCAGATTCCAGATGTTGGCTGCTAATTCACGCGGTCGTAGCATGCCCAGATTGGCGCGGCTTCCCCAGCGATGGGAGTGGGTGGTGCCTCTTCCGGCTTGTGGATTCCTACCTCAGAACTTGACTCGCTTCATGAGCAACTTGCTCATGCCACGCAGCGTGCCGCAGAGGCAGAAGGGATGCTCTGTATACAGGTAAAAGTTTCAGTGTTGGGTTCTCTTGGTTTACGCCTTATCGCGTATCTGAGATGGTACATTTGGCAGGAAAAGGAGACGGAAGGAGCGCTTGCCCAAGCTGCGCAGAAGGAGGCTAGGATAGCAGAACTGGAGAGGGAACTGCGGCGTCATCCTGATGACGACTCCTCTAGGGATGCCGTGGAACTGAGGATCACTCTCCAGTTGGAGAGGGAAGACCGTGAGAGAGAACGTGCAGAGAGAGAAAGAGACGCGGAGAGAGAAAGAGCCAACAGATTGACTGAAAGGGAGGAACGAAGGGCCATGGAGGCCCAACTATTCGAACTCCGAATCAGCCTTGGCCTTGCTGAACAGTGGCTGAGAGATGGTGAGGAGCGCTACCGAAGAGCACGAGAGCGTGGCTTTCGTGTTGGTAGCTTCTCTGCTGTTTCCATAGATCAACGCCGGGATGCGGGAATAGGAAGAGGAGTACAGAGCGGTAGGAGTACCGCTTTTCGTAGTTGGGTAGCACCTTTGAGAGTGTTTTGCCCGGAGAGTAGTGGGACGAGTAATGCAGAGAGAGAGGGCGGAACTTGATGTAATTTTTTTGGTTTTTGGAATAAGATACAAGGTTCGGTTTGTTTGTTTTTCACCTTTGCTTCAGTTGCCTGAATCCCTGCATATATCACTGAAACAAACAAATCAGAATTTCTGTTCTGACTTGGCCCCTTGCTCAATAAGCAAATGGTCACTGTGACTGTCCTTGATAACTGGTCAAGGGGCCAAGCCTTTATTTTAACGAAGGCAAGGGAAAGAAGTGGTGATGATAAATGCGACATGCAAGCACACGAATGCAAGCGGTATTAAAGTGAGATGCTGCACGCAAATGCAATCATGCAAAATTGATTTGTTTTTCTTTTTTTTTATATTTGGCATTTTTTGTTTTATCATAAAAAAGATTTTTTTTTGTTTTTGTTTACAAATATGTACATTTTTTTTCTTTTCCATTTTTTTTACTTTTATAAAAAAAATTTATTGCTAACGCCCGGCAAGCACTCAAATGGCACCTAACCTTCGTGAGAACAGGGGTTTCTTACTAACCTCCCAGGTATCCTAAGTGCACATCTAAGTTGATTTGGGCCTCTAGACCCCTCGAATGATGATCCCGCCGGCTAAGACTTACCCTGATGACAATACCGTCATGCCATGCTTAGGCTCCCAGTTGCTTTCGACCACAGGGATTCACCCAAAAGATGTTTGAGGTAAAAGATTTGCCCGACCCGGGTCTGTTTCCTCACAACTCTAGATGGTATATGATGGACCACCCTGGAACCCTAACGACCAACCGCGCGACGCTGACTCGGAATCAGACGCCGTCGCACCCATAGGTGACGCGCTTGCATTGGCCTAAGCCCGAGGTTAAACAAGAAGACATCAAGGTGGTAAACAGGGGTCTTGACTAGCCAGAAACACAGAGACTCCTTCGCAGCGATAGCTTTAACTTTTCAAAGTAGGCAACCAAATGTGTATATTAAGATAAGGTCGCAGACCCTAGGCAGTTTTCATCCTTCAGAAACTCCATCGAACCTTCATCTTTAGAGGAAGAAGGAAGAGCGCAGGGGATAAACCTCCTGAGAGGACCGGCAAAACCGTTAACCCGGCGAGCGAATAAGGGCCCATTAACTCTTTCCTTTCGGACAACTTCGGACCAAATCTCGAGCGTTTACATTCCACGGCCCCTTTTGTGGATTCAGACTTTTACTTTGAGGGGTTCCGTTTATCGCAACAGGCACGGTCACGACCAGGCTTTTCTCTTGATTTTGATTTTGTATTTCTTTTTGTGAGGGAGATAAAGTCGTTTGACGTTTGTGGGCTCCCTTTTCGTATGCCTGCGGGGACACTGCCCTCTTCTCGTGCTCTGATCGATGCTCGAGGAAATGGATCCTACTCTTGCCTTTGGGTTTGAGTTTCGGTTTCTCATGCTCAGCGTTTTAAGGGCGCCGACTGTCTCATTTGGTCGAAGGGAAAAGAATAAAGATTACAGCTTCCGGAGATCTTCTGGGTGACGCTCCACCGTAGGTGATGCTACCGACCCTTTTTTTGAATAAAATACATAAGTGAGCACATGTTGGCTTCCTTCGAGCGAGCATAGGCCGATGTGGCCGGACAGGGATCTCCACGGTTCTGGCAAACCAAGACCCGGTGCCTACCAAGCCTTAATGGGCCCTATCCTAACATGAAGGTTAAATGCAGGGACTTAACTATATGGTGACTGCCGGGCATCGGCATTTTAATTTTCCATATTTTTAGTGGTTTTCAATATTTCTTTGTTTTTGATGTTTTTATCTTTTCATCATTTTTTGTTTATTTTGTGCTAAGGGTAGTATTTCTTAAGATAAAGCCCATTCCAAGGGTGGGATAACTCGGTCCCTTCGGCGTTGATTAGCTTGTAGGCGTTGCCAGGGTACACGGCTTGAATTACAAATGGTCCTTCCCAATTGGGTTGGAGCTTAGAACGCGGACCTCCAGGTTTGACAAAAATTCTTTTTACGACCATCTCACCAACTTTGAATTTTCTCTCAACGACTTTCTTTTGGTAAAAGCGAGCGAGTCTATTTTGATACACACGCGCGTGTTCGGCAGCGGCCAGCCGCTTCTCATCCAAGAGTTCCAACTGGGCGAGGAGTGAATCACGACGATCGTCGAGGGGAAATTCCTCATCCAATTGTACCCTGAGAGAAGGGATCAGAGTCTCGTACGGGACTACCGCTTCCATACCATAAGTAAGGGCAAATGGAGTCTGCCCGGTGGGGGTACGGATTGAAGTGCGATAGGCCCATAGAGCTTCGATAAGCTTTTCTGGCCAGTCTGAAAACTTACTAGACTCGCAGGTTTTTTTGATGATTTTGAGCAATGTTTTATTGGTGGCCTCCGCTTGGCCGTTACCTTGTGGGTAATAAGGCGATGAATGATGCAATGCAATTGCGTACCTTTTGCAGAGGTCCTGTAGGTCCTGAGAAATGAACTGTGGCCCATTGTCGGTGACGATCGTGCTTGGGACGCCGAATCTGGCGAGGATGTTCTTCATGATGAACTTGCAGACTGTTGACGCCTTGATTTCCGCGTAAGCTTCAGCTTCGGCCCATTTGGTGAAGTATTCCGTTGCAGTAAGGATGAAAGATTTCTGCTTGGTGAGGGAATTGGGATCACCTAGGGGACCAATGATGTCGAATGCCCACATGGAGAAAGGCCACGGGGAGGATATTGGGTGAAGTGAGGAAGATGGTGAATGGATTTTATCGGCGTGAAGTTGACACTTGACACACCTACGGACATAGACAGCACAATCCTCTTCCATAGTGGGCCAGTAAAAACCTTGCCGAATGATCTTTTTGGCGAGCATCTGACTATTCACGTGGCCACCGCACACACCCGAGTGCGTCTCTTCTACACATTTCAAACCTCATCGTCACCAAGACATCTTAACAGAATACCAGTATGGCTCCTCCTATAGAGTAGACCTCCAACCAAAGTATATTTCTGAGCCACCCTTCTTATGGCTTTCTTGTCCTCTGTGGTGGCCCCTTCAGGATAAGACTGATATTGGCAGTATTTGACAATTTCATAGAACCATGGTTTCTCTTCATCAGCCAGTTCTTCTTCGGCCTCTGCCAACATGATTTCCCTCTTCTCAAGGATATCTTCCTGCAGGATCTTTCTTGCTATTCTGTCTTTGATATTTATGTAGGAGGGCATCATCGATTGCAGGGGCGTGAAGTTTATAGATGGAAATGGACTTAAACCATCTTCCTAGAGGGAACCTTATGGATGATGCCAACGAGGCGAGGGCATCGACGAGAATATTCTGATGACGAGGGACATGAACAAAGATCAGTTTGGTGAATAGTTTGGCAAAGGCAGCAGTGAGTTCTTGGTATGGCTTGAGTTTGGGATCGCGAGTGCGATATTTAGTGAGCACCTGGCGAAGGATGAGTTGACTATCACCTACGACTCGCAACTCAGTGATACGAAAAGAATGAGCGAGTTCTAGGCCAGCTAGAAGGGCTTCATATTCAGCTATATTGTTGGTGACTGGAAATTTGAGTTGGTATGCCAATGGGAATGTGAGGCCTTCAGGCGACAGGAGGGCGATGCCGATTCCTCTCCCTTGAGAATTCAGAGCTCCATCAAAATATAGCGTCCACATTGGCTCATCTGATTGGTTGATGGACATTAGTTCTCATCTGGAAACTCTGATTGGACGGGATCGAACTTGGGAAGAGGATGGTGAGCGAGATGCTCGGCTATGGCATAGCCTTTAATCACCTTTTGCTGGACGTAGACGATGTCAAACTGAGAGAGAAAACTTTGCCAGCGTGCTAATCTATCCGTAAGGACAGATTTCTCCAGAAGGAATTTGATAGGATTCATTCGAGCAATCAAGTGGACCTCGTGAGCCAAGAAGTAGTGCTTCAATTTCTGCACTACCCAAACGAGGGCAGCACAGGTTTTCTCCATGCCGGTGTACTTCTGCTCACAGGGATTGAGAAGTTTGGACAAGTAATAGGTTGCCCGTTCCTTGCCTTCTTCATCAGCTTGTGCGAGGACGGCTCCTACGGAGTCATCCAAGACTGAGACGTAAAGGATCAGAGGTTTTTCCGGTTTGGGTGGAATGAGAACGGGTGGACTAGCCAGATATTCCTTTAACCCTTCAAAAGCTTTCTGACATTTAGAATTCCAGTGGAATTCTACTCCTGGCTTGGTCAACTCGTAGAGAGGTCTACACCTTTGTGAATGTTGGGACACAAACCGACGAATAAACTGCAACCTCCCGATTAAACCTCGGACTTCCCTCAAATTCTTGGGAGGCGGCATATCCCTGATAGCCTTAGCTTTGTCAGGATCTATCTCGATCCCTCTTTTGCTCACAATGAACCCCAGCAATTTACCTGACGACACACCAAACACACACTTCTTCGGGTTCATTTTCAGTTGGAACTCCCTTGACCTCTGCAAGACCTTAGCCAAAACTTCTGGATGTTCCATCCTGGTCCTTGATTTTACCAATAAGTCATCCACATACACTTCCAGATATATGTGCATCATGTCATGAAATATGGCCATCATCGCTCTTTGGTAAGTAGCTCCAGCATTCTTTAATCCGAACGGCATGACCACGTAACAATATGTTCCCCAAGGGGTAGTGATTGACGTCTTTTCCTGATCCTCTTCTGCCAAACGAATTTGATTGTATCCTGAAAATCCATCCATGAAAGAGAGGGTTTCGTAACCTGCCGTGTTATCAATCAGCACATCAATGTGAGGTAAGGGAAAATCATCCTTTGGACACGCGTGGTTAAGGTCCCGGAAGTCGATGCAAATCCTGACTTTCCCATCTTTCTTCATGACCGGGACAATGTTCGCCACCCATTGAGGATAAAGAACGACTCTAATGAACCTGGCTTTGTGGAGCTTATCGACCTCTTCTTTCATTTTCAAAGTCATCTGAGGATGGAAACGCCTTAACCTTTGTTTTACCGAGATGGACCCCGGTTTTAGGGTTAAACGGTGTTCGACCAAGGTTGAATCCAGACCCGGCATATCCTCGTAGCTCCATGCAAACGTGTCCTTATATTCCTTGAGAACCTCAATTAATGCCTCTTCTTCAGAGGGTGGTAGGTTGTCACTTATGAGGATGATCCTAGGGTCTTCCTCAGTTCCCAAGTTGACTTCTTTGGTGGATTCTTCTACGGCGGTTGACGGCTCGTCGAATCTCCTCATTCCACTAGCGTATGCGCCCGCCGCATCCTCATATTCTTCACCCTCATCTTCAGTGGGGCATTCTTCATCCGTGATCTCGTAGATTCCATGCCCTTCATCAGATGCACAGTCGCCCTCGCATTCTATTTCGGGTAGCTGGATGGGATTTTCTAACAACTGGGGGATGGCAAGAAGGGCCTGACACCTGGCGGCCAAATCCAGAAGGAATCGACGAGGGATCTGCCTACCCTTAGATTTCTTCCTAGGTACTACCCTTGGCCTATCATTCCTAGATTGACTGACAATATTTACAGAAGAAGAGGAAGATGAAGAGGATGGTGTAGAATGTACAGGAGAAGACCCCTCAGAGGAGGGGTAGAAAATGTCGCTCATCGGACCTTGGACGGGTGGTCCGCAAGGCGGTACGCACCCGTGGGAGATGTAGGAGGTTTCCTCAACGAAGATGTGTTGTTGGGGAGTTTGAAAATTGACGTTTTTTTTTCGTTTTCATTTTTAATGACAAAGCAGTGAAAAGAGATTGGAGGAGAGAGGAAAGTGGTTATGGCTAGAGGATTGTGAGGCTCATAGAGCAGATCATGGTTGAAGACCTGGCGCGGGTTGAAAAGCCCGCGTAGGTATGTAAGCAAAGAAGGGGACCTGGGAAGATCATCAGACAATTGTCTGGCCCAGGAAGAAGATATCAGCAAAGGCTGAGACGAGTGGATGGAGAGGATGGCGGCTAATGAGCCGTCGACGGCAATGTTGAGGACGGATGAAGATCCGTTGATGACAGGGTCCTTCTGGCGAGGACGAGGATAGTTTGGAACCTTGGCAAGAGTGGTAATATTCTCTGATATTTCGGAGATCAATGGTGATCCTTCAAGCTGCGGAGATGAGAACATCCTTTCCAGTGCAACGGAAATGTCCCGTATGTCGAACCATTTGTCCCACTCGCATTCCGGATCTTTGATCTTACCTCTTTTGGTGATCCTTGGATATTTTTCAGCCAAATATACAGCATGTGATCCCCCATATGCTTCTCGTGGGTGATCCCCCATCTGAACAACGGGCCCTCTGTTGAAGTGGTTTGATAGAGTCCACGTGAGGGGCTTCCAATCTGCCTTGAACGGTCCTTTGAAGCCTAGGCCAAACCTGCGGTTCGGCCTAATTTCCTTTGGCGGTTTGAGCATACCCTGTAACTGTGCGCCCAGACCTTTTCCTTGTTGATAGCCGATGTTCCTCATAATCTCCCAACCTTTGGAGTGAAAAGGGAGACATGATGTTGTGGTTGCCCTGACCGGCTCCTTTGGTGCTAGTGGAACATGAGACGGATCACGTACGTCCAGCAGTGACAATATGGGCCGATGAGACGGCCAAACAGAAGGCAGAGAGGTGTTGATAGCATCCACTGTGCGAAGGACAGGTGTACTGACCACTTTAATAATTCTCCCATTGTAAGGAAACTTCAGGCACTGATGGTTGGTGGAAGGCACAGCGTCCATGGCTTCGATGTAAGGGCGACCCAGTATAGCCTTGAATGTGTGGTCCATGTCGAGGACATGGAATTCCGTGGGAATTGACATGGGGCCTAGTTCTGCCTTTAGAATAATCATCCCCTGCGGCGGCCTTTTGCTATTGTCATAAGCCGTGACCGTGATCGAGGAAGGTCTTATTTGTTCCTCGTTGACCCCACACAACTGAAGAGTGCTCATGGAGATCACATTTATGGATGCACCCGTGTCCACAAGACACGGGTTTATGGATACCCCATTAATTTTTATTGAAATGCACAATGCATATTTCCGAGCTTCCTTGGGAGCGAGCTCGTAGTTGTGAAACATGATAGCTGGTTGTGTGTCTGTTGGGGTCAGGACGGTCGAAATCTTCTCCACGGGGAGGTCTTCATTAACCATGACCTTTTGAAGATATTCCATCAAGGCCGCCTGGTGGGATGTGGATCTTTGAAGTAGCTCTAGGATGGAGATCCGGGCAGGTGTCTTGTCCAAGTGTTTCAATAGATCATACTGTGTTCCAGGGATAGCTCTTTCTGGTTGTTCTGCATCATCCTTCTCTGGTTGAGATTGCTCGGGATTCTGACTGTTGTGGGGGAAAACCCTGTGGAAAATCCTTCCACTCCGGAGCACCATTGCCTGCGGCTTTTGTACCTCTGTGGGGGTAGCAGTGAGTTTTAACAGGGGTTTGAGGGGTAGTAGTGGAGGAATGGTTGATGAAGTAGGGGTGGTGACGGGAGCAGGGATTCTGATGAGGGGTTTGTTAGGTGGCGGCATGGTGGAGGTAGAGGGGATATTGCGCGGATTATGAAGGATAAGGGGTCTAGAAGGTGGCAGTGGAGACGAAGTAGGAGTGGGTAGGGCTTGAAGGGGGCAATGATTTTGAGGTGGGTGATGGTTAATGAGTGGTTTTGACGGCATTAGTGGTGATACGGTGGAGAAAGACAGGGTTATGTATGGTTGACGGATGATAAGGGGTTTAGAAGGCGTAGGGGTAAATGTGGTAGAGGTGGATGGTAAAGTGGGGGAGTGAGAGAAGATGAGAGGGTGTGAAGGCGTAGTGGAGAGTGTCGGTTGATAGGAGGTCGGGGTGCGGATGAGAGGGCGTAATGGTAGTGGAAATGGTGATGGTGATACTGATGCGGGTTGATGAGAGAGAGGTGCTACCCGGGCAAGGTGAGGGGGTTGCATGACGATAGGGTTGGAGGTAGAAAGAATGGAGGTACTTTCCTGGTGCCACACCTGCTCTCTCCCGACTTCCGGGAAGGAGGAGATGGGGTTAACCCGATGATTGGGCTGTTGGTGCTCCGGTAATGGATTCTGGATTATGCCCATGTCGGGCTGTTGTTGTGGGGCCTGCTGAGCCTGCTGTTGTTGTTGTGGTTGCTGTTGCTGTTGTAACTGCTGTTGTGGCCTATGAGGGGGTCTCCTAGCCTTGAGAGCCGCGACGTATCGTCTCATCTCATCCCAATCTATTTGATGTTCATCATTCATATCATGGATGTAATCTTTGAAATGGAAGCAGTAATCTACTGTGTGTCCCGGCTGCCTGTGGTAGACGCAGTATTTGGAGGTATCAACATTGGGTGGCCACGCGGGCCTTTCTCTGGGTAGGGCGAGTTGGTTTGATGCCATGAGGGCATTAAAAATGTCTGCTAAGGTTTCCGGCAATGGTGGATAGTAGGCTCTCTTGGGACCGAGCGGCCTCCTTTGTTGCTGTTGGGGACCATAGTTCCCCGGGGGTGGAACTTGGTTGTACTGAAGCGGTGGTTGTTGTTGCTGAGGTTGTGGTTGTTGTTGCTGGGGTTGGCGTAATGGAGGCATATTATCCTGGGGTGGATTATTTTGGGGTGGAGGACGAAGAGGGAAAGGACCTGGTTGGGGTGGAAGTCGGGGCATTTGTGGAGGCCTTGGGTTGACTGCATAGTTGGCATTGTTGACCGCACTGACTTGCTCATTTATCACGACCCCTTCTGTGGCTCCGCCCGGGACACCAGCGCCTGTCTTTCTGACCACTTTGGGTTTCGGCGACTCAAACATGTTCATGATGGGGGAGTCTTTTAGCTGGGTTTGGATGTACCGGGCCCTTTCATAGAGTTCCTCCATTGTAGTAAGTTTATTCATGGCCAGGACATGTCTGAACTGTGGGGTTGCATTAGACACAATCATCTTCACTTGTTCGGGCTCGGAGAGGGTATCCCTTATTCTTTCCGCCAGAGACCTCCATCTATCAGCATATCGGACAAAATCCTCGTCGGGTTTCATCTTTTCGGCCACTAGGTCGGTAATGGAGAGTGAGGGACCGACCCTATCCCTATATTTCTGCAAGAACCTTCTCTGGACTATTTCAAAATTCTCGGCCTCGCGGGGCTCCTGAGAATAGAACCACTCAAGCGCAGGACCATCCAATGATCTCCGAAAGAGGTATGCCAGGGACCTTTGATCATTTTGCCAATAGGAGGACTCATACATGAAGTCCTTGAGGTGAATGAAGGGGTTGCCGGTACCATTGTATCTGCGGTACGTGGGCATTTCGGAGGGAGGAAGATGAATGACGGGAAGGATTGGCAAAGCAACCTCCGGGGTGGCTTTCACGTCCACCATTCTTCTTAGATTTTGAAACTGCTCGTCCATGCGATTGAACCTATTGAGGAGCGATTGGGCGAGCTCCTCTGGAGGTGAAGGTGGCACTTGCCACTGGGGGAGAAACTGTCTCCCGGAGACTTGAGGGGGAAACCCCGAATGAGAGGGAGCTGTCGGACCACCGACAGTTGGCCCTGGCTGAAGCGGTGTGTGGGGAACAACGGGAGTTTGAGATTGTGACGGGAATTGGAATAAGGGTGGTTGTTGGCTCGCTTGACCTTGAAGCGAGGGAGACTGGATGGCTTGCGCCAATGAGGGAGATGGAATGGCCTGCACGGACTCTTGGAGAGGTGCGATGACCGGAGTTGATTCCTGGGGCGTGGGGGAAACAGATTTCCCTTTAGAATGGCCTGGAAGGCCCGGAGCTGTTCAGAGGTAAGCTCCGTGTTGGCGAGGACGCCCAGTAAAGAAGAGATATCCTGTGGTGGGGACGTGTCCCCGGTAATAACCTGCACCTCATGCGAGGGGTCATGAGAAGGACCCGAGTCCATAGCATAGACTCGCGGGTCGGCTGACAAACCACGGCTAGGGTGGTTCTCCTCAAAAGACTCGTGAGACATGCTCACAGTTTTCCCAGAACGTAAAAACATACACTAGCAAGTAGGTAGCAGAGATTATCAAACAAGTGGATGCCTTTACGCCCTTTTTTTGTGTTTTGATTTTGATGATTTTTTGTATTTTTTTAGCGAGATCCGAAGTTCACACAAAATGGGGACCCTAGTTTGTTTTTGTTTCACCGCCGTGTCAGCTAGGGTCTCTCGTCTCACCACGAATGAAATGACTAACTCCGGGGAACTTCAATGGTACAACCAGCCCAGTGAACGAAGAGGAGATTCTTCGATGTCGGGGACTTACGGAGGTCCCAGTGTAGGAGATTCTAGTCCGTTGAGAGGAATTCCCAAACGGAGAGTCCTTCCTTCACCGGGAAAGGGTGATCCTCAAAAAAATGAAAAAAGGATAGAAAAGAGGAATGGATGTATGCAATGGAATGCTGACAGATATATAGAGTAAGAAAACAACAGAAATAACAGACATATAATAAACAAACAACCAATCACAACTGATAGTGCTGCCGTGAGCACAACGGGGGCGCGCGCGGGCGCGAAGGTGGAGAGGCACGGGTGGTGCCGAACTTGCAAGGGTAGCCGAAAGGAAGCAGTAGAGGTCCCACCGTGATCGCCAATCTGTGAGCGACGTCACGCGGTTCGGGGAAGAGCGGAGAAGACGCGGAGCGCACGCGGGCTCCTCTTTTTTGTTTGTTTGTTTGCTGCAACACAGAAATAAGAGAAGAGAGAGAAGGGGCCACCACGGGAGATTGCTCCGGCGGGGCGAGCGGGACAAGTGTGATATAGCAAGATATGGGGGTTAAACGGCCATAGCGAGAAGTGACTCGCCGCGGCCTCGGGGGGACGGGAATGGTGCAAAAATTAAATAACAAGAATTGAAACGGCCATTGGGGAAGTGACTCGCCGCGGCCTCGAGAATATGAGCAGATAATAAGATGACAGAATATAAAGAGAATACAAAGAGCGGGAATTTAAACGGCCATTAGGGAAGTGACTCGCCGCGGCCTCGAGAACATAAACAGATAAGAATATAACGTATAAGAACGTGAATTTAAACGGCCATTGGGGAAGTGACTCGCCGCGGCCTCGAGAATATGAGCAGAATATAACAGAATATAAAGAGAATATAAGAACGGAAATTTAAACGGCCATTAGGGAAGTGACTCGCCGCGGCCTCGAGAACATGAATAGATAAGAATATAACATATAAGAACGGAAATTTAAACAGCCATTGGGGAAGTGACTCGCCGCGGCCTCGAGAACAATATGTGATCGCCAGGGGCCAAAAGACCCCAAAAATAAGAAGGTGATCGCGCCTACCTCAAGAGCGGGAGATGGCGGGTTGCTTCTTCCTCTCCCTCCGGCCGGCCGACGGAGAGGGCTTTCCTCGGCTACCCTTGCAAAACAACGACAAACAAATGACAAGTGGATTAGAAAGATGGAGGTGTAGTATTCAAATCCTTGCGATAAAAAATAACGAAATGATGGCAAGACACACACCTGGTTGGTGTTATCTTTTAAACCCCTCTCGGACTCGAGTAGGAGGAAAATGAGATGATGGATGTAAGAAGTGTATAAGAAAAGGCGCCCTTATGAAGGGGGATAGGGGATGCAAGATGATGAATGCAAAAGAACTACGAAGAAAAGGAAAGAATTGGCTTATTGAATGTGCCGATCGTGAAATCCGGCGGAGCTCCGGCAGCGTGGGGACGACGTGGAAGCGCGGTGGATGAAGACGACCTTCCTCTCGCGAGCGTGAGCACCCGAGAAGCCGGCAGAACCTCCACCTATAAAAGAACCCACGGGTTAGAAAATGACTCCGTAGCCACTGGGCTCCGGCAGCCTATCGGATCACTTCGAAGCTCCCCCAGAACTGAGGGGGTGGGCCTCTATTTATAGAGCTCCGGAGGGTGGAGGCGGCCAGGACCCTGGACACCTCCATCAGGGCCGAATTAATATTTTATTCTATTTTTATATATTTTTTAGAATACTTTTGTGGAGGCGTCCAGGGCTCCGGACGCCTCAAACAGGTCCACCGAAAATCGACGACGGCCGCACGCGGTTTGGCACAACGCGTGGTTTTGTGAGCGGCGCCTCGTGATTCAGAAATGGGCGCGTCCAGCTGACTGGACGTTTCTATAATTTGGATTTTTTCACACACGACAAACCGTCGTTCGGTGAGCGGCGCCCGTGAGAGAGTTGATGGAGGCGTCCAGGGTCTTGGACGCCTCCAAAAATATATTATTTTTATTTTTGTTTTGTCTTTTATGCCAAGGCTGGCATTTTAATTTTTTTTATACTTGTTTTTATGGAGGCGTCCAGGGGCCTGGACGCCTCCATTAATTTATTATTTTTTATTTGGTTTTGTCTTTTATGCCAACTGGCATTTTATGTTTTTTATATTTGTTTTTATGGAGGCGTCCAGGGGCCTGGACGCCTCCATTAATTTATTATTTTTAATTTAGTTTTGGGCCCTGAGAAAAGAATAAAATAAAAGAAAAGAATGGGGGCGTCCAGGGGCCTGGACGCCCCCATTAAGACCCACCCGGGTCCTCAATCGGCGGCCGCCCGGCAGACACCTTCTTGGTTCCGGAACCTCTTGATGCGTCTGACTGGTGTTGACGCCGTCCGAATGCCGTGACGAGACGATTCCGAATGCCGAAAAAGGCAGAAGGAGACCCAAGAAAAGGAAGCACTCGAGTGATTCAAAATGCGTAAGCCGTCGCGGGGCGTCGTATAGTAATATGAGACTTTTTCAGGAGACGTCAAGAATGGCGTGTCTACACTCCTGTCGAGTACGGAGTGACAGACTGTCAGTTTCCGTGACTTTGACCTTCGGGTTTCGGTCGTGTTGACCGTTGAGTTTCGGTTGGTTCGCCGTGACGCGTGTGTTGGTTTTCGCGTCATGAGATTACTGCTAGTGGCTTTACTGAGGTTGGGTCTTGTTGTGCGGTACCCGCGGTCGGATGGTCGGGGTTGCACCTTGGACAGCGTGTCCAGGTCGGCTGTGTCCGGGGGACAGGCCTCTACGGCGTGGTTGCCGTGTGTTTTTACTTCGGTAGGTGGTACTAGCGTGGTTCGGTAGCTTCGACTGCGTGATCGAGGTCTGCCTTCTGGCAGTAGGAGTAGCTGTAGTGCCGAGTTTTTGACCGGCCACCGGTTTGCTGTTCCTGCTGTAGTTGTAGCTCTTCTTTCCGCTACCGCCGTTGTTTCCGGTTGGGGTTCCGCGGGATCCCTGCTGAGTCTCTGTTTTGGAGACTCATTCCCTGCTTTTCAGGTGTAGCGGTTCTTCCTCGCGGTTCGAGGGTACGGGGCGGAGATTCTCAGTTGCCAGCTTGCCGGGCCGAGGGTTCACTTGGCATGTGGTACGTTTTACTGCTTTAGACTGTACGTTTACTGCTTTACTGGACTCTGTTGTAACTGTAGTTGTTTATTTAATTCTGTTAATTGTTGGATTGTCCTGCTTTATTTCCTATTTCTTTGTGCCTCCACACTCCTTTTAGCCCTTCCGAGCCCTCCCAGCTCGTGGGCGGCGGTTCGAGTCTCGGATTATCGGGTCTTCCGGTAATCGGATTCTCGGGTCGTTACACTTGCCCTCTTCCGATTTCTGGGAAGGAAGAGATGGGGTTGACTAGCTGATTGGGTCGTTAGTGCTCCGGGAGTGGGTTTTGAACAATGCCCATGTTCGGTTGTTGCTGTGGGACCTGCTGAGGTTGTTGTTGTTGTTGGGGTTGTTGTTGTTGTTGTTGTAATTGTGGTCTGGGGGGAGGTCTCCTTGCCTTCAAAGCAGCGACAACTCTCCTCATTTCATCCCAATCAATTAAGTGTCCATCATTCATATCATAAATGTAGTCCTTAAAATCAAAGCAGTTCTCCACTGTATGGCCCGGCTGCCTATGGTAAACACAATATCTGGACGTGTCAACGTTTAGTGGCCATATGGGTCTTTCTTTAGGCAAGACGAGTGAATTAACAGCCATGAGAGCATTAAAGATGTCCGGTAGTGATTCCGGCAATGGTGGGTAGTGAGCTCTCTTCGGGCCAATCGGCCTTCTCTGTTGTTGTGGTGGGGCGTAGTTCCCCGGGGGTGGAACATGATGGTACTGAGCAGGTGGCGGTTGTTGTTGCTGGGGATGGAAGGGCCGTGCCACATTGTTCTGATAGAAGTTGTTTTGTAGGGGAGGACGATAGGGTTGCTGACCCTGTTGGTTCTGATGGAAGGGGAGTGGTAGGGCTTGTGGAGGCCTGGGGTCGGCTTGCTGGTTGGGATTGCCAACCGCACTCACCTGCTCATTTGTCACTACCCCTTCTGTCACCCCACCTTGGACACCAGTGCCTGGCTTCCTAAACACCCTCGGCTTTGGTGGCTCGAACATATGCATGAGAGAGGAATCTTTCAGTTGTGTCTGGACATACCGAGCCCTCTCGTACAGTTCCTCCATGGTGTTGAGCTTGTTCATTGCCAGGATATGCCTAAACTGGGGGGTAGCATTTGATATAATCATCTTCACCTGCTCTGGCTCTGAGATGGTATCCTTTATCCTCTCTGCCAGAGACCTCCATCTATCGGCATACTGGACGAAATCTTCGTCCGACTTCATTTTTTCGGCAACCAGGTCAGTGATAGAAAGAGATGGGCCAACCCGATCTCGGTATCTCTGTAGGAACTTCCTCTGAACTACGTCGAAGTCCTCAGCCTCACTCGGCTCTAGGGCGTAGAACCATTCCAGTGCAGGGCCATCTAATAATCTCCTAAAGAGGTATGCCAGGGATCTTTTATCATTCTGCCAGAACGAGGACTCATACATGAAGTCCTTCAAATGGGTAGAGGGGTTGCCAGTGCCGTTGTACCTACGGTACGTGGGCATCTCAGAAGGGGGAAGGCGAAATATTGGTAGGACAGGTAGAGAAACCTCAGGGGTGGATTTTACATCTACCATTTTCTGTAAGTTTCGGAATTGCTCATCCATCTTGTTCAACTTGTTCAAGAGGGACTAGGTCAACGGGTCAATTGGTGAAGGTGGCGCTTGCCACGGAGAAGCGGTAGGCCTCCTGGAGACCTGAGAAGGAAACCTAGGACAGGAAGGGTATTGGGGTCTAGCAATGGATAGGCCCGGTTGGATTGGTGTTTGCAGGGCGGCTGGCGCCGGAGATTGGGAGGGGAATTGGAAGGAGGGAGGCTGTTGATTTGCCTGCCCGAGAGGTGAGGGGGAGGGAATGGCCTGTACAGACTCTTGGACATGAGTGGTAGCTGGATTCGGCTCCGTGGGAGAGGGGGAAACCGATTTCCCTTTCAGAATGGCCTGGAAGGCCTGAAGTTGCTCAGGGTTGAGCTGGGTGTTGGCGAGGACACCTAACAGAGAGGAGATGTCCTGGGGGAAGATGTATCCCCGGCAACGTTCGGCACCTCATGTGAGGGCTCGTGGGATGGACCGGCATCCACAGCGTAGACATGAGGCCCACCTTGGTAGCCCTGGTCCGGGCTGTATTCTACATAAGAGCCATGACCCGAGTCATGCATTTGGGGCTCATAGCCGAAGGCGTTAGCCTCGAAAGCATCGTAATTATACTCTGCCATCCTTAACACGTTTCCAGAACGTAATAACATACACCAGCACACAAGCAGCAGAGATTAACACACAAGTGGATACTTTACGTCTCTTTTTTGTTTTTGTTTTAACTCTTTTTTTTCTTCTTTTTACGATTGTAAAAATTCACACAAAATTTGCAAAAATCCTAGTTACACCTTTGTTTTACCGCCGTGTGAACTAGGGACACTCGACTCACCACGAATGGGTTGACTATCTCCAGGGAACTTCAGTGGTACAACCTGCCCAGTGAACGAAGAGGGAATCCTTCGCTGTCGGGGACTTACGGAGGTCCCAGTGAAGGAGATCCTAGTCCGTCGAGAGGAATTCCCGACGGAGAGTCCTTCCTTCACCGAGAGAGGGTGGTCCTTAGAAAGAAATAAAAAGAAAGATATAAAAGAGGGACGGACGTATGCGATGAAATGCTGACAGATATATAGAGCATAACAGAATAACAAGACAATCAAGATATAACAACACACAAGAGATGATAAAGCAAATCACAAGAGGCGGCAGGAGTAACTAAAAGAAAGCAACTGAGAGATAAACAACACGCAAGAGATGATAAAGCAAATCATAAGAGGCTGCAAGAGTAACTAAAAGAAAGCAACTGATGTCCCACCGTGATCGCCAATCTGTGGAAGCCGAGGAGGGATCCACTTAAAAGATGAGAAAACGAAAACTCGATCGCCAATCTAAAGGCTAATAAGGCGCATGAAACGTGCCAATAGAGAAAAGAGCATACGTAGGATGCTAAAGGGATGTGATCGCCAGAGGGGTTACCTCAATGAAAAGAAATGATCGCGTGTACCTTGTACGAGGCACGGAGACCGTGAATCGTCGAGAGCGGGAAATGGCGGGTTGCTTCTTCCTCCCCCTTCGGCCGGCCGACGGAGAGGGCTTTCCTCAGGTACCCTTGCAAAACAACGACAAACAAGTAACGAGTGGATCAGAAAGACGAAGGTGCAGTATTCAAATTCTAACGACGTAAGTAACGAAATAATGGCAAGACACACACCTTGTTGGTGTTGTCTTTTAAACCCCTCTCGGACACGAGTAGGAGGAAAATGCTTATGATGAATGGCAATTATTACGACGTAGAAACGGAAAGAGACTCCCTCATAAAAAGGGGGGGGGGTAGAAGATATGATATGATGAATGCAAGATAACTAGGAAAGAAGAGGAGAGAATGGCTTATTGGATGGTCGATGGCGAGATCCGGCGGAGCTTCGGCAGCGTAGGGACGATGAGGTAGCGCAGCGAGCGAAGGCAGCCTCTCTCCTGCGAGCACTAGCACCCGAGGATCCGGCAGGACCTCCCCTACAAAACACCCACGGGTTAGGGATAGAATCTGGCAGCCTCTCGGCGCTCTTTTTCGACCCCTGAACTGAGGGGGGTAGGCCTCTATTTATAGAGTTCCGGAGGATGGAGGCGTCCAGGGGCCTGGACGCCTCCCTCACTTGGCTCTTTTTTAAACGACAATCTGCCATGCTGACGGGTAGTCAGTGGCCAGGGGCACCCGTGACATGAATGATGGAGGCGTCCAGGGGCATGGACGCCTCCATGACATTGTATTCCTTTCAAGCTACAAGCCAGCCAACGGATAGTCGAGGATCAGGGGTGCCCGTGAGCTGAACGATGGAGGCGCCCAGGGGCCTGGACGCCTCCATAATTTGGATTCTTTTCAAACGACAGGCCGAGCAACGGTCAGGCAGTGGTCAGGGATGCCCGTGAGCTGATTGATGGAGGCGTCCAAGGGCCTGGACGTCTCCATAACTTGGATTTTCTTCAAACGACAGACTGAGCAACGGTCAGTCGATGGCCGGGGTCGCCCGTGAGCAGGTTGATGGAGGCGTCCAGGGCGCTGGACGCCTCCATAATTTGGATTCTTTTCAAACGACAACTCGACCAACGGTCGGGGGTACCCGTGAGTCAAATCATGGAGGCGTCCAGTCTCCTGGACGCCTTCAAGAATATATATATATATTTATTTATTATGTTATTATTTTTTTTCATTTTTTTGTCATTTTATGGAGGAGTCCAGGCACCTGGACGCCTCCATGATTTTTCAATTTTTCTATTATTTTTATTATTTATATATATATATGAATTTATGGAGGCGTCCAGTCTCCTGGACACCTCCAAGATTTTTCACGAAAAAATTCAGAAAAATATAAAAAAATTCAGAAAAATAGGAAATCACCAGAGTAATTAAAAATGTGAAGGCCGCCTTGGGGTATCATAGTGTAATATGACATTTACTCAATGTAATGTCAAGAACGGCGTGTCTACATGGCGGTCTCCAGAGGACCGCCTCATCAAGTGGTGGTTCCTGGTAGGACCGCTACTTTGTCCCGAGCGCAAAAATGGTGAATCCGATGGAAAACCCCATTCCACACCCCGTTCACACCCATGTGAATGGAAAAATAAGGGGAAACCATTCCCGAACCTCTCTAGCATCGAGAGGACCAATTTAAACCCCAAAAACGCAATCAAAACGAAGAATCTGACTCACACCCCAAAATCACACATTATGACCCCGGCGGAAAAATAAACCCTCTCGGCTCACCTCGGGCTACCAAACTCACGGGAAATGAAGTACAGGGGTTAAGGAACCATCCCCCTACCTCCACCAAAGATTCTGCGCACCGAGGACGCCGATCCGCCAAGAAAACGCCGCACGAATGCCGCGGCACCCAGAACTCGCGGCTGAGCTTTGCCGCGCCTCCATTGCCTTCATCCTCGACCCGTCCTCGCCGTCCCCCGCCCCACGAACCTCGCCGCCTCACCCCCGTCCACCTCCATCGGCCACCGGAGAAGAGAGGGAGAGAAGAGAGAGTGTGAGAAGAGAGAGGGAGAGAGTGAGAGTTGTGAGGGAGAGAGAGAGAGAAAATGGGTTTTAATATATAGAAAATTTGGAATTTTCAAAAAATATAAAAAATAAGAAAAAATACTCCCCATGATCCTCGGAAAATGCACAATATGCTGGTAACGTCTCGGAGTCGGAGAACGCAACGGTTCACCCTACACGAGGTTCCGAAGGTCCGACAGATAAAAACATGCGTAAACTGCAAAACTCAATCCGGGACCCACAAAAGCGATCCGAAACCCACAGATCCTGATCCGAACAATATTCGAAAAACCCGGTACATTACAGTGAAGGCCTACCATGACTCAAGCGATCGAAGTCGGATCACATCTTGGTTTCTTGTGGATCAAGTACGCATGCCCGAGTCAAGGCGAGTCGCACTAAGTCGGCGAACCACAGTTTCTCTTCTCATCTTGGTAGTTTCTCTATCTGAATCTCTCTTAATCTTTTAGTCCCTCTTTGGTAACGGATTGAACTTAGTCAATATTAACTTAAGTAGTTTAATTTAACCCACTTTTATTTTAATTTACTTTGTTTACAAGTGATTTAACCTAGGTTAAGTCAGTGAATTAATATGATAGATAGAGGTGTGATTTGGTTAAAAATGAGTTAATCCTAGGGCTTTTATGTAAAATGACAAAGATACCCCTATAGTCTCAGAGAGAGAGAGAGAGAGAGAGAGAGAGAGAGAGAGAGAGAGAGAGAGAGAGAGAGAGAGAGAGTGAGAGAGTGAGAGAGAGAGGGAAGGGGGGTAGCGCCGGCATGTGAGAGGGCGAGGGCATGGCCGACGGGTAAAGGGGAGGGTTAGATCAGTCGAGGGGGATCCATCGCCGCCGGTGAGTGAGGTGGAGATTGGGAGGGGGAGGGGGCGGCACCGGTAGGTGAGGGGGAAATTGGGAAGGGGGGGAGGGGGTGGCACTGATGGGGGGGGATCGGGAAGGGGGGAGGGGTGGCATCAACGAGTGAGGAGGGGGGCGATGAAGGGGGTGTGAGAAGTGAGGGGCAAAAAGGGAATTTTACGCACCGGATTAAGTTATCTCATCTCTTGAGGTGGGATAACTTAATCCAGCTTAACACTGAGTTGGATCATTTTTAACCCGATTAGCCAAATCCGTCCCGTCAAAATAAATTGGGCTAACTTTGGGGTTAAGTCAGCTTAATCCCCAATTTATTGTTTTCTCTCAACGAATAATTCCTACTCCCTCGACTCGTTCCAAAAAATAGATTTTTAGTGTAATAAATTTTTGATATTTGTCAACTCTTTAAACAATAATCTCAAAAATATAAACATTTATTTATCCAATCGTGAGATAAATCAGCCGTTACTCCCCTTCTCTTTCAGCCTTTGGGAGGATGGATCCTAAGCCTTTCAAACTATTTATTTACTGTTTTAGTTATTATTGGGTTTTCATCGAAAGCTTAAATTAAATTGAACTAAAAATTAGTTAATATAAAAGGTTTGGCTTGTGTAGGCACCGAAAAGAGTTACAATGACCTTCTTCCAATATCTTGCTTTAAGGTTGGCTCCTGCAAGTGCAGGAAATTCATCAAATATACTCTAAGGTTTCCAACTGAAAACCCCAGCCAGTGCTTCAAGATCGAGGCAAAATGAAGTTATTAAAGAATCTTTGCCTCGTATAACTATCTAAAACCAGTTTTAGCTATTTCTACTCAATATTTTTCTTATTTAGAAAGTTGAACTTAAAAATAACTTCATACTAAATTTTTAGGGTGCCCTTGACGCGCGGGTGAGATGGCGTATTGGGGGAATACATCATCACATCCCGGTTAACGTCGATTATGTGTGAGGAGAAAAGTGGCTAGGGACTCATATTTTTCTCTCTCATCAGTTACGTATTCGCACTTTCTTATCCGCACGTCAAGGCGCCCTTATCAAACATATTCTAAGGACGAGTTTGACAATACTTTCGATTAGAAGTCACTCTTACCTTCCAGATTTTCAGTTCTAATATCTTTCCCTCGAAATAAAATTGAAGTACATATTTTCACTTAAAAGTTGCGCCAAACAATCTTGTGGCTTCCTACTAAATTGAAGTACATATTTCTCCTATTGAAATGAAACTTAAAAATAACTTCCCGCTAAGTTTTTGTCTTACATGTTCCAATCAAGGTTTGCCGTCCCGCCCCGACCCGCACCGACCCGCACGACCCGACCCGACCCAGGCGGGCACCGGGTCGCACGGGCTTGGGGTCGTGGATGGGACGCACTGGACCGCAAGGTCCCGTGCGTCCCGCCACGTACCGCTCCGGTGCGAGGCGGGACCCGGCTCGGTACGGGCGGGTCGGGGCGGTTCGCACATTTAACGGGCTGAAGGGGGAGGGTCTTCCTCCATCCCTCCCACCAGCGAGCGGCGGTGCAGCGGCGGCGGACGGCGATCAGACCGGCGAAAGAACGCTTTGGGCGGCTCAGGGCGGTGATCGGAGGTAGGTGAAGTTTTTTTTAAATGGTCTGCGAATGTGGGGGTGGGGAAGGGGGGGCGTCCACCGCCGGATGTGGCCGGAGGTGGAGGTGGGGGAGGAGGGCGTCTGCCAGCCGGATATGGCCGGAGGTGGACGGAGGTGGGGGTGGGGGAGGTTGAGGGGGCCGTCTGCCACCACCGCCGCCGCCGGTGGGGGGGAGGGAGGTGGGGGAGGGATCGGGGGCGTCTGCCACCGGGTGGGGGTGGGGTGGGGGGGGCTGGGCCGTCTGCCACCGGGTGAGTGGGGCAGGCCGTGGGGGGGGGGGGGGGGGGGGGGGGGGGGGGGGGGGGGGGTGGGGGCTGGTGGGGGG